>CM050323.1:85118242-85141466 GCA_027475135.1 Bactrocera correcta | reverse complement strand
TTGTTTAACGTAGCGAGAACTATGGTTGAGTCAGTACAAAAATAATTTTTATATTGGGTTAGGTGTAGTTGGGATAGGGTAGAGTTAACAAGATTAGCTAGCAGAACCGCTCCGCAGAGTTCCAATCTGGATAGGGATACGGTTTTAATGGGAGCGACTCTTGTTTTTGACGCTAACAGATTTGTCCATATTTTATGTCCAACTAAAATCCTTATATAAAGTGTCGCAGCATATGCTTTTTCTGAAGCATCAGAGAAACCGTGGAATTCGATGGTGGCTGTTGGGTTGAAATGGGTGCATCTGGGTATTTCAATTTTGTTTATGTTTTCGTAATCCTTCACGAAACTGTTCCATCGATGAAGGGTGAGGGGCTTCAGGCTTTCAGCGCAGTCAGTTTTATCTAGCCATATTTGTTGCATAATTATTTTTGCCGTGATTATTATTGGACTAAGCAAACCGGCTGGGTCAAACAATTTTGCTATGGCTGATAAAACTTTACGTTTGGTGTGTGCGAGTTTTTTCTCCATTGGGTGGACGAGGAAGAAAAATTAATCCTTTTTGGAGTTTCATCGAATGCCCAGGGTTTTAGTGTTTTCGGGTTCCGAAAGGTTCAGTGTTTCTGTTTCTAAAAGATGATCCTGTGGAAGTCCTTTCAGAATGTGTGGGTCATTTGAGGTCCATTGACTTCAGAGCAGAAATGAGTGGTTAGGTCATGAGTTCCAGCTAAGACATCGTCTACATACATTTCCTGGCGAAGTATTTTGGATGCTAATGGGTGGGTTTTTTTTTACATCATCAGCTAGCTTCATGAGGGTACGGATCGCTAGATACGGCGCACAATTTATGCCGAACGTGACTGTTTGCAATTCGAAGTCTTCTATTGTGTCTCTCGGGGACTTCCTAAATAATATCCTTTGGAACCGAGTGTAATTAGGGTCTACGAGTATTTGCCGGTACATTTTCTGAATATCCGCATTAAAAACGAATTGGAAGAGTCCCCAGTTTGTGATCAGAATAACAAGATCTTTCAGTAAAGTAGGCCCGATATGTAAGACGTCATTCAAGCTTTAGTGATTTGACGTGGGGCAAGATGCATTAAATACCACACGCAATTTCGTGGTTATACGGTCGGGTTTAATGACCGCGTGGTGTGGTCATATTCTACTTTCTTCATTTGTCCGAGTTCCAAATATTCCTTAATTGCTTTGTCATATTCTACTTTTACTTCGGGTTTTTTAAGTAAAGCTCGTTCATTTCTGAGGAATTGGGCCAACGCTATATGTCTAGAGCATCCGATATCAATATTGTCGGGTTCTTTGAAGGGTAGGGTTACTATATAGCGCCCATCTGGATTACGACGGGTAGTTTTTTGAAAATTTTCCTCACAAATTTGGTCCGATTTGGAAACTACGGATTCCTTTGGGATTTCCTCCCCCTCCCAAAAACGTGTGAGTAGATTCTCGTGGTTCACTTTATTGTGAAATGAGACTATGGCGGAATTTTGGGAGGGTTGGGTTATGGGTCCGGACAATATCCATCCGAATTCTGTCTCTTGAGCTAAGAGTGAACCTAGTACGATTCTCTTTGCTCCATTGAGTAAAATACTTGGATAGATATCACTACCGATTAGTATATTCACGGGTCTGGGTTTGTGAAATTGGGTGTCGGCTAAGATGAATCCAAGATTTTTAAGACACTGCATTGGATCTATGTTGTATGAGGGTAAATTATCAGTTAGGCTGCTTAGTATAAATGCCTGTGCTGATAGCTTATAATTTGTGTTTAAGGGTGAGCAAAGCATGATTTAACAAATATACGTTGGTGTTACTGAAACTGCATTGTTTAGTCCGGTCACTTGGGCTGATACAGAGTGGGTGGGTATATCCAAACTTCTCTGAAGTCTTCGAGATATAAATGTGGCTTCCGATCCTAAATCAATAAGAGCTCTCGCGGAATATCGCTGGCCATTATGTTCTATTTGAACCATTGCAGTACCGAGTAACATCTGTTTCCTACTTGGGTTGGGTGGGTCATAGGTTGATGATTTAGTGGACTGTATAGTTGTTGTGTAGACGAGAATTTACTCACACAGTTCTTGTAGCTGTGTGATATGGCCAAGCAGTTATAGCAATAACCATATTTTTTGATTGTGGAGATACGTGACTCTACATTCATTGCGAGAAATTTGGGACATTCTCGAATAGGGTGCTGCTTTTTGCAGAGCTTACAGCTTTCTGTATTTATATTATTTTGAGTAAAGTTGAAATTATTATTCCTTTGGGTGTTAGAGGGTCTGGCAATTGGCGTTTCAGCCACGTTTGCATGAAAAGTGTTATATTTCTTTTCATCTGTTCTTTTAATTGTACCGGTGTGGAATGGGGGTAATTTTGCTACTGAAGTGAAATTTCCGACAGATTCGAGGGTTTTGTATTTGTGGGTTAAAAACCTGTCGAAATTTGACCACGTCGGTATTTCTGAATTATCTGCTAGGGTATATTCAAAGGTTTCGAGAGTTTGTTTAGGTAGTTTTGAACTACAAAGATATATTAATATCGGATCCCAGCTTTGTGTGTCAATCTCAAGATTGTGTAAATTGGTTAAAACGTTATTGACCGAACGTTGTAAGCTTTTTATAGCACAACCTGTTTCCTGAGTTACTTGGGGTAGGTTAAAAAGGGTTTTTAATTGGGTGTTTACCTGCAACCTCTTATTTTCGTATTGGTCGACTAAATTTTTCCAGGCAAGTATGAAACCATCATTTGTGAGGGGTGCGTTTTGAATAACCTATCTTGCTTCTTCTCGGGTCTTCTGAGTAAGGTGAAAGAGTCTTTCTACATTACTAATCCTTGGGTTACGGATATACAGGGCTGTAAACATATCACGAAAGGTGGGCCAAGTTGTATAATCAACGGAAAAGATGTCGGTATCGCATGGCGGAAGGTGAACTGCAGGAGTAAAATCCATCATTGTGGCTTTTGAAGTCCTTTCCTTAATGGGTTGGGTTGACACCTGTGTTTTACGCGTATCTACATCTTCGTTGATGGAAGCTTAGCAAGAGAGGTACATTCGATAACTTTTTTGGTATTTTTCTTTCACTTTAAAGAAATCGATGGCTTCATGACTTTCGCGAGAAATTCTTCTAATTGTATCGTATGAGCGCTTTGCTTTTTCATAAAGCAAATTTAGTTCGACCCTTTTAATTTCTAGGGTATAGACCGATTCATCTTTACTTTGGGTCTGAAGATGGTCTTCTACGAATTCGACTAAATCCGTTGTTATAATTTTAAAATCTTCCATTTCCATTTTTGTGTAAGATATATTTGATCTTTGGGTTGAACGAGAAAAATAAGTCGCGTAAAGTTACGAAAATTTAAGAAAACAAACTTTAAAAACTTTTGCATCGTGATTTATTTATTTTAAAAATTTCAAATTAATTTTCTTGTTTATATCTCGATGGTGTCCGATTGTTATTATTGATTTGAAATTATTAAATTTCCGATGAATTCGACAACTTTGTAAAATTGGACGAGGAATCGAATGGAAAAGTCAATTTTGAAAAAAAAATTAGGGGAAAATCACAAAAAACGGTATTTTTGGAAAAAAATTATTTTTTTGTATTTTGAAAATTTTTTTTTGGATCTTAAAAATATTTTTATCAGAAAACTGAGATTTTTTTTACATAAAATTTGACAGCTTAAAAATTTTGGGGAATGTTTAGTATAGTATCTCATTTTGAAGAGCTTTTGTGCAAAGGGGGAGGGGGCTGGGGGCTTGCTACCCCCCTCATTTGAAAGGTAATGAATGAAACTTTTGAATAATAGCACCCTTCCCCCCCTAGGACCACGGGGGGCTCTAGGGCAGCCTCCTGAAAATGGTGTAAAATCGTAGTTTTTCCATACAATTTTCACTAATTATTATAAAATTTATGTATTTTTACGCATAGAGTGACTCTATGTTTATTATTTTTATTATTTCAATGAATTAAAGTAGAAATCCACTTTATTTAAATAATAAAAACACTGAAAATTAAAAATTGTATATGTATCGGTAATAATGCATACAAGTATTTTGAAGTACCAATGTTACGAACGATCTGGCAGCACGACTCACGTAATCCTCGTAAGTCCTACTTGCTTACGTATGAACGGGACGTGGCGCGCTGTGATTGGTCTAATAAGCAAAGCGGGAGCAATTATTTTAAGTCCTAATTGCTTACGCATAAACTGACGTAGTGCATTCTGATTGGTCCAATTGGGGAAAACGGGAGCAATTAGACTATTTAGCAAAGTAGGCAATGGGAAAAAACGAGCATAGGGTTTCGATAACGTTCAGAGGGTGCAGTTGAGACAAAATTTTTTTAATTTAACCTTTTGATTTAACCTTTATTTAATATTTGATTTAACATTTGAATTCGGTATTAAATGTTATTTTAGTTAATTGCAAAAAATTCAACGCATTTTTTATTAACATTTTAAAAAAATTTATTCCACCCTCATCGCGCACTACATTTAACTTAAATTATAATGTCGCGCGCGAATAATTCAGAACCGTCTGCCGTACCTGCCAATTTCGTTCTTGGTCCTAATTGTGCTGCAGCCGCCAATCTCACTACCTCAACCAGCTTTCCAATTGTGAACAACCTGGAGGACAATAGTGGTACTGATCGGACTGCTAATCAGCGCATTCCTTTTGACACACGCTGAGAGTTCGAACGCAGGCGTATCAAATGCAGCTCCTCCAAATGGGAGTCGGGTGTATACGGCATCACCCCAACAAGCACATCTACAAGAAAGTGAACTCATAAGTCCCGTTCACTCCTCAAACTCTTTTGGTTCACTCGGCCTTCGTCGTCGCGTCGAGTTGCTACAAGAGCAAAGCGAAATCTTACGACAGAGGGAGGCTTTTTTAAGAGAACAGCATAGCTTTTTGGATCGCAAAGTTTGCAATGGGTTTTGATGACGACGTGGACGAAAGGCAATATTCAATGCCTAGGATCTCAACCAGGTTGAGGGATGAGGCTCTTCCTCCATCCCAAATGCTGCAGCTGCCTCCACAATTTGTGGCGCCATTTAATGCAACCCCCTCCCGTTCTAAACGATATTACGAATAGCGGGTCTTCACTACCTAACAGTATTCCAACCGGAATGTTAACGGGTCAACAAGGTGAAACCGATATTCAAACACCGGTACTTCAATCGTTATTGAACCGAATACAGTCACTTGAACAGCAGTTGCGACGGAATTCAACACTCAATCCAGAGACTGTTTTGCCGCAACCAGCTCATACAACCTTTCCGACGGCGGGGGCGTGTTAACAGCTTGTCTTTTGGTTCTTCAACTTGTCGTCGATTAACTCGGGATCAAGTCGCTTCTCGTAACACCCCTTGCTAAAGAATTACCCAAATATGATGGTAAACCCAGCGAGTGGCCGATGTTTTATGCCACTTACAATCAAACCACAGAGGTTTGCGGATTCTCTGACGAAGAGAATCTGCTAAGACTGCGACAGGCTTTGGAAGGTCCAGCGCTAAAGGCTGTTAAAAATCTGCTATTGCACTCCTCATGCGTCAATCAAGTTATGGCCACTCTTCAAATGAGATTTGGTAGACCAGAATTGATCATCAGTGTTCTACAACGCCAAATTTGTGAACTACCGCCACCATCGGAGAGCCATTTGGAATCCATAGTCGATTTCGCCGTAGAAGTGCAAAATATCTGTACAACGATGTCAGTATCAGGTCTGACTGGTCATTTGAACAATCCCGAATTTGAACAGCGGTTGGTTTCGAAATTACCTGGGCTCTTACCAGCGTATTGGGGAATGCATAAGCGAAGCCTAACAGCATGCAATCTACAAAACTTCAGTGATTGGCTCTTTCAGTTAGCTCAAGGTGCCAACTGCGTTCTCGTTCCAAAGGATCCAATACGTGAGCGAAAACGAGGGGCACTCAATCATCATTTCAGTTCGGTAAGATGTATCGTTTGCGATGGAAGTTGTAGTGAAGTTTTTAATTGTGCCTCTTTCAAGGTAATGCCACGAAATCAAAGGTGGCAAGTTGTTCGTAAACTAAAATTATGTCGTCGATGTTTGAGAACGCATTCGATGAATAGATGTAATTGGGTCAAACCTTGCGGCGTTAGCGGATGCACACGCAGTCATCATCCACTTCTACACAACTCGGAATACGATCAAACTGTAGCTACGAAAGCGTCAAAGAATGTCAAAATGATAGCCAGAGAACATTCTGCCAACATTAATGCGCATATAGCAAAAGGAGCAAGCACACTGTTTCGAATACTACCAGTAGTCATACACTCTGGTGAGGAGAGTGTATCAACGTACGCCTTCATAGATGATGGTTCATCTCTTACACTCATCGACGAAGAGCTTTTAAAACAGCTGAATGTAAGAGGAACACCACAACCACTCTGTTTACGTTGGACTGGCGACACACATCGGTACGAGAACGAGTCTGTCGTAGTCGACCTGACTATATCGGCTCTAAATGGTCATAAACAATTTTCCCTTAAAGATGTTCGCTCTGTTAAGAAACTCCAGTTGCCTACTCAATCGCTCGACGCTGACAAACTACGATTACAGTTCAAACATTTAAAAGGATTGTCATTGCACTCCTATTCAAACGCCACTCCACAACTGCTGATAGGCTTAAATAACGCGGCTCTTGGATCTCCATTAAAATCCATATATGGGGGAGAAAATGGGCCAATTGCAGAAAAGTCTAAATTAGGATGGACCTTGAAAGGGTCGATGCATAAAGCCGGCACCGATCCTATACACCACGTTTATCATATCTGTGATTGTTCTGCGCAAGCTGAACTGCTTGAAATCACCAAATCGTACATTTGCCTCGACAACTTAGGTGTGTCAACAAAACCTGTTGCCTTAATGTCTAAGGAGGATGAGGTTGCTTTGGAGCAACTAAAAAAATTCACCGTTCGCATTGGAAGCCGTTTCGAGACCAGCTTATTGTGGAAGCACCAGGACATTGAAGTCCCCGATAGCTTATCAATGGCCTTATTTCGGGCGAATTGTCTACGGAAAAGGATGCAACGAGACCACGACCTGGCTGAAACTCTTCACACAAAGATACGCGATTATATTCAAAAGGGGTATATTAGACGCTTGGGACCCCTCGACTCCGCCGTCAAAAAATTTTGGGTTTATTTGCCGATTTTCGCAGTTACCAATCCCAATAAACCAGGAAAGGTTAGGCTAGTCTGGGACGCAGCAGCTAAGGTAAATGGAGTGTCCCTAAATGGCATGCTGCTGAAAGGTCCAGACCTAACAACTCCTCTACACTCGGTGCTCTTTAAGTTTCGACAAAAGAGAATTGCTGTGACAGCCGATATAGCTGAAATGTTTCACCAAGTTTGTGTACGACAAGAAGACCAAAACTTCTTACGTTTTCTTTGGTATGAACCAAACGCTAAGGAGCCGACTACATTTGCAATGACAGTGATGACGTTTGGGGCTACATGTTCACCGAGCTGCGCGCAATATGTAAAAAAAAAAGAATGCAAAAGATTTTCTGGAGAAATTTCCTCTTGCTTCAAAGTGCATTTTCCGAAAATCACTACGTGGACGATATGTTGGTAAGTGTGGACACCGAAGAAGAAGCTATTAAATTAGCTCAAGACGTTCGTCATGTCCATGCACTTGGAGGCTTCCATTTAAGAAATTTTTTGTCCAATTCAAGTCGGGTATTATTTGCCCTAAATAAGGATCCGCTCGATGAGCTATCTCTTGATCTTGACCGTGAACTGCCTACTGAAAAGGTTCTAGGCATGTGGTGGATTACGTCCAGCGATCATTTCGCATTTCGTGTGTCCGCTAAGAATAGAGATTCTGACATATTTCTTCATCATAGGCGGCCTACTAAGCGCGAGGGTTTTTAGTTTGGTGATGACTATTTACGATCCTCTTGGACTCATCGGTTTCTACGTAATATATGCAAAGGGTTTTCCTACAAGAGATATGGAGAGCTGGATGCGACTGGGATGCTCCAATCCCTGATGACCAATTTGCCAAGTGGCTAAGATGGCTCAAACTAATTCCGAAAGTAGAGAGTCTAAGAATTCCAAGATGCTATTTGCGAACTGTGTTTGAAGGAGTTCCAAAAATCGAATTACACACGTTCGTTGATGCAAGTGAAACTAGCTACGCAGCTGTTTGTTACCTTCGATACGCGTACGGCGACACGGTTAGCTGTACAATGATCGCAAGCAAAACAAGGGTGGCGCCATTGAAGCTAATATCCATACCTCGTTTAGAATTGAAAGCAGCACTTCTGGGCGCTCGCCTCGCCAAACATGTCAGCGAATCGCACTCTATCCACATTGAAAAATGTGTTTACTGGTCAGATTCCCGAACGGTATTAGCGTGGCTACGATCCGATCATCGGCGTTACAAACAATTCGTAGCATTCCGGGGGCAGTGAAATTTTAGAGCTGACCGACGTCAAGGACTGGCATTGGGTTCCATCTGAGGAAAACGTTTCCGACGAAGGAACCAAATGGAACGGTGATCCAGGGCTTTTCTAACAACAGTCGATGGTTTAGAGGGCCATCATTCTTGTACCTCTCGCCTGACAAGTGGCTTAAGTCTGACGAATTGCGATGGGATTGCAACTGAAGAACTGCGTCCACAGTTTGCTGGCTTTCATCACCCAACCTCAAAACAGCATCAGATAGTACCAGAACCACTGAGATTTTCAACTTGGAACCGTCTACTTCGTGCAACAGCTATGACAATTTATTGTGTTCGGGTCTGGCTAAGAATTATTCGACATAATCAGCCTGTTGGTAATGGACCAATTACTGAAGATTTTCGTAAAGCGGAACGTCATCTTTGGAAAAAGGCTCAACGCGACAATTTTGGAGACTCTATCGCATCTCTAGAAGCTGGGAAAACCAGTTGACAAATCCAGCAATATTCTGAAGCTATCACCGTATCTAGGGCGATAACGGCGTTTTGAGAATAAAAGGTCGAGTTAAGATAACAGGGCGACCAGATCAAGTATTATTGCCCTCAAATCATCATGTTACGTACCTTATCATTAACCACTTCCATGTAAAGTATCATCATGGGAATTTGGGAAACAGTGGTGAATGAGATAAGGCAATTCTATTGGATTATAAAACTACGAACAGTGGCTAATAAAATTCGCCGTATTTGTCAGCATTGTAAAAACAGAACATCTCAACCTCGGGGCCCCCTATGATGGCCTCTTTGCCCGCATTTCCCGGGCCTCAGCATTTAGTCGACCGTTCTCCTACGTAGGCGTTGACTACTTTGGTCCCCCTCCTGGTTACGGGGCAAAAGAAGTACCGAGAAGAGATATGGAGTATTATTTACCTGCCTAACAACCAGAGCAGTGCATCTCGAAATCGCATACTCACTCTCGACAGACTCCTGCATTCTAGCTGTACGTAATTTTATGGCTCGCCGAGGTAGTCCCGGGAGAAATTTGGGGGTGATAATGGTACGAACTTCAAAGGTGCTGAGAAGGAGTTAAAGTTAGCGTTTGATCTGATAGATAAAAATCGTATCACAAGAACCTTTACTTCTGCTGCAACCAACTGGCGTTTCATACCACCCGCTTCGCCACATATGGGCGGAGCGTGGGAACGATTAGTTCGGTCAGTAAAGCAAGTGCTTAAACAAATTTTGACAACTAGCCGCCCCAGTGATGAACTCCTTCGTGCAAATCTTAATGGAGGCGGAAATGACGGTTAACTCTCGGCCATTAACTTATATCCCCATCGACCACGAAGGGGAAGAAGCACTAACTCCTAACCACTTCTTGTTAGGTAGCTCCAGTTGGGGGTTAAGCCAATTGCAGAACCAGTTACTGAGAACATTTTATTGCGTCGTAACTGGCAAACATCACAGCAACTAGCAAGCGCCTTCTGGAGACGTTGGATAGTGGAGTACTTGCCCACCATAACCAAGCGAAGCAAGTGGTTTACAGATGTAAAGGCAATCGAAGTCGGTGATATAGCGTACTTTGTTGATCCAAGTAACCCCCGGAACTGCTGGGCCCAAAGGCAAAGTGATCCAAGTACGAAAGAGCGATGATGGGAAAAGGGCAGAAGCGCCACTTTGAAGACAGCCTGCGGCATCTTTTAGAGACCTGCCGCCAAAATAGCCGTTCTAGATGTGATTAATTCGGTACACCCTGAACTGCAGGATATACCGGGGGGGAGTGTTACGAACGATCTGGCAGCATGACTCACGTAATCCTCGTAAGTCCTACTTGCTTACGTATGAACTGACGTGGCGCGCTGTGATTGGTCTAATAAGCAAAGCGGGGGGCAATTATTTTAAGTCCTAATTGCTTACGCATAAAAATGACGTAGTGCATTCTGATTGGTCCAATTGGGAAAACGGGAGCAATTAGACTATTTAGCAAAGTAGGCAATGGGAAAAACGAGCATACGGTCGATAACGTTCAGAGGGTGCAGTTGAGACTAAATTTTTTAATTTAACCTTTTGATTTAACCTTTATTTAATATTTGATTTAACATTTGAATTCGGTATTAAAAGTTATTTTAGTTAATTGCAAAAAATTCAACGCATTTTTTATTAACAACCAAGATAACCCAACCAACCATTTATTCAAGACCCCCTAAATATGAATATGGATTTTCATCGCGCGATTTTTTACTCCCAAAATTTTTAATATATTTTCAGTAAAATATATTACTTTGAGACAAGCGCCGCAGGCGAAAATTTGGAATAAAAAATCGCGCGATTTTTTATTCCAAATTTTCATTATATTTTCATTATAATATATTACATTGAAACAAGCGCCGCAGTATATAAGACCTACCATTTTGATTCGTTGGGTTATTACTGTCTTCCTTTAGTGCTTATTTTCTTCGTCGTTTGACAGTTCATATTCAATAATTTTGCTTACATTTTAAGGAACAGTATAACACGTAATTGAAAGCTCTTTTTTTTATTAAATTGTACATAAAATTGTAACTTAAAAATCATAATTTATCATTAAATCAATTAAATATATTTCAAAGAATGTGTGTGCGTTAAATTGGTTTAATTTTTTGCAAGCAGTGCAACAAAAACTTCAAAAGAAGAGAGCCATTGTTTGAGCAAATGTGAAAATGTGCGTTTTTTGCTTACTTATATCTAAAAAACAAATTAACATTTAACAATAAATTTACATTTAAACCAAAGTTTAATTCATTGGCTATCCGTGCAATATAAATTTAAAAAAATCCGTGCACGCATTTAAGAGAAATAAGCAGTGAAAATGAGATACTAAACTAAACCCAACCCAAAATTTTTTTCACTCAATTTTGAGGTCGTTAAAAAATAGAAGAAATAGTAATTTTTTTTGTTTGACCTCAATTTGAATTGCGCGCCAAAAAACAATCGAGTAACTTTGACCACTAAAAAGTTAACAGATATTCTTACTTTGGTCTATATTATGATATTCTAAAGTTTGGTCGAAATCGGAGAACCACGGGTACAAAACCATGTCGCCAATTGATGGAATGGCCCATATACCTTGAGGCAAAAAGCGCGGGAAAGTTTTTTCTTTTTGTTTCTCCTTCTGTTGCGTGAAGTTGGAGCGGTTGATATTCCTCTGCATTACGCCTCTATTACTTTATGTAATTTGTGTGAATAATGCAGAAGAGTATTTGTTTGGATTAAACAGCCGGTATGGCCGCCAGTACGCCGGTGCAAGCCTTTGAATGTCCACTACGTCTGCATAACGTTTTCCTTTCATAGGCAAATGCAATTTCAGATGAATACGGAGAGTGGTTAATGGCTAAGATGTGATTTTTTGTCAAATAATCGATCACATGTGTCGATAAATGAGACAATTTTTGGTCGTCAGTCAATTTGTCAAAATGCGATAAATCGATGTAATGAAAAGTAATGAAAATTTCACTGGACAACTGATAGATAACTCTATAGTCATTGCTTGTTATTTCCCTACGGAACTGCTATAAATCTTTACATCGTTATTTATTATGCCTACTCCTCATTTATTTTTCTGATTTTGTTGCATTGCCATTCTTTCATCTTAGGTCTTTCAGAACTATAACACACCACGTTTTCACACTCGTTTCGATTCAGTCATAGCCGCACTATGTTACCCGATGTAACTCATTCCGTGGTCAATTTCTCTATATCGGCTCTTTACTTTTCATCGGCTCTATACTTTTCTTCGCATATTTGTTGAGATACTCTCTATAACATCAGTGCTACGTCAAAAACTGCATTAGGTAGAAATATGTTTCTCCATGTTTCCTATTTAACCATGCGTGTACACTTTTAATTATCCTGTGGGTCCATCTTTCCGCTGTAGCTGAATCCCATCTGTTTTGCCATTCATTGAGGCTTGTTGGCCTTTCGTCCTACTGTTGCTCTACCGTTAATCGCCTATCCAGTCTACTAAAGCTGTTGGATATTCTTTTGAGTTCCATGGCCATTAACTCTGCTGGCATAATGCCCGTTATAATTGCAAACGCTTCGTGGAATATGATGCAAAATGCGCACGTGACATCAGTGACACTGAGCCGAATTGCAAACTTTGTTTTCTTACCACATGTCTTTTGCTATAGTGATGATCCCTACATGGAATATAGAATTGATTGGCTCACCTCGGCCAATAACCCTCGCCTATTTTGGCGGGTCCACCAATGTTATTTCTAGTTAAAGAGGCCGTTACATGTGCTGCTTTCTCACACACCTTTTCGATGTTCACCTTGTAGTTAAGTCCATTGTCTATAAGCATCTTCTACTATGTATGATACTATGACCGCTAATACATAATTTGATGCCTTTGAGCTTTTTCCTGCTTGTTATCAGCACAGCTACTGCTTTTTGCCCAGCGAGTTGAAGGTTTTTTTCATGATTGCAGAGGCTTTCAAGTTGCCCAAATTCTTTTTCCAATAGAGTTATGGCAATACCAAATGCATACCCGATGATTGGTACCTGCTTCGGGAGTGGGAGATGCAGCACCCATTGTACCATATGTTCCACAACAATGGGCCAAGCACAGAATCTTGTGGAACTCCACCCGTTACCGCATATTTTCTTTGTCCGTTATCCGTGTCAAACAGTAACAGCGGATCAGACATGTAAATAGTTGAATATAATCTTAACCAAGTAAGCATCGGTTTTGTTAAGTTCTATTGCACTTATTATATGGGGCCAGTATGCCGAGTTAAATGCGATTTTAACGTCAATACATTGCTCATACGACATGGTGGACTATATTAATGACCAGTACATTTGATGTATAACAATGCCAGGTACAACGACTTCTCAAGGGAAGAAAAAAATAGTATATTAAAATATTCCGCTTATCAAATTTAAAAAAAAAATAAAAACAATAAATCTGCAAATCCTTTAAATGTCCAACTATATGCTTGGGATGCGCACTTTTCGTGACATTCAGCGGAACCTTGTATCCTTTCACATGTTCTTCACATATTCGTTCATACGAAGTCTTGTATGCAGTGCAGCAATCTCAGTATATAAGTGCATACATCTATGACTCAATATATGTATAGCTGAGTAAGTGCAGGTGTGTAGTAGGAAATATTCATATGTTTACAATAGCTCAACATATGTGTGTGTACGAATCAATGAAGTGTTCGAAGTTCTTGTGTGAATATAAATGTTTTTGAGTGGGTATAAATATCATCCAAGTGTAATTTTTTAGAGAATGAAAAAAAGTTATGGAAACCAATAGTTATAGTATAAAACAAAGTAAGATGAAGATGTAAATATTATACATCATTAATTGTTTTTCCACAATTCTGACCGTTTCTGAAGGATGTTCTTACGTAAACGCCTCAACCGCAAATAGAACTCCTTATTGACCGACTGTCCTACGATAACAAGTAACACCTTAATCTTTGAGCGAATTGGGCTTGATTTTTTTTGGTTTTGTCTTGTTCTGTCCTGTCTTTTTCCCTTTGTTTCAATGATTTTGACTTGGTTGCATGTCAAACTCATACACCTAAGTCTCATCTGCAGTTATAATGCTCTCCATGAATGTGGGAATTCGAACGTCCAAGAATGTCCAAAGAGACCTATTTATGGTACTCTTTTTGAAAAAAACGGTTTTGAATGTTCGGTACCACTCCTAGCCTTGTGCTTTTGATAAAACTCAATCACCGTAAGTTTTTTACAATATTCTCAACGATTCCGCCCACCAAATTTGGTTAGAAATATAAAGTATGAGACAAATTCTTTGTTGGGTATTTTTATCCATTGTGAAAATTGCAACACTCTATTGAGATATACTGACTTAAGAAGCTGTTGTGAACAAACTGGCGCAGTAATTCTTACTAATTACAATTTTCGAGTGCTTTTGTGTCAAAATCACTGAAAATTAAACCATATTAAAATGGACAAAATGCAGTACCAATGCAGTACTGCTTCAAACCTTAACAGAAAAAATACAAAAATTTCAGTCGGATCATGAGGGCCATTCATTGTTATCGGTGTCGGCACCGATTATGCAGGTGAGTAATTTCGAATGAAATTGAATGCGAATTTCTGTGTGATAGTTTTAGTTCCGAGCAATGGGTAAATATCAAAGTTTACTTCAATTGTACTTTTATGTTTAGGAACAAACCCTTTTTTTTGTGTTTTTTGGCTTCGTTTGTAATTTACGAATCTCAACCAAAAATTTTTGACGAAGCTTTTATTTTGATTTTTTCAAAATTCACAAAGATTGTATTGTATTTAGTTGAAATTTTATTTTACTTAGAGCTGGTTAAAATAGTTGAGTTAGGTAAAAAATAATAACTAGTAATCAAAAAGTCCAATTAGTTATAATTTATTGCCTTTAACTGTTACTGACAGCTGCACGCTTTAATCAAAGTTTTTGGTTATATATAGTTTATTAACACTTTTATTTGCTTGATCGGTTTTGCTGAATACAAAAGACGTGCTCACTGCCATTGCAACCACGAACGGTAAGGGCTAATTTCGGATGTCCCCCAAACTATATTTTTCTAAAATGGTATTTCTCTGCGTTTGCTGCTGCTTATCGTAGAAAAAGTTTGAATGAAAAATCTGGTATTATATTACATTATGTCTTTTTTTATCTACCAGCGTTTGAGTCTTCATCTCCCTTACCAAGCCTCTATCGATAATATATCGTACACATAAGATTCGTACATATGACACGAGCAGCTCACGACAGTCTTTGACTGATATTGATATAATCGGCCTCAACACCCTCGCCGTTAGTTCTGCTTTGTCCAGGCTGGACAAGGAAGCAAAACAATGGGGTCTGGCAGTGAATGAGGGCAAGACGAAATATTTCCTGTCATCAAACAAAGAGTCGTCGCACTCGCGACTTGGCTCACACGTCACTGTTGACAGTCACTCCTTTGAAGTCGTAGATAATTTCGTCTATTTAGGAAGCAGTATTAACACCACCAACAATGTCAGCCTGGAAATCCAACGTAAGATTACTCTTTCCAACAGGTGCTACTTCGGACTGAGTGGGCAACCTCTCTCATCTCTCGACGAACAAAAACCAAACTCCATAAGTCGCTCATAATTCTCATCCTGCTATACGGTGCAGAGGCTTGGACGATGACAACAACCGATGAGTCGACCTTAAGAGTTTTCGAGAGAAAGGTTCTGCGAAAGATTTACAGTCCTTTGCGCATTGGCTCCGCCGAATATCGCATTCAATGGAACGATGAGCTGTATGAGAATTAAAAGACAGCGGCTACGCTAGCTAGGTCATGTTGCCCGAATGGACGAAAACACTCCAGCTCTCAAAGTATTCGACGCTGTACCCGCCGGGGGGAAGCAGAGGAAGAGGTAGACCTCCACTCCGTTGGAAGGACCAAGTGGAGAAGGACCTAGCTACGCTTAGAATATCCAATTGGCGCCACGTAGCGAAAAGAAGAAACGACTGGCGCGCTGTTATTAACTCGGCTATAATCGCGTAAGCGGTGTCTACGCCAATTAAGAAGAAGAAGAAGGTTCGTATGCTGCGATACTAAAACTTCATAAATTAAATTCATTTTAATTATATGTAAATATAATATCGTTTCATACATTTCATATATGAGTTGAAGAGTCGTTGCGTGATAAATTTTCATCCTTCTTTTTTCTTTTCAAATTATAATTTGTTATGCTCTGATATACTCTTTTGAAATCCCCAGAGGTGATCTAGTGAACCTGCTGAATATGAGTGAAAGCATAAGATCCGGAAGTGCTGAACCCGATTACCCAATCGATGACGATGGAGCGGACGTTCCACTTCCCGATCATGAAAAAATTCTAATAGCAATTACCCGTCTGAAGAACAACAAAGCGGCAGGGGCCGATGGATTGCCGGCCGAGCAATTCAAGCACGGCGGTGAAAAACTGATAAGGAGCATGCATCAGCTTCTTTGTGGAATATGATCGGACAAAAGCATGCCCGACGATTGGAATTTATGTGTGCTCTGTTCAATCCAAAAAGAGAAAGATCCCACAATCTGCGCGAACTCCAACATAAGATTCTATTGAGTGTACCGTCAACAAACTGGTTGGACCTTATCAGTATGGCTTTTGACCTGACCAATCATCGACCGAACAGATATTCACCATGCACCAAGTCTTGGAAAAGACTTATGAAAGAAGAATCGGCACACACCACCTCTTCGTCGATTTTAAAGCTGCTTTCAACAGCACGAAAAGGAGCTGCCTCTATGCCGCGATGTCTGAATTTGGTATCACCGAAAAACTAATATGGCTGTGTAAACTGACGTTAAGCAATACCAAAACCGCCGTCAGGGTCGGGAAGGACCTTTCCGAGCGGAGGCGAATACCTATCGTGCGACTTCTTTAACCTGCTTCTGTAGAAAATAGTTCGAGCTGCAGAACTAAATAAAGAAGTTGCCATCTTTTATAAGTGTGTACATATGCTGGCGTATGCCGATGATATTGATATCATCGGACTCAACACCTGCGCCGTTAGTTCTGCTTTCTCCAGACTGGACAAGGAAGCAAAAGAAATGGGTCTGGCAGTGAACGAGGGTAAAACGAAATATCTCCTATCATCAAACAAACAGTCGTCGCACTCGCGACTTGGCACTCACGTCACTGTTGACAGTCATAACTTTGAAGTTGTAGATAATTTCGTCTATCTTGGAACCAGCGTAAACACCACCAACAATGTCAGCCTAGAAATCCAACGCAGGATAACTCTTGCCAACAGGTGCTACTTCGGACTGTGTAGGCAATTGAGAAGCAAAGTCCTCTCTCGACAAACAAAAACCAAACTCTATAAGTCACTCATAATTCCCGTCCTGCTATATGGTGTAGAGGCTTACGTGCAATGCATGGCTGATTTTAAAAGATTCAATAATACGTTTTTGGGGAGCAAATCCACTTTTGAAGTTTTTGAGTTAAGCTTGTAAATCACGTTTTTAAAAAACCTTTGTTTGGATTTTTACATCCCATTTGCTCAAAGTTATCTGTTTTTTTTATTTTGCTGTTTGCAAACAGTTGAAAGTGGAAAGAAATAAACACTTGCAGTCAGAAACTCCAATAGGATGTAATTTATTGCTTTTAACTGCTATACAAAGCTGCACGTTTTAATTGAAGTTTTTTTTAATGTTAATTAATACTTTTATTTGCTTAGTCGAATTTGCTAAATACAATTAGTTGTGCTTGGTGCAATTACAACCACGAACGTTTCTGGCTAATTTAAATTGTCGGCAAAATTTTATATTAAAAAAAGAATGAAAAGAGGAAGACCTCCACTCCGTCGGAAGGACCTGGCTTCGCTTGGAATATTCAATTGGCGCCACGTACTGAAAAAAAGAAACGACTGGTGCGCGGTTGTTAACTCGGCTATAATCGCGTAAGCGGTGTGTACGCCAATAAAGAAGAAGAAGTTATAAAATGGCTAGGCCAAATTTTCGCTCAAATTTATCTGTTTTAAACACAAAGGTATACTGTTATGAATAAAATACGCTCTCTAAATTTTTTGAGATATTTCACATATTGGCCAATATATGCGGTGCAAAGCCACTCCGAAGTTCGCTTATCTTTATATTAAGTATAGGCGGGCTAAGGGAAACTTCGGTCCGATTCAACCCATTTTTGACATAAAAACATACCATTATAAGAGAAGGATTATCTCTTAATTTCAGTTATATATAGTATATATCACACAGTGACCGACATTTTCGTATTCGGCGTATTTAGTTATTGATTTATAGCGCTTTTAGTAGTTTTTAACAGTACCGTTATATGGCGAGTGAACAAGGTTTTCATCCGATTTCGTATTTCGAGTATTCGTAGGACTTCTTATAATATTCGTGCCGAACGCATTTGGATGTTGTATCTTAGCAGATATATACATTAAACTTATTAGAGGACGGGGCCACGCCCACTTTTTTTTCACAAAGGTGCCCCTAGCTACTGCGATGCCTTGTGCCAAATATGAGTTGTAACGGGTGGGCCATCTAACGTTTTAAATTTGAATTATCTGTATTTCGACATTGGAAACGTCAAATACCATTCGGAAAGTGACAGATATTCAGTAAAAAGTCCAAAATTTACGAAATGGGTCGCTATTCACTAGATCTGAAAATCGCATAATCAGCAAAAGACGTGTTGTGAATTGGCCTCCCAGAAGCTGCGATTTTCCATTGGACTGTTTTCTGTAGGGAGCTGTTAACGATAAATGTTACGCCAACCATCCAGAAACAAGAAAGTACTCCGAAATTGGGTGTATCTGTAAACTCAGCCGTGGTGGTAATTTTCCACAAATAAATTTCATAAAACAACCTTTTAAATAAATCTTAGACCTCTGAAAAATATCAAGCCATTTTTTTGTTTATTGACTTTTTAAATTTGAAATTTTATATGGCCCACCCTGTATAACTTAATTAAGTGTTTAGTTATGGCACTTTATATGTTTTCGATTAATGGCGATTTGTGGACGTAGGAGTGGTCCAATTACGCCTATCTACGAACTAAGAAACTTGATTACCAAGTTTCATCGAGATATCCCAGTTTTTACTCATGTTACAGCTTGCACGGACGGACGAACAGACGGACAGACAGACAGTCAACCGGGTTCCAGCCTTTCTATATGGGGTATTCCATACCAAATTGACCACTTTTGAACCCGACCCCTTTAGATTTTGCTGAAACTTATCCATCCTTTTCTACCTTCTAAAATACATTTTTGAGAATTTTTTCAAAATATTTTGTCCAACTACAAAAAGTTACATGTTAAATTTTTTTCGTGTATTTTTTCGAAAAGTTCATTCAAAAACAAAAATTTAAAAAAACAGGTCCCCAAAAGTCAATTTCTACAAAAGTTATGGCTATTTGAAAATAAAATAGCCATTTTTTTTTTTTTGAAAAATTCATAACTTTTTTGAAGTTGGACAAAAAATTTTGAAATAATTCTCAAAAATTTTTTTCAAAGGGTAGAAAAGGATGGATAAGTACCAGCAAAATCTAAAAGGGTCGGGTTCAAAAGTGGTCTATTTGGTATGGACTACCCCATATGTATAGTAAACCCTATACCTATCTCGTTCAGTTGTATGTGATACGTACAACCGTTATGTGAACAAAACTATAATACTCTGAAATAATGGTTGCAAGAGCATAAAAATGTAGAGACGATTTTAACGTTCTGGCTACTTACTTGAAAGTATGCTTTAAATTAGAATAAAGGTTGAGGAATTCGTTGCTATAGATTACAATTACTTAAAGTAGCTGCACGTCGTACTCACCAAGTTTACGTAAAAATTTGGGGATACCACTTTTTTTGTAATTACCTTTGTTTGTGATATTCTCGCACACAAAAGCTGCCTTGGAATTTCAGGACTTTCACACAATTACCGTACCTTTCTCGTTACAGCTTCCTTCAACATGGTATGTGTAGATAACATATGCAATACCACATGACGCTGCAGCACGTCAGTAGCTCAGTTGCCTTGGAATTTAAAGTGACATTTATTTTTAGCATGATTAAAAGCATGCCACTCAGCAAAACCTGTTCATGCGCATTAAGGATAACAAATTGCGTTGTTCTTTAACTTGCATGGGGCATGATGGCAAAATTTCACGTGTAACGTTCACATGTATTTATTTATAAATATACCTATGCATACATTAGCATTTAGTTTATAATCTAAACCACTTTATGCAATACGTTCTAGATTTTTTACACCTTTTTTGTCATTACAACATTGAAATCGTGAAATTGCTCAGTTCTAAGCAATGCATCACCTGCATGCAAATGCAACGCTTTGGAAGCTCTAAAAGACGGCATTACAGACATTTATGGCAGCTCCATTACGACGATCCAACGTAGGAGTGTCATTAATATTCCCAATCCGACTTGTATAAATGTATAAGGTTCAGCGACGTGGAATGAAGCCATTCAAGTGCTAAAGTGCCTCAGACATATACTTGTAGAAAGTTATTTGTAATGGAATTCAAATATAAATATATCTTTGTTTGATTTATAACCACTTCCATAGTAAAATTCAAAGCATTGTACGTATGTATATGTTGTCTGCAAATTAAATATTTCAGAAAAAATTATTCCTTCGAATTATTCCTTGGCTACTACTTTTTTACATTTATGTTATAAAATTGACAGAATAAAGTAGAAAATTTAATAAAATCATATGTATTAACACAAATTTTTCAAAAGAAAAATTTAAAAGTACAAGAAAAAAATGAACATAACATAAAGGGTGATCCATTTCGAAGTTCACTATTTAAAAAAAATACAGAAACTTCAAATTTTATGGGGAATATTTATTATTATTCGAAAGAACATTAATTGGCATTTAATTTTTAAAGATTATCTCTTTCAAATGTTCGCCGCGGATAAATCTCAGATGGCTTATCCATTGACTCATTCAAGCATTTCGACTGATAACTGGCGACCCAAACGCATGATGTTTTGCTTCAAGGCTTACTCCGCATAGAATTTAAACTTCACATATCCCCACAGTCTAAGTTTAACAGTGAGATATCAAATAATCTTTGCGAACAACAAGGGAGCTCAATACGTGATATTATCTGCTAACTAGAGTGTCCCAAAAAAAATTTTTTTGGATTCTTGCAACGCATACCCTCTTATTTTTTTTAAATAATGTATAATTAATTATAAAAATATTTCGTCTATTTAGAACTACGGTAAAGCGTGCCGACTTGCATCGAAACATGTCGGTACTTGAATACTAAGGCGCGCGGGAGCTCATGTATCGATGAGCTTCTTATTGCTTGTTTATTTTATTAGTAAACGCATTGTCTTTGTTCGGTCAACATGTCAGTGGAATTACGTAGTTATAAAAAGGGAATATTTTTAATAGGAGACGTCAAACATCAAATAACAGGGTCAAAACTTCCCTCTAATGGACAAGTACTTTCAGTTTTGTTCTATAATATTCGCGAAGTGAATTTAAGTGTCAATGAAAGTGCTAACCTTACTATTCGTGAGTGTATTATCTATTGGGAAAAGGCACGTATACCGATTAAATCATTTCCTAACTGTGTTAAGAAATTGGTAACCTTGTACCAAGTTTGGCGAGATTTACAAAAAAATGCAAACAAAACACAAGCAGTTTTTGAGCAGCGTCGACAAGAGTTTGTTACAAATTTGGATAACTTGCTTGATATTGCACACGCGGATGCGCTACAGTTAATAAAGATAAATGAAGATAGAGCCTTCTTGCAGCAACAGAGACAAGCAGGTCGACTTGGTCACTTTGCTGGAGTGGACAAAAAATTTACAGAAAAGGAGGAGAAGTCACGTCTTAGAAACCTTGAATAGCAAAAGAGGTGGGCTAAATGTGTTTAATCATTAACTTCTTCGACATCATCTTCTGTGCCCCTACAAGAAAATGTATCTTCCGATTCTGAAGTAATTGATCTACAAGAAAATCTGTCCATTCCAATTGAGACGACACAGCCCAGTACTAGTAAAACTTATATAAGAAAAAATTTCATTACTCCAAAATTAGTGCCAGCATTAGATAGGTGTCAGTTAAGTATGCGACATTCTGTGTTTATTATTGAAGCGACTATTGAGGCACTTGGACATAACACTGACGAATTTCCTATAAGCAAGTCTTCCATTCAAAGAATTCGCAAGGAAAAGCGAAAAGAGCGCGAGGAAAGCGAAAGAGCGCAGAAGCTATTAAGGTTTATTTTCAAAACGAGGTTCCGGATACTGTAACTGTTCACTGGGATGGAAAACTGTTATTGGCTTTAGATACACGTAAATCTAAAGAAGAACGTCTCCCAATAGTTATTTCGTATGATAAAAAAGAACAACTCATTGCTGTGCCAAAATTGGACGGTTCTTCAGGATGCGAACAGGCACAGGCAGTTTGGAATTCTATCATTGACTGGAATCTTGAAGATAAAGTGCAAATCCTTTGTTGTGATACAACGGCTTCAAATACAGGTCGTATTAATCGGGCCTATGTGCTTCTAGAACAGAAATTAGACAGAGAGATGCTTATTTTTGCTTGCCGTCATCATATCTACGAATTGGTATTAAAAGGTGTATTTGAAGCTAAAATTCTCCTACAACTACAAGCCCCGATATACCTTTATTCAAAAAGTTTCGAGAAAACTGGAAAAATATCGATTCCCAGAAAATACAGGTCAGTACTGAAAAGTTATCATGCCTGAGTAGATCAGAAATTGACAAGCTATTAGCATTTTATCAAGCTGAATTGACTAAAGCAATCGCTAGAGATGATTATCGAGAATTAATTGAGCTTTCAATAATATTACACAGAACAAAATTAGAATCCGGCCTCCAGTTGCAATGCACCAAGCCCGATGGATGGCAAGAGCAATTTATTCATTAAAAATTTCATTACTTAACTCTCAATTATGAATTTCAAATAAGGAAAAGGCAGCTTTGTTAGACGTCTGCCTGTTCATCGTGACATCCTACGTCAAGCCTTGGCTGCAATGTATTTTAGCTGTTAAAGCACCATTCCAAGACTTATGTTTTTTACAAGCCATGAAGGCTTACGAAATAATCGATAAAAATATCTCAAAGCAGCTTTAAAAAAGTTTTGCCAGCATTTATGGTATTTGACAGATGAAGTGTCTGTCTTGTCTCTATTTGACGATGACGTTGACCAAAAAACTAAAGTAAAGATAGTTGCTAACTTAACTAAAGAATATCCATCGGCCAACGGTAAAAGC
>CM050323.1:85040306-85117242 GCA_027475135.1 Bactrocera correcta | reverse complement strand
TGGGGTATCCTTCAGCGTTCCGGCGTTGTCCTTTTTCCTACTGGTACTGGGGTCCCTCGACGCTTTTTTTTTTAAATCCCCCGTTGGGCGTAGTAGCCGCTCGTTAGCACAGTATTATCATTTGTTTTTCTTTCACTTTTAACCTAGCCTTACATTTTATTTTTTTCAGGCTTTTTTTTCTATTTTTTTTTCATGTGGCGAACGATATACCACACGCGTTGTCTTACTTTTTGATTTTTAGACAATAACCACTTACGCGCGCTGGTCCCTGCTCGGGCGCCAGTTAAAAAACGTTTTGTTGTTTTTTGTAAAAAAAATATTTTCTTGGAGCTATGCTCCTTTATTGAATTCCACTAAAGAACTAAACTTTACAATTTATTATATTTAACTCTAGACCTATGTTTGCCGCTGCAACGGGTACGTTGTTTGCTGACGCTGCGCTTCCCACAGGTTGGCACTTCGCTGACGTTGCGCTTCCCACAGGTTGCCACTACACGTGTCGCAGTCTCAGCGATTTAGTGGTGTCATATTATATTACATTGTATCATATGATATTAATGCATCATACGATACTTTTGAATGTATGGGGTGCTAACTTATATATGCCTTAAGGCAAAAAGCGCGGGAAAGTTTTTTCTTTTTGTTTCTCCTTCTGTTGCGTGAAGTTGGGGCGGTTGATATTCCTCTGCATTACGCCTCTATTACTTTATGTAATTTGTGGAAGTAATGCAGAGGAGTATTTGTTTGGATTAAACATCCCGGCCACCTTGTAGAATCTGCGAAATAATTTTAGTATTAATAGGGTAATTGATTGGGTATTGAAAATTGAAATTTTTTGAGTATTTATCAGCAGTATACTTAGGGTTAGATGGTGCCAGTAAGGGTCCAGCCAAATGCTGTATTCTGCGCTACCACTGTACCATTGTCTGGTTTAAAGAGTCCATTTCTGATGATTTGTGGGTAGATATCATATCCAATCTCCAACGTTAGCTCTTTGTTGCTGTGGAATTGATGGTCAGCGAGAACTAAGTGTTCAAAGCGCATTTGCACATCGTCACTTAGATCTCGCTCATAGGGTCTCCTGGGTAAATTGTGAGTGATAACTGCGTTACATTCCAGACAAAACCTTATGTCATTATTTGAGCTAATTTTTATGCTACAAATACGATTAGTGTTGAGGTATGTAATTGGCAGTTTAAATTTTTTTACGAGTTCGGCCGCTATATTTGCAATTTTGAGACTAGGGTTCAAAATGGCTCGAACTTTACGCCACTCACCATCGCGTCTTAAACTGATCTTCATTGTGGGTACTAGGGTCTGCTTAGCCAGTAAGGATGGTAGTCGGGTCTCTATCGCAAGTGGATATTTCTCAACAATATTTGTATTGTTGGCTGGGTATAGCCGCGGATGTCCGTGTAGGGATGAATGATGTTTCCCATGACAAATGGAACATCGATTTTTGCTTGTACATTCTTTTGATTTGTGCGACCTGGCTAAGCAATTAACGCAGTAGTGGTGTTTTATTACTGCTTCGTATTTTTTGCTTATATTGTATGCCGAGTACGTAGCGCAAGTCATTAGACGGTGGTTTTTTTGGCATATTCCGCAAGCGACATGACGGGATGACGTATTTTTTCTACGATGTGAGATCGTTTTTTCGTGTTGTGTGATCATCACATTCCTTTTCTTCACAAATAGTGGGAAGGGTCGACTTGAAACGTTGAATGCGTCTTGACATCGTTTCGTCTTCCGCAATCGCTGTAATGCTACGGGTTACGCTACGGGACCGGATGGTAATTGTTGAGCTCATACGACGCGGTTTGGGTGAGTTGGTGATTGTTGGGCTCATACGACGAGGTTTGGGTGAGTTGGTGATTATTGGGACCATTTCGCTGAAAAAGAAGAGAAAACTTTTAAGTTATTCTGAACTTAATATTACAATTTTTGTGATGGGGCGGGTTACTGTGCCTTGAGCAGTTCGGATTTCAACCACTCGAGTTTTATTGTCTAAGCCGGAGAAGACCTTTTGGATTCGACCAAGCTTCGTTAACTTCAACGTTACGTTGTGGATATTTCCATTTATGTCGTTTGTGTAGTTCTTTGAGGTACACTTCCTTCCATCTCTTGCAAATGTGCTGGTAGAGTATTTTTAGTTTCTGCCATCTGTTAACGATGCTTAAGTTTGCATCCTCTAAATTGGGTTGGGCGGGGGTTAGCAATGGGGTACCTATAAGGAAGTGTCCTAGAGTTAGAGGTTCCAAGTTTGATGAATCGTCGCTTATGAGGCTTATTGGCCGAGTGTTTAAACAACTTTCAATGCGGGTCAATAGGGCAGCAAATTCTTCAACCGTGAATTTTTGTAATTTTGCGATCTTTTTTAGGTGGGTTTTTAGACTTCTTACGCTTGCTTCCCATAATCCACCCATATGTGGAGCTCCTGGGGGGTTGAAGTGCCATGAGATATTTTGATGGCTATGGAGAGATGTAATTTGAGTTCGAAGTGTCTGTAAGAATTCACGCCGATCTCTAATTAGCAACTGTGAAGTTCCTATAAAGTTTGTTCCGTTGTCGGAATAAAGATTGGCGGGGCATCCACGTCTCGAGAAGAAACGGGAGAATGCTGCTAGGAAGGCTTGCGTAGTGAGATCGCTTACGAGTTCGAGATGTATTGCTTTAGTTGAGAAGCATACAAACACACATATATATCCTTTGGTGATTAGACATGCTCTGCCCGTGTAGTTTTTGATGTCATAGGGTCCAGCAAAGTCGATACCAGTGGCAGCAAATGGCCGGGTTAGGATGTTTCGTTCATTTGGAAGAGCTGCCATTATTTGGGTTTGTTGAGCCTTGTTGTGTATGATGCACGTTTTGCATTGATGAATTATTGCTTTAATCAGCATATTTGCTTTGGGTATCCAGAATTCTGAAATTAGGAATCGAAGAACTGCTAAATGGGTGAATTGAGTTAGTAATTTTGATATATGACTATTATAAGGTAATAGGATAGGGTGACGCTCATTATATGATAGCGCTGCGGAATTGGTTAATCTTCCGTCACTTCGCATAACTCCTTTAGGGTCAATGAACGGATTTAAAGACAATAATGAACTTTTCTTGTGTATTTGGGTTTTACGGGTCAATGCATCATATTCTTCTCTGAAATGTGTTTTTTTTGGTGTGAATAATTAACTTCATTCTCTTCCGGGGTTATTTCATGGCTTGAGTAATCAGTTTCTCATCTCCTTGGTGAGGCATTTGCGCAAAACCTGAATAGGTAAGCGATAACGCGAATAGCTCTGGGGAATGAGGAAAACCTTTCGAGTATATCGTATCGTATATATAACGTTTTAACGGGTTTGAATTCCACGGTGGTGTTGTATGTTTTCTCCGTTGCTGGGAAACGCTCTTTTTCATGTTGTAGCCATTGGGGTACATGTCACCAGAGGTTGTAATTTAATAGATCGGTGGGTATAAAACCTCGGCTTGCCAAGTCTGTGGGATTGTTTTGGCTTTCCACATGGTTCCAATTATCTATTCCTACTTTTGATTGCAGCTACTCGATGAGAAACGAAAGTGGTCCATGAACAGGGTGGTTGGTTTAACGTAGCGAGAACTATGGTTGAGTCAGTCCAAAAATAATTTTTATATTGGGTTAGGTGTAGTTGGGATAGAGTAGAGTTAACAAGATTAGCTAGCAGAACCGCTCCGCAGAGTTCCAATCTGGATAGGGATATGGTTTTAGCGGGAGCGACTCTTGTTTTTGACGCTAAGAGATTTGTCCATATTTTATGTCCAACTAAAATGCTTAAATAAAGTGTCGCAGCATATGCTTTTTCTGAAGCATCAGAGAAACCGTGGAATTCGATGGTGGCTGTTGGGTTGAAATGGGTCCATCTGGGTATTTCAATTTTGTTTATGTTTTCGTAATCCTGCACGAAACTGTTCTATCGGTGAAGGGTGAGGGGCTTAAGGCTTTCATCCCAGTCAGTTTTATCTAGCCATATTTGTTGCCGTGATTATTATTGGACTAAGCAAACCGGCTGGGTCAAACAATTTTGCTATGGCTGATAAAACTTTACGTTTGGTGTGTGCGGGTTTTTTCTCCATTGGGTGGACGAGGAAGAAAAATTAATCCTTTTTGGAGTTCCATCGAATGCGCAGGGTTTTAGTGTTATCGGGTTCCGAAAGGTTCAGTGTTTCTGTTTCTTAAAGATGATCCTGTGGAAGTCCTTTCAGAATGTCCATTTTCGCAGAGCGAATCCTGGAGACTTCAGAGCAGAAATGAGTTTATCGCATGCTGACTTTGCCGTGGTTAGGTCATGAGTTCCAGCTAAGACATCGTCTACATTCATTTCCTGGCGAAGTATTTTGGATGCTAATGGGTGGGTTTCTTCTACATCATCAGCTAGCTTCATGAGGGTTCGGATCGCTAGATACGGCACACAATTTATGCCGAACGTGACTGTTTGCAATTCGAAGTCTTCTATTGTGTCTTCCGGGGACTTCCTAAATAATATCCTTTGGAACCGAGTGTGATTAGGGTCTACGAGTATTTGCCGGTACATTTTCTTAATATCCGCATTAAAAACGAATTGGAAGAGTCGCCAGTTTGTGATCAGAATAACAAGATCTTTCTGTAAAGTAGGAACGATATTTAAGACGTCATTCAAGCTTTTGTGATTTGACGTGGGGCAAAATGCATTAAATACCACACGCAATTTCGTGATTATACGGTCGGGTTTAATGACCGGATGGTGTGGTAAGTAATATTGGGTCGCTTTACCAGAAGGGTCATATTCTACTTTCTTCATTTGTCCGAGCTCCAAATATTCCATAATTGCTTTTTTAAGTAAAGCTCGTTCATTTCTGAGGAATTGGGCCAACGCTATATGTCTAGAGTATCCGATATCAATATTGTCGGGTTCTTTGAAGGGTAGCGTTACTATATAGGGCCCATCTGGATTACGACGGATAGTTTTTTGGAAATTTCCCTCACAAATTTGGTCCGATTTGGAAACTACGGATTCCTTTGGGATTTCCTCCACCTCCCAAAAACGTGTGAGTAGATCTCGGGGTTCACTTTATTGTGAAATGAGACTATGGTGGAATTTTGGGAGGGTTGGGTTATGGGTCCGGATAATATCCATCCGAATTCTGTCTCTTGAGCTAAGAGTGAACCTACTACGTTTCTCTTTACTCCATTAAGTAAAATACTTGGATAGATATCACTACCGATTAGTATATCACGGGTCTGGGTTTGTGAAATTGTTTGTCGGCTAAATTGAATCCAAGATTTTTAAGACACTGCATTGGATCTATGGGGTATGAGGGTAAATTATCAGTTATGCTGTTTAGTATAAATGCCTGCGCTGATAGCTTATAATTTGTGTTTAAAGGTGAGCAAAGCGTGATTTCACAAATATTCGTTCGTGTTGCTGAAACTGCATTGTTTAGTCCGGTCACTTGGGCTGATACAGAGTGGGTGGGTATATCCAAACTTCTCTGAAGCCTTCGAGATATAAATGTGTCTTCCGATCCTGAATCAATAAAAGCTCTCGCGGAATATCGCTGGCCATTATGTTCTATTTGAACCATTGCAGTACCGAGTAATATCTGCTTTCTGCTTGCGTTGGGTGGGTCATGGGTTGATGATTTAGTGGACTGCATAGTTGTTGTGTAGGCTTGCCGATTTGTATTTGTTCTTTGGGTGGGTAGTGCGGTACTGTTTTCAGGGTTCGAACTAGTGACGTTTGGTATTTGGATTCTCTGTGTATCAGAGTATTATGTTTTTTGTGACACTTACGACACGAGAATTTACTCACACAGTTCTTGTTGCTGTGTGATATGGCCAAGCAATTATAGCAATAACCATATTTTTTGATTGTGGAGATACGTGACTCTACATTCATTGCGAAAAATTTGGGACATTCTCGAATAGGGTGCTGTTTTTTTTGCAGAGCTTACAGCTTTCTGTATCTTTATTATTTTGAGTAAGGTTGAAATTATTATTCCTTTGAGTGTTAGAGGGTCTGGCAATTGGCGTTTCAGCCACGTTTGCATGAAAAGTGTTATATTTCTTTTCATCTGTTCTTTTAATTGTACCGGTGTGGAATGGGGGTAATTTTGCTACTGAAGCTTTGAAATTTCCGACAGATTCGAGGGTTTTGTATTTGCGGGTTAAAAAACTGTCGAAATTTGACCACGTCGGTATTTCTGAATTATCTGCTAGGGTATATTCAAAGGTTTCGAGAGTTTGTTTAGGTAGTTTTGAACTACAAAGATATATTCATATCGGATCCCAGCTGTTCGTGTCAATCTCAAGATTGTTTAAATTAGTTAAAACGTTATTAACGGAACGTTGTAAGCTTTTTATAGCACAACCTATTTCCTGAGTTACTTGGGGTAGGTTAAAAAGGGTTTTTAATTGGGTGTTTACCTGCAACCTCTTATTTTCGTATTGGTCGACTAAATTTTTCCAGGCGAGTATAAACCATCATTTGTGAGGGGTGCGTTTTGAATAAACTCCCTTGCTTCTCCTCGGGTCTTCTGAGTAAGGTGAAAGAGTCTTTCAACATTACTAATCCTTGGGTTACGGATATACAGGGCTGTAAACATATCACGAAAGGTGGGCCAAGTTGTATAATCACCGTAAAGGATGTCGGTATCGCATGGTGGAAGGTGAACTGCAGGAGTGAAATCCATCATTGTGGCTTCTGAAGTCCTTTCCTTAATGGGTTCTTAATGGGTTGGGTTGACACCTGTGTTTTACGCGTATCTACATCATCGTTGATGGAAGCTAAGCAAGAGAGGTAAATTCGATAACCTTTTTGGTATTTTTCTTTCACTTTAAAGAAATCGATGGCTTCATGACTTTCGCGAGAAATTCTTCTAATTGTATCGTATGAGTGCTTTGCTTTTTCATAAAGCGAATTTAGTTCGACCCTTTTAATTTCTAGAGTATAGACCGATTCATCTTCACTTTGGGTCTGGAGATGGTCTTCTACGAATTCGATTAAATCCGTTGTTGTAATTTTAAAATCCTCCATTTCCATTTTTGGGTAAGATATATTTGATCTTTGGGTTGAACGAGAAAAATAAGTCGCGTAAAGTTACGAAAATTTAAGAAAACAAACTTTAAAAACTTTTTGTATAGTGATTTATTTATTTTAAAAATTTCAAATTAATTTTCTTGTTTTTATCTCGATGGTGTCCGATTGTTAATATTGATTTGAAATTATTAAATTTCCGATGAATCGTAGAAAAAAAAATCGATAAATAAAAAAATTGCAGGTTTTTGCACTTTTTCCTACTGGGTCACCTTTTTAATTTCCTACTGGGTAATTGTCTTTTGATGTGCTGTTTGCTAACAATTTTTGTTACCAACAAATATAATGCGGATGGGTGGGCTATTCGTAGGTATTAGCGGGTGTATATTAATTTATATGTAATTTTAGTTTAACGAGATCAATGCAATAGCCGACGGAAAAATATATGTATATATTTTGTTATTGCACTTCTTCTCTTGGGTAAATATGTGAATATACGTATGTGTGTATATACATATAATTAAATAGTGCAGATAAAATTTTTATGAACCCAATAAAACAAATAAATTGTGCTTAAGTCGGCTTAAGGACACAATTGGCGAATTGGGTGTTTTTTAACAAATTTTTGATTTGCACTTTATACTGTATTATTATATTGAAAAATGTATGGGTCGCACTTACAAATTTTTTCCGGTTCGTTATTGTTTTTAATTACGTGTTGGGGTATTTGTTGGCTTAGCTTACATGCTTTTTGTCTATTGGGTGCACTCTTTGAACTTTTGGGTTTGGTTTTGGAACTCCAACGATGTTGTTGGTAAAATTCCCACGATGACTTTTTCTTTTAATAATCCGGCTCGAAGGACCAAAAATGTCGGGGTATGTCGACGGATGGGGCCGATTGCGTTTAATTAAAAGATAATTAATTTGAGTTCAAACGTATAAAAACTTAGTTTATTATAAAAGTGGATATATACAAGTATAGGAATGGGTGTGTGTTGCCAATATGGGTTAATTGGTTTATTTTGTAAATCTGTAAATGTTATACCATGTTCAGACCGACACTTAATCACACGACTTCGGCTGTTGAATGGATTGTCCCACTAATCTTAAATATTTATCAAGATTTCGCCATACAAAAATGACAGTTCCAAATCACTTCATTGAAATGATTTGAAACTGATCCACGCTAAATCTTTCTGTGCGACTCTGATTTTGCGCCATCTACTTGTCAGCACTGGAAATCTGTTACATTATCACAGCTGATTTAGATACTACAAAAGGAAAAAAAAGTAAACAAACAAATTTTTTTTAAAGCAATGAATCTAATTTCACCTTAAAATCGATTTAACAAATGAAAAAATGCATCCACTATTTCTATTCCATGAAAAATATTTGAAAAAAGACGGCTTTTATTTCAAAATACTATATAACAATCTTTTCTTTTGATAAATATTTAGCGATGTGACTTCATGAATGACAATAACAGCTGTTTTTTGATCTTTCTAACGGCAGTGAGAACACTGTTGGGTTATGAAATGATTAAATGTAATGTAATATTTTAAATTTTCGGTCTGAACATGGCATTAGCTGCTTTAAATCCTGTGTTGTTGTGCCGATTTCGTGGTTTCTCCAGTGTTTGTCCACTTGAATACGAATTGTCAACTTGAGTTTGTATTATTAACTTGATGTAATAATGGTTCACTTTGTTTAATTTCTGGGGATTTTGTTTTTCTTCGTGTTCACTTGTGTTTCGCTTGTAATGTTTTTTGTATTCACTGTGTACTTCACTTGTTATATGTTTGCTGATCGCTGCTGTTGGCGGGATAATATATATATGGGCCATTCCATCAATTGGCGACATGGTTTTGTACCCGTGGTTCTCCGGTTTCGACCAAACTTTAGAATATCATAATATAGACCAAAATAATAATATGTGTTAATTTTTTAGTGGTCAAAGTTGCTCCATTGTTTTTTGGCGCGCAATTCAAATTGAGATCAAACAAAAAAATGACTATTTCTTTTATTTTTTAACGACCTCAAAATTGAGTGAAAAAAATTTTTAAGCTATCAAATTTTATGTAAAAAAATCTCAGCTTTCTGATAAAAATATTTTTAAAATCCAAAAAAGTTTTCAAAATCCAAAAATATATATATTTTTTTTTTCAAAAATACCGTTTTCTGTGCTTTTCCCCCAATTTTTTTTTTTCAAAATTGACTTTTCCATTCGATTCCTCGTTCAATTTTACATAAGAATCAGTGTTCAAAAATATGGGACTCTGCTCCCATGAACAGCAAAAAAAATTCAAAATCTTCACATATTTATTATGCCTACTCCTAATTTTTTTTTCTGATTTTGTTGCATTGCCATTCCTTCTTCTTAGGTCTTTCAGAACTATAACACACCACGTTTTCACACTCGTTTCGATTCAGTCATAGCCGCACTATGTAACCGATGTAACTCATTCCGTGGTCAATTTCTCTAGATCGGCTCTTTACTTTTCATCGGCTCTATACTTTTCGCCGTCATATTTGTTGAGATACTCTCTATAACATCAGTGCTACGTCAGAAACTGCATTAGGTAGAAATTTGTTTCTCCATGTTTCCTATTTAACCATGCGTGTACACTTTTAATTATCCTGTGGGTCCATTTTCCCGCTGTAGCTGAATCCCATCTGTTTTGCCATTCATTGAGGCTTGTTGGCCTTTCGTCCTCCTGTTCCTCTACCGTTAATCGCCTGTCCAGTCTTCTAAAGCTGTTGTATATTCTTTTGAGTTCCATGGCCATTAACTCTGCTGGCATAATGCCCGTTATAATTGCAAACGCTTCGTGGAATATGACGCAAAATGCGCACGTGATATCAATGACACTGAGCCGACTTGCAAACTTTGTTTTCTTACCACATGTCTTTTGCTATAGTGATGATCCCTACATGGAATATAGAATTGATTGGCTCACCTCGGCCAATAACCCTCGCCTATTTTGGCGGGTCCGCCAATGTTGTCTCTTGTTAGAGAGGCCGTTACATGTGCTGTTTTCTCACACACCTTTTCGATGTTCACCTTGTAGTTAAGTCCATTGTCTATAAGCACTCCTAGGTATTTTAGCGCCTTCTATGTCATGATACTATGACCGCTAATACAAAATTTGATGCCTTTGAGCTTTTTCCTGCTTGTTATCAGCACAGCTTCTGCTTTTTGCCCAGCGAGTTGAAGGTTTTTTTCATGATTGCAGAGGCTTTCAAGTTGCCCAAATTCTTTTCCAATAGAGTTATGGCAATACCATATGCATACCCGATGATCGGTACCTGCTTCGGGAGTGGGAGATGCAGCACCCACTGTACCATATGTTCCACAACAATGGGCCAAGCCCAGAATCTTGTGGAACTCCACCCGTTACCGCATATTTTCTTTGTCCGTTATCCGTATCAAACAGTAACAGCGGATCAGACATGTAGTTGAATATAATCTTAACCAAGTAAGCATGGGTTTTGTTAAGTTCTATTGCACTTATTATATGGGGCCAGTATGCCGAGTTAAATGCGATTTTAACGTCAATACATTGCTCATACGACATGGTGTACTATATTAATGACCAGTACATTTGATGTATAACAATGCCAGTTACAACGACTTCTCAAGGGAAGAAAAAAATAGTATATTAAAATATTCCGCTTATCAAACTAAAATAAAAAAATAACAACAATAAATCTGCAAATCCTTTAAATGTCCAACTATATGCTTGGGATGCGCACTCTTCGTGACCTTCAGCGGAACCTAGTATCCTTTCACATATTCTTCACATATTCGTTCATACGAAGTCTTGTATGCAGTGCAGCAATCTCAGTATATAAGTGCATACATCTATGACTCAATATATGTATGGCTGAGTAAGTGCAGGTGTGTCGTAGGAAATATTCATATGTTTACAATAGCTCAACATATGTGTGTGTACGAATCAATGAAGGCTTCGAAGTTCTTGTGTGAATATAAATGTTTTTGAGTGGGTATAAATATCATCCAGGTGTAACTTTTTAAAGAATTAAAAAAAAGTTATGAAAACCAATAGTTATTGTATAAAACAAAGTAAGGTGAAGACGTAAATATTATACATCATGTTTTTCCACAATTCCGACCGTTTCTGAAGGATGTTCTTACGTAAACGCCTCAACGGCAAGTAGAACTCCTTATTGACCGTCCAATGATATTGATATCATCGGCCTCAACACCGGCGTCATTAGTTCTGCTTTCTCCAAACTGGACAAGGAAGCAAAACAAAAGGGTCCGGCAGTGAACGAGGGTAAGACGAAAATTTCCTGTCATCAAAGAAACAGTCGTCGCACTCGCGACTTTGCACTCACGTCACTGTTGACAGTCATAACTTTGATGTCGTAGATAATTTCGTCTATCTTGGAACCAGCGTAAACACCGCCAACAATGTCAGCCTGGAAATCTAACGCAGAATAACTCTTGCCAACAGGTGCTACTTCGGACTGAGTAGGCAATTGAGAAGCAAAGTCCACTCTCGACAAACAAAAACCAAACTCTATAAGTCACTCATAATTCCCGTCCTGCTATATGCTGCAGAGGCTTACGAGCAATGCATGGTTGATTTTAAAAGTTTGCTTCAATAATACTTTTTTGGGGAGCAAATCCACTTCTGAAGATTTTGAGTTAAGCTTGTAAATCACGTTTTTTAAAAAACCTTTGTTTGGTTTTTTACATCCCATTTGCTCAAAGTTATCTGTTTTATTTATTTTGCTGTTTGCAAACAGTTGAAAGTTGAAAGAAAGAAATAAACCCTTGCAATCAGTAACTCCAATAGGATGTAATTTATTGCTTTGAACTGCTATACAAAGCTGCACGTTTTAATTGAAGTTTTTTTTAATGTTAATTAACACTTTTATTTGCTTAGTCGAATTTCTAAATACAATTAGTTGTGCTTGGTGCAATTACATCCACGAATCTTTCTGGCTAATTTAAATTGTCGGCAAAATTTTATATTAAAAAAAAGAATGAAAAGAGGAAGACCTCCACTCCGTCGGTAGGACCTGGCTTCACTTGGAATATTTAATTGGCGCCACGTAGTGAAAAAAAGAAACGACTGGCGCTCGGTAGTTAATTCGGCTATAATCGCGTAAGCGGTGTGTACGCCAATTAAGAAGGAGAAGTTATAAAATGGCTAGGCCAAATTTTCGCTCAAATTTATCTGTTTTAGACACAAAGGTATACTGTTATGAATAAAATACGCTCTCTCAATTTTTTGAGATATTTCACATATTGGCCAATATATGCGGTGCAAATCCACTCCGAAGTTCGATTATCTTTATATTAAGTATAGGCGGGCTAAGGGAAATTTCGGTCCGATTCAACCCATTTTTTACATAAAAACATACCATTATAAGAGAAGGATTATCTCTTAATTTCAGTTATATATAGTATATATCACACAGTGACCGAAATTTTCGTATTCGGCGTATTTAGTTATTGATTTATAGCGCTTTTTGTAGTTTTTAACAGTACCGTTATGTGGCGAGTGAACAAGGTTTTCATCCGATTTCGTCCATTTTCCCAGTATTTGTAGGAGTTCTTATAATATTCGTGCTGAACGCATTTGGATGTTGTATCTTAGCAGATATGTATATACATTAAACTTATTAGAGGGCGGAGCCACGCCCACTTTTTTTTCACAAAGGTGCCCCTAGCTACTGCGATGCCCTGTGCCAAATATGAGTTGTAACGGGTGGGCAATCTAACGTTTTAAATTTGAATTATCTGTATTTCGACATTGGAAACGTCAAATACCATTCGGAAAGTGACAGATATTCAGTAAAAAGTCCAAAATTTACGAAATGGGTCGCTATTCACCAGAAGAAAACTGGGAGATATTGAAAACAGTTTTCCAAATTCGTTTGACCGAAGATGGTCAATTTTACCGAAAAATCATCTTTTCGGACGAGGCTCATTTCCACCTCGATGGTTACGTTAACAAGCAGAATTGTCGCATTTGGGGCACAGAAAACCCGCACGTAATCGTCGAGAAGCCAATGCACCCAGCACGAATCACTGTATGGTGCGGATTTTGGTCTGGTGGCATCATCGGTCCATATTTCTTCGAAAATGAAGAAGGAACCGCCATAACCATCAATGAGCGATGTCCCGCAATGCTAACCGAATTTTTCTTCAAGCAAATTGAAAAGGAAGATTTGGACAACATTTGGTTCCAGCATGACGGCGCTACGTGCCATACAGCAAACGCTACACTCAATCTTTTACGCCCTATTTCTGAAAATCGCACAATCAGCAAAAGACGTGATGTGAATTGGGCTCCCAGAGCTGCGATTTAACTCCGTCGGACTGTTTTCTGTAGGGAGTTATTAAAGATAAATGTTACGCCAACCATCCAGAAACAACTCAAGATCTAAAGTACGAGATTCAAGCTGCTGTAGCTGCCATAAGGCCTGAAACCATAGAGAAAGTACTCCAAAATTGGGTGGATCTGTAAACTCAGCCGTGGTGGTAATTTTCCACAAATAAATTTCATAAAACAACCTTTTAAATAAATCTTAGACCTCTGAAAAATATCAAGCCGTTTTTTTTTTATTGACTTTTTAAATTTGAAATTTTATATGGCCCATCCTATATAGCTTAATTAATTGATTAGTTATGGCACTTTATATGTTTTCGATTAATGGCGATTTGTGGACGTAGGAGTGGTCCAATTACGCCTATCTAGGAACTCGACATTTTTGTTTTCTACTAAGAAACTTTATTACCAAGTTTCATCGAGGTATTCCAATTTTTACTCATGTTACAGCTTGCACGGACGGACGAACAGACGGACAGACAGACAGTCAACCCGATTCCAGCTTTTCTATATGGGGTATTCCATACCAAATCGACCACTTTTGAACCCGACCCCTTTAGATTTTTCTGAAACTTTTCCATCCTTTTCTATTTTTAAAATACATTTTTGAGAATTTTTTCAAAACTTTTTGTCCAACTACAAAAAGTTACGTGTTAAATTTTTTTCGTGTATTTTTTCGAAAAGTTCATTCAAAAACAAAAATTTAAAAAAAGGTCCTCAAAAGTCAATTTCTACAAAAGTTATGGCTATTTGAAAATAAAATAGCCATTTTTTTGAAAAATTCTTAACTTTTTTGAAGTTGGACAAAAAATTTTGAAAAAATTCTCAAAAATTAAAAAATTTATGGAATACCCCATATGTATAGTGAACCCTATACCTATCTCGTTCAGTTGTATGTGATACGTACAACCGTTAGGTGAACAAAACTATAACGCTCTGAAATAACTGGTTGCAAGAGTATAAAAATGTAGAGACGATTTTAACGTTCTGGCTACTTACTTGAAAGTATGCTTTAGATTAGAATAAAGGTTGAGAAATTCATTGCTATAGATTACAATTACTTAAAGTAGCTGCACGTCGTACTCACCAAGTTTACGTAAAAATTTGGGGATACCACTTTTTTTTGTAATTACCTTTGTTTGTGATGAGAAGATGAGTTGACAGATATTCTCGCACACAAAAGCTGCCTTGGTATTTCAGGACTTTCACACAATTACCGTACATTTCTTGTTACAGCTTCCTTCAACATGGTATGTGTAGATGACATATGCAATACCACATGACGCTGCAGCACGTCAGTAGCTCAGTTGCCTTGGAATTTAAAGTGACATTTATTTTTAGCATGATTAAAAGCATGCCACTCAGCAAAACCTGTTCATGCGCATTAAGGATAACAAATTGCGCAAATGTTCTTTAACTTGCATGGGGCATGATGGCAAAATTTCACGTGTAACGTTCACATGTATTTATTTATAAATATACCTATGCATATATTAGCATTTAGTTTATAATCTAAACCACTTTATGCAATACGTTCTAGATTTTTTACACCTTTTTTGTCATTACAACATTGAAATCGTGAAATTGCTCAGTTTTAAGCAATGCATCACCTGCATGCAAATGCAACGCTTTGAAAGCTCCAAAAGACGGCATTACAGACATTTATGGCAGCTCCATTACGACGATCCAACGTAGGAGTGTCATAAATATTCCCAATCCGACTTGTATAAATGTAAAAGGTAAAAGTTTCTAGAAATTTTGTTCAGCGACGTGGAATGAAGCCATTCAAGTGCTAAAGTGCCTTAGAGATTTACTTGTAGAAAGTCATTTGTAATGGAATTCAAATATAAATATATCCTTGTTTGATTTATAACCACTTCCCGTAGACATACGTAACTACTTACCATAGTAAATTTCAAAGCATTGTACGTATGTATGTGTTATCTGCAAATTGAACATTTCAGAAAAAATTATTCCTTCGAATTATTCCTTGGCTACTACTTTTTTACATTTATGTTATAAAATTGACAGAATAAAGTAGAAAATTTAATAAAATCATATGTATTAACACAAATTTTTCAAAAGAAAAATTTAAAAGTACAAGAAAAAATGAACATAACATAAAGGGTGATCCATTTCGAAGCTCACTATTTAAAAAAAAATACAGAAACTTCAAATTTTATGGGGAATATTTATTATTTTTCGATAGAACATTAATTGGCATTTAATTTTTAAAGATTATCTCTTTCACATGTTCGCCGCGGCTAAATCTCAGATGGCTTATCCATTGACTCATTCAAGTATTTCGACTGATAACTGGCGACTCAAACGCATGATCTTTTGCTTCAAGGCTTACTCCGCATAGAATTTAAACTTCATATATCCCCACAGTCTAAGTTTAACAGTGACATATCAAATAATCTTTGCGGACAAAAAGGGAGCTCAATACGTGATATTATCTGCTCACTAGAGTGTCCCAAAAAAATTTGTTTTGGATTCTTGCAACGCATACCCTCTTGTTTAAAAAAAAAAAAAAGTATAATTAATTATAAAAAAGTTTCGTCTATTTAGAACTACGGTAAAGCGTGCCGACTTCGAAACATATCGGTACTTGAATACTAAGGTGCGCGGGAGCTCATGTATCGATGAGCTTCTTATTGCTTGTTTATTTTATTAGTAAATGCATTGTCTTTGTTCGGTCAACATGTCATGTCAACATGTGGAATTACGTAGTTATAAAAAGGGTATATTTTTAATAGGAGACGTCAAACATCAAATAACAGGGTCAAAACTTCCCTCTAATGGACAAGTACTTTCAGTTTTATTTTATAATATTCTCGAAGTGAATTTAAGCGTCAATGAAAGTGCTAACCTTACTATTCGTGAGTGTATTATCTATTGGGAAAAGGCACGTATACCGATTAAATCATTTCCTAACTGTGTTAAGAAATTGGTAACCTTGTACCAAGTTTGGCGAGATTTACAAAAAAATGCAAACAAAACACAAGCAGTTTTTGAGCAGCGTCGACAAGAGTTTGCTACAAATTTGCATAACTTGCCTGATATTGCACACGTGGATGCGCTACAGTTAATAAAGATAAATGAAGATAGAGTCTTCTTGCAGCAACAGAGACAACCAGGTCGACATGGTCACTTGGCTGGAGTGGACAAAAAGTTTACAAAAAAGGAGGAGAAGTCACGTCTTAGAGACCTTGAATAGCAAAAGAGGCGGGCTAAATATGTTTAATCATTAACTTCTTCTACATTATCTTCTGTGCCCCTACATGAAAATGTATCTTCCGATTCTGAAGTAATTGATCTACAAGAAAATCTGTCCATTCCAATTGAGACGACACAGCCCAGTACTAGTAAAACTTATATAAGAAAAAATTTCATTACTCCAAAATTAGAGGCAACATTAGATAGGTGTCAGTTAAGTATGCGACATTCTGTGTTTATTATTGAAGCGACTATTGAGGCACTTGGACATAACACTGACGAATTTCCTATTAGCAAGTCTTCCATTCAAAGGATTCGCAAGGAAAAGCGAAAAGAGCGCGCAGAAGCTATTAAGGTTTATTTTCAAATCGAGGTTCCGGATACTGTCACTGTTCACTGGGATGGAAAACTGTTACCGGCTTTAGATACACGTAAATCTAAAGAAGAACGTCTCCCAATAGTTATTTCGTATGATAATAAAGAACAACTCATTGCTGTGCCAAAATTGGACAGTTCTTCAGGATGCGAACAGGCACAGGCAGTTTGGAATTCTATCATTGACTGGAATCTTGAAGATAAAGTGCAAATCCTTTGTTGTGATACAACGGCTTCAAATACAGGTCGTATTAATCGGTGTGTGCTTCTAGAACAGAAATTAGACAGAGAGATGCTTATTTCTTCATCATATCTACGAATTGGTATTAAAAGGTGTATTTGAAGCTAAAATTCCCCAGGTAACTACAAGCCACGATATACCTTTATTCAAAAAGTTTCGAGAAAACTGGAAAAATATCGATTCCCAGAAAATAGGGGTCAGTACTGAAAAGTTATCATGCCTGAGTAGATCAGAAATTGACAAGCTATTAGCATTTTATCAAGCTGAATTTACTAAAGAAATCGCTAGAGATGATTATCGAGAATTAATTGAGCTTTCAATAATATTACACAGAACAAAATTAGAATCCGGCCTCCAGGGACAATGCACCAAGCCCGATGGATGGCAAGAGCAATTTATTCATTAAAAATTTCATTACTTAACTCTCAATTATGAATTTCAAATAAGGCAGCTTTGTTAGACGTCTGCCTGTTCATCGTGACATCCTACGTCAAGCCTTGGCTGCAATGTATTTTAGCTGTTAAAGCACCATTCCAAGACTTATGTTTTTTAAAAGCCATGAAGGCTTACGAAATAATCGATAAAAATATCTCAAAGCAGCTTTAAAAAAGTTTTGCCAGCATTTATGGTATTTGACAGATGAAGTGTCTGTCTTGTCTCTATTTGACGATGACGTTGACCAAGAAACTAAAGTAAAGATAGTTGCTAACTTAACTAAAGAATATCCATCGGCCAACGATAAAAGCTACATACCATCGTAAGACGAACTTTGTGGTCCACTTTACGGTTAGTATGAGATTCAATAATTTTAGTTTTTATTTATTTTATTTTATGTTAATTGTCGCATTTTATTTTAGAAAAAAACATCGATGACTTTGTTTCAATAAAAATCAAATCTTTATTCAATCGACTTAAAATAGTTGATGATAGCTTTCTTAATGAGTCTCCAACTCTCCTCTTCTTTACTGGCGTAGACACCGCTTATGCGATTATAGCCGAGTCAACAACAGCGCGCCAGTCGTTTCTTCTCTTCGCTACGTGGCGCCAATTGGATATTCCAAGCGAAGCCAGGTCCCTCTCCACTTGGTCCTTCCAACGGAGTGGAGGTCTTCCTCTTCCTCTGCTTCCCGCGGCGGGTACTGCGTCAAATACTTTCAGAGCTGGAGCGTTTTCATCCATCCAGACAACATGACCTAGCCAGCGTAGCCGCTGTCTTTTAATTCGCTGAACTATGTCAATGTCGTCGTATATCTCGTACAGCTCATCGTTCCATCGAATGCGATATTCGCCGTGGCCAACGCGCAAAGGACCATAAATCTTTCGCAGAACCTTTCTCTCGAAAACTCGCAACGTCGACTCATCGTTGTTGTCATCGTCCAAGCCTCTGCACCATATAGCAGGACGGGAATAATGAGCGACTTATAGAGTTTGGTTTTTGTTCGTCGAGAGAGGACTTTACTTTTCAATTGCCTACTCAGTCCGAAGTAACACCTGTTGGCAAGAGTAATCCTGCGTTGGATTTCCAGGCTGACATTGTTGGTGGTGTTAATGCTGGTTCCTAAATAGACGAAATTATCTACAACTTCAAAGTTATGACTGTCAACAGTGACGTGGGAGCCAAGTCGCGAGTGCGACGACTGTTTGTTTGATGACAGGAGATATTTCGTCTTGCCCTCGTTCACTGCCAGACCCATTTGAGTTGCTTCCTTGTTCAGTCTGGAGAAAGCAGAACTAACGGCGCGGGTGTTGAGGCCGATGATATCAATATCATCGGCATACGCCAGCAGCTGTGCACTCTTGTAAAAGATTGTACCTGCTCGATTAAGTTCTGCAGCTCGAATAATTTTCTCGAGCAGCAGATTGAAAAAGTCACACGATAGGGAGTCGCCTTGTCTGAAACCTCGTTTGGTATCGAACGGCTCGGAGAGGTCCTTCCCGATCCTGACGGAGCTTTTCGTGTTGCTCAACGTCAGTTTACACAGCCGTATTAGTTTTGCGGGGATACCAAATTCAGACATCGCGGCATAAAGGCAGCTCCTTTTCGTGCTGTCGAAAGCAGCTTTGAAATCGACGAAGAGGTGGTGTGTGTCGATTCTTCTTTCACGGGTCTTTTCCAAGATTTGGCGCATGGTAAATATCTGGTCGGTTGTTGATGTACCAGGTCTAAAGCCACACTGATAAGGTCCAATCAGTTTATTGACGGTGGGCTTTAATCTTTCACACAATACGCTCGACAGAACCTTATATGCGATGTTGAGGAGGCTAATCCCACGGTAGTTGGCGCAGATTGTGGGGTCTCCTTTTTTATGGATTGGGCATAGCACACTTAAATTCCAATCGTTGGGCATACTTTCGTCCGACCATATTTTACAAAGAAGCTGATGCATGCACCTTATCAGCTCTTCGCCGCCGTGTTTGAATAGCTCGGCCGGCAATCCATCGGCCCCTGCCGCTTTATTGTTTTTCAGGCGGGCAATTGCTATTCGAACTTCATCATGGTCGGGCAATGGAACATCTGCTCCATCGTCATCGATTGGGGTATCGGGTTCGTTTTCTCCTGATGTTGTGTGTTCACTGCCATTCAGCAGGCTGGAGAAGTGTTCCCTCCATAATTTAAGTATGCTCTGGGCATCGGTAACTAGATCACCTTTGGGGGTTCTACAAGAGTATGCTCCGGTCTTGAAACCTTCTGTAAGCCGCCGCATCTTTTCGTAGAATTTTCGAGCATTACCCCTGTCGGCCAGCTTATCAAGCTCTTCGTACTCACGCATTTCGGCCCCTTTCTTTTTCTGTCTACAAATGCGTCTCGCTTCCCTCTTCAACTCTCGGTATCTATCCCATCCCGCACGTGTTGTGGTCGATCGTAACGTTGCGAGGTAGGCAGCCTGTTTTCTCTCCGCTGCGACACGGCACTCCTCGTCGTACCAGCTGTTCCTTTGCACTTTCCGAAAACCAATGGTTTCGGTTGCAGCTGTACGTAAGGAGTTTGAAATGCCGTCCCACAGTTCCCTTATACCGAGTTGTTGACGAGTGCTCTCAGAGAGCAGGAGTGCAAGCCGAGTAGAAAATCGTTCGGCTATCTGTTGTGATTGCAGCTTCTCGACGTCGAACCTTCCTTGTGTTTGTTGGCGTGCGTTTTTTGCTGCACAGAGGCGGGTGCGAATTTTGGCTGCAACAATATAGTGGTCCGAGTCGATGTTAGGACCTCGGAGCGCACGCACATCTAAAACACTGGAGACGTGTCTTCCGTCTATCACAACATGATCGATCTGGTTGGTGGTTTTTCGATCCGGAGACAGTCAGGTAGCTTGATGTATCTTCTTATGCTGAAATGTAGTACTACAGATAACAATATTTCGGGCCCCGGCGAAGTCGATCAGCCTCAGCCCATTTGGGGATGTTTCCTCGTGGAGGCTGAATTTACCGACCGTAGTGCCAAAGATACCTTCTTTGCCCACCCTGGCATTGAAGTCGCCAAGCACGATTTAGACATCGTGGCGGGGCATCTCTCATAAGTGCGCTCCAAGCACTCATAAAAGGCATCTTTGGTCACATCGTCCTTCTCTTCCGTCGGGGCCTGGGCGCAAATCAGCGATATGTTGAAGAACCTCGCTTTGATGCGGATTGTGGCTAGACGTTCATTCATAGGAGTGAATGATAGTACTCGGCGACGGAGTCTCTCTCCCACCACGAATTCCTTTTCATTGGGGGTGTTTTTTTACGTGGCGGGTCCCAAACCCAGCGCACAACCCTATGCAGGGGATGTTTCGCCTTCTCACTTTAGCTCGCCTTCAAACGGATGTTCTTAGGCTACCCAGAGGATACTTGGTCAAAGACCGGAAGTCGTGAGCTGCTTGAGTCATATGTAAAAGAATCGTTTCTGGCCACTCCCAAGTGAATGGCGATCAGAGAACTTTCCTCACTTGCGTGAACTTCTACACATGACTCCAGTCTCCAACTACATGGCCAAATAATACTTCGTTCCAATATGCTAAAAAGAAAGTTTACACACTGAGAGCAGTTAGCGATATCGCTGAAAGAGCGGTTAAGTTAATGCAAGACATTCATTGGCTTAATCACCGTCGACGAGGAACAAAAGCAATTTTTGTTACGTTGCGTTCAAGAACACAGACAGATATATCCGGATTGTAAAAAGAAAACTTTGAAAAGAAAATTTAGTAAATAATAATATAATGTTATTTATAAATACTCAATAAATATAAGATATATGTAAAACGGTATATTATTGACTACAGAAATATTTTAATCCGCACGGCACGAGTCGGCACGGGTTATCGTTAGTCAATCGCAATAATATTTATTATTTGAGTTATTAGGATCAAATATAAAAAAAATCGTCCTTGTTGGCTGGGACACCCTACTGCTCACCCAAGTGTTCTCTTAATAAATCCTTTCATTGAAGCGGTTTGTGGAAAACGGCACCGTCTTGTTGAAATCAATATCATCGAGATCACGAGCTTCAGTTTCAGGCATCCACGCAAAAGGGAGTCCTACGCCAAAAAAAATTTGATACACCCCGGTGCTTGAATGACCAGGGTTATTTTTTTTAAGCGCGGCCGAATGCCGCCCACGTAAAAAGAAGTTCAGCGACAAAAGTTTGATATACGCATATGCGAAGAAGTAGCAATGCCATAGAGGGTATAACAACCTCTCTAACATCTGATCATATTTGACCGTTTGTAGCTCTTTCAATATTGTTAGATAAATAAATTTTAACAATAAGTTAAATATTGAATTTAAACTGTTTTTGTACTACATAATGTTAAATAAGTGTGTACAAACGAATTAGTGATGTGTTAGTGGATATGAAAGTGCAAAATATAAGTGCAAACCCAATTTTATATCGAGAAAATACCTAATATATAGATTGGTGATTTTCAACTTTAAACGCGAATATCTCGAAAATATAAACTTCCTACGGCTATAACTATATATATTCTTGATCTGGAGAATCTTCTCCATCCGACCATATCCATTTTATTCCCGAAATCCTGGGACGGTATACCAAAGCCGCAAAAGGGCAACCAGAAGATATTCAAAAGCTACCATTTTATAAAAAAAAAAACAATGGTTCGGTGAACTTTGTAGGACAGTGGAACCATAGTTCTCTATTTCATCAAAAATCATGCCGATGACAAGGCAACCGTCAATGGATACCGTTATCGCCCCATAATATATTAGGTTGTCAAAAAAGTATTGCGGTATTTTCGCTAGCTGAAGAGAAGAAAGAGACCGGCATAGTAGCAGCCGTAGCATCGGTCGAGAGCTGGGCATGAGTCATCAAACCGTTATAAACCATTTCAATAAATTCAATAAAAATAAAGCAAGAATTTTTTGACAAACTAATATAATGTGAGATTTCTTTTTATTGTATTTTATTTTTTTGTGTGAAGAAATGAAATATTCAAATGATTCCTACAATTATGAATTTTGAGCAAATGCTTATTGTTAGAAATATAATTTTTGTATTTATAAGTGGTATCAAGTTTGGCATAAAGAGATAAAAAGTATTCTATGTGCTTACTCTGGTTCTAAGCTACCTTCCCACCAATTTTCAGCCAAATATCTTCAGCCGTTCTTGAGTTAAAAATGGTGTAACTAATACAACTTTCTTTTATATATTATATATGTATACTAGAGGACCCGTCCACGCTTCACTGTGGCTGATACATAGATAATACTACTACCACCTATTTCTATTAGTTGGATTATAACAATTAGTTTATGAGATATAATATTTTGTGAGGAAACTTGTGTTAGTTTACAAAAAAAATGAATCATAAAGCATTTCGTGTGTTAATAAAGCATTTGGCTTTTTGGGGAAAATACTGCTGAATTTGGGCTCAGGGAAATCCACCGTTTGCTAACCTGGAAACAGGCGAAATGAGCAAAGTAGGTGCCTCGCAAGTTCATAATCCAACAAAAACAACGAATTACTGATTCTGAGAAGTGTTTAAGTGCTCTCTAATCGGAATAAAGCCGAAATTTTGCGTGAGTGATAGAAACATAGCTCCATCATTTCCCACCTTTAGTCCAATCGACAGTCATTGTAGTGGACTGCACATGATGAACCTGATGAACCGGTTCTCAGGCGTGGAAAAATGAAAGAGGCGGCGGGAAAGGTTATAACATCAGCCTTTTGGAATGCACGTTTTATAATACATACTCAACGACCGATTACTGAGCCAGGTACAATATATTTCACTGCGTATTTGGTTGTAGTTCTTTTCTTCTATTCCAAATATTAAGCAATTGTATTATTTTTGAGAAAACTATGTTTAAAATTGTACGCATATATTCAAGTGATTCCTACAAATATGAATTTTGAACAAATGCTTATGATTTAAAATATAATTTTTGTATTTATGAGTTGTATTAAATTTTGACATAAAGAGATAAAGGTATCCTATGTCCTTACCCTGGTTCTAAGCTACCTCTCCACCAATTTTCAGCTAAATCGGTTCAGTTATATATAAAAAAAATTGAACTTTGATTAAAAATAAGAAAAGAATTTGCGATTACCCAATATACATGTATACATATATATTTATCTCTCAGTTTTTTAGATATCGGTTCGTAACTTTGTTATATATTTTTCTCAGCAAGAAGCTGCGGTCAAAATCGGACCACGATGACATACATATAGCTGTCATACAAACTGAGTGATCAGAGTTAGGTAATTGTATGTAAATCTTATTCATTTGCCGAAATTCGGCTTTAGTTATTCTCAAAGGCCATATTACAATATCCGAATAAACTGTTTTCATAGGTTACTGTAGCATTAAGTTACCGTACGATCTGACTGATCTAAGTTTCTATATTGTGAAGCGTTTATAGTTTCGAAGTATCCGAGTTTGATTTATTTTCTTGTTTTACCGGTATAGTTGTCATAATAGACGCATGCAGGCAACCACATTATTTAATTGAAGTTCTTACGGAATCAAAATAGTTCCCTTGCATGCTTTTGGCATCAAGGTCAGACAACGTAATGTATAGCGACATCTTTGAATTTTTTTTCGCTGTGTTATGGGATTAGAGTCCCATATTTTTGAACACTGATTCTTATGTAAAATTTAACGAGGAATCGAATGGAAAGGTCAATTTTGAAAAATAGTTGGGGGAAAAGCACAAAAACCGGGTTTTTGGAAAAAAAATATTTTTTTTTTTTTGATTTTGAAATTTTTTTTGGATTTTGAAAATATTTTTATCGGAAAGCTGAGATTTTTTACATAAAACTGGATAGCTTTAAAATTTTTTCACTCAATTTTAAGGTCGTTAAAAAATAAAAGAAAATTCATCTTTTCGTTTGATCTCAATTTGAAGTGCGCGCCAAAAAACAATGGAGCGACTTTGACCACTTAAAAATTAACAGATATTCTTCTATTGGTCTATATTATGATATTCTAAAGTTTGGTCAAAATCGGAGAACCACGGGTACAAACCCATGTCGCCAATTGATGGAATGGCCCATATTGGTAATGAACGAGAGCTTGGTGGTTGTGAATGATTTTTTTGATGAAAAGTTATCCGGAAAAAAGCTTGGAGCTAACTGTACTAAATAACACTTTAACTTAATGAAAAATTCTTGATAAGTTTTTACCAGAAGTCAACCAAGTCATCGTTATTTGTAATTTTTACAAAAGAATATTCAACCAAACGTATATACACAAGAAGTGTCACTAAGCTTGCCTTTAGCCAAAGTGCGTTCAACAAAGGGAAAGTAGGTTAGGTTGAGTTAGATGGCTGATCAAAGATCACACGTAGACTAATAATGTAGTCCTTTGTGATGCCATTGAAAAAGAACTCCCGTGTTCGGACTTACAGATTGGCTAAGCGCTTTGTAGCCAATACGTAGTTACACAGACGCTTAATTTCAACACCCGCCAGTTCGGTGGGATGTCCAAAGGTATGCGCCCCCAAGTGTCTAAGTCTTGACCTCCCAAACGCGGGACAGTTTCTACCGCATCCTCTTCCAAACAGCTTCTACCGTCAGCGTCCGGTAAGATACCCATTTTTACCGCATGTAAGCCAATAGCACAGGGGCCTGTTAAGAGTCCCACTAATAATGAGAGGTTAGCCTTACTGAGGGCTAAAAGATCATTAGATCTCCTGCGATTTATCCTGGGGCAGAAGGCTTTTGCAACCGCACAAGTACCGATGCTGGCTCAGCGTTGGACTTGCATCCGCGTGGCCCAGCTATCTAGTAGTAGAACACATGAAGATACAGGAGCACCGATCCGTTCCCATTCTACCGATAATGATTCTAGGGTGCCTTTCCTTGCTAACTCATCAGCTTTACCTGCAATTCCACTGTGGCCCGGCACCCAAACCTGTCTAATTACAAAAGATCTGGCGTCTAGAGATAGCGACGTTAGACATTCTTCGACCAACCCTGAACGCACTGTGAATGAGTTCAGAGCTAGTATTGCGCTCTACTGTCTGAGTGAATGGTCACTTCTCTGACGGCGGATGCACTCCGTAGCAGCAAATCTGGAATACACTAGAGTAGTCGGGAAGTCTGAAACAGAAGTTGATAGAGAGCTCCCGACAGTAGACTCCTCCACTAACCTTACGCCCAAGCTTTGACCCATCCGTGAAGAAGCTTGCTGCCCCTCTTCTCCAACGGCTTCCACCCACCCAAACCTCCCTCGTCGGTATATGGGCAGAGAAGGAGCCGCCAGAGTTCCGTATAGCGACTCCATGATCCAGATAATCCGGTATGCAGTCAAAGGATATTCGAATGTCCAGATACGCGTTCCTTTACGAATCCAGATTCTCTGAGACTAATAGCCACCTTCGCGGTGGTAATGTCCACCGGCGTTATGTTTAAAGTTGCATTAAGTGCCATGGTTGGTGTGGTTCTTAATGCACCACATACGCTAATTAGCGCAGACCGTTGAACGTTTTCGAGTTTCTTGGCCAGTGTGCTTTTCCGTAAAGCCCCCCACCACATGAAGACTCCATAGAGCAAGATGGGCTTGACTATGATGTCATAGAGCCAGAGGACCACTTTCGGTGAGAGGTCCCATCTTTTGCCAATAGCTGCTCTACAGCAGTATAAGAAAATATATGCCTTTTTTGCTCTTTTATCTTATCTATCTTATTCTATTTCGATCACTCTGTCGTACAGAAGACTGAGAAGGAGGTGCTTGAGGTTCGATTCAACCCCAAGACCATCAAGAGCAGTTACTACAATATACAATATATTAGGGTGCTTCAAAAATTTTTTTGAATTGTTTTTTTCCAACTCTTACACTCCCCAATGTTAGTTATTGACAAACAAAAAATCCTCCCTCAAGCCAGGCGCTGTAACTTAACTCTAAGGGGTCGCTATCGTTTTTTTTTTTTTTTAGTTTCCCATACGTTTAACATAGGAATTTTCGTTTTTTCACTCAAACTAAAATTTCACCAACTACTTAGTTTTCGTTTCTCAGAAAATATTCATAAACAAATCTCAAATAGACGATTAAACATAGTTATTTGAAATTTGGAATTTTTTCAATAAAAATAAAAAAAGTTTATGAGAATAATAATTTTGTCGCGGGAGTTTTTATGTAGAAGTTCACGCAAGTGAGGAAAGTTCTCTTATAGGCATTCACTTGGGAGTGGCCAGAAACGATTATTTTGCGTATGGCTCAAGCAACTCACGACTTCCGGTCTTTGACCAAGTATACTCGGGTAGCCTAAGAACATCCGTTTGAAGGCGAGCTAAAGTGAGAAGGCGAAACATTACCTCCGCAAGGTTGGACGCTGGGTTTGGGACCCGCCACGTAAACAATCATACCAATGAAAAGGAACAACAAGCCTCAGAGTAGTGATCCCCATTTTGATCACGACCATGGCAACCGAAATGAGAACCACGAATTGAGGGCATGCACCTGTAATGTCCGGTCCCTTAATTGGGAAGGTTCCGCTGACCAGCTGGTTAACGTCTTCGTGAAAATAAAGGCTAACATCACCGCCGTGCAAGAAATGCAATGGACGGGACAAGGACAGAGACAAGTAGGTCCTTGTGGCATTTACTACAGTGGCCATAAAAAGGAACTTAAGTTTGGTATGGGATTCGTGGTGGGAGAGAGACTCAATCGCCGAGTACTATCATTCACTCCGGTGAATCAACGTCTAGCCACAATCCGCATCAAAGCGAGGTTCTTTAACATATCGCTGATTTGCGCCAACGCCTCGACCAAATATGCCTTCCAAGAACAACTGGAGCGCACCTATGAGAGCTGCCCCCGCCATGGTGTTAAAATCGTGCTTGGCAACTTTAATGCCAGGGTGGGCAAAGAAGGTATCTTTGACACAAGATTCGGTAAATATAGACTCCAAGAGAAATTATCCAAGGATGGAGGCTGATCGACTTCGCCGGGGCTCGAAATTTGGTTATCCGTAGGACTAGATTCCAGCATTAGAAGGTACATCAAGCTACCTGGCTGTCTACGGATCGAAAAGTCACCAACCAGATCGATCATTTTGTGATAGACGGAAAACACGTATCCAGTGTTTTAAACGTGCTTACGTTCCGAGATCCTAACATCGACTCGGTCCACTTTCTTGTTGCAGTCAAGATTCTCTCTGGGCAGTAAAAAATGAACATCTACAAACAAAAGGAAGGCTGATGTCGAGGAGCTGATATCACAAGAGACAACCGAACGCCTTTCTACTCAATCTGCACTCCTGCTGTCTAAGAGCATGCATCAGCGACTCGGTATAAGGGAACTGTGGGACGGCATTTTGAGTTGCTTACGTATAGTTGCAACCGAAACCATTGGTTTTCTACAAAAACAATGCGGCGACTAACAGAAAGTTTCAGGACCGGAGCGTACTCTTGTAGAACCCCCAAAAGTGATCAGGTAACCGATGATACTAAATTAATGGAGGGAATAGTTCTCAAGCCTGCGGAATGACAATGAAAGCATGACGACAGGTAAAGGTGAACCCAATTTCCCAATCGATGAGGATGCAGCAGATGTTCCATTGCCCGACCATGAAGAAGTTCGAATAGCAATTTCCCGCATGAAGAACAACGAATTGGCGGGGGTCGATGGATTGTCGGCCGCGCTATTCAATCACGGCGGCGAATCTGCAAAATCTGCGCCAACTACCGTGGGATAGGCCCACGAACGTATCGAACGTATTGTGTGAAAGACTAAACTTCACCGTCAATATACTGATTGGATCTTATCAGTGTGACTTTTGACCTGGAAAATCTACAACTGAACAGATATTCACCAATCTTGGAAAAGACCTGTAAAAAGAAACCACCTTTTCGATGATTTCAAAGCTGCATCTGACAGCACGAAAAGGAGCTGCCTGTATGTCCTGATGCCTGAATTTGGTGTCCCCGCAAAACTAATAAGGCTAAGTTAAACTCCGAAAGCTCCGTCAGGATCGAGAAGGACCTCTACGAGCCGATGGATAATAAACGAGGCTCTTATCGTGCGAATTCTTCAATCTGCTGTTCGAGAAAATAATTCTAGCTGCAGAATCGAGCAGGTACAGTCTTCTATAAAAGTATACAGAAATATCTCTTGTCATCAAACAAACAGACTTCGCACTAGCGACTAGGCTCTTACGTTACTGTTGACGATCATCACTTTGAAGTCGAAGATAATTTCGTCTATTTTGGAACCAATATTAACACCACAAACAATGTCAGCCTGGAAATCCAACGCAAGATAACTCTTGCCAACAGGTGCTACTTCCGACTAAGTAGGCAGTTGGGAAGCAAAGTCCACTCTCGACGAACAAAGACCAAACTCTATAAGTCTCTCATTATTGCCGTCCTGCTATATGGTGCAGAGGCTTGGACGATGACAACAACTGATGAGTTGACGTTGCGAGTTTTTGAGAGAAAAGTTCTGTGAAAGATTTATGGTCTTTTGCGCGTTGGCCACGGTGAATATCGAATTCGATAGAACGATGAGCTGTACGATATATACGTCGAAATTGACATAGTTTAGGGGCTACGCTGGCTAGATCATGTCGAATGGACAAAAACTCTTCAGCTCTAAAAGTATTCGACGCAGTACTCGCCGGGGGAAGCAGAGGAAGAGGAAGACCTCTACTCCGATGGAAAGACCAGGTGGAGAAGGAGCTGGCACCGCTTTTCACACGTAACGAAATGAAGAAACGACTGGCTCGCTGTTGTTAACTCGGATTTAATCGCGTAAGCGGTGTCTATGCCAGTTAAAAAGAAGTCAAATGAAAATGTCTTAATTTGCTGAATAAGTGTATTCTATATGACTGAAAATTAAGCATTGGTTATTTAATAAAAAAAATATTTTGTTTGCGTTTCTTTCAATGCTTCAATAATAGAATAAATAAGGAATCCATTTGTACTCTGGAAGTACTCAGGGAGTATTTTGTTCTATACTCCCGGTTTCATACTGTTAACTAAGCTCATGGTAAATAAAATAATAAATAATGCTTTTATAGTTATTATAGTTATTTAAGTGATATATATGTATTTTTTTAAGTTGGGGAAGCATCACTAAACACATATGGAAAGCTACTTGAGCTGTTTTACACCTAATTAAGTTATCTTGGGATTCACCTGGATCGAAGGCTCACGTGGCGAAATCATATAGCATGAAGTTAAGAGCAGCAAATTTAAATTGGCTTTTAAACCAAAACACTAAACTTAGCCTAAACTACAAAATCCTATTATACAACACAATCATAAAACTGATTTGGATGTATGGCATTCAAGTGTGGGGTACGACCTGTGCAACCAACATTGATATAATTCAAGGGCATAGTCTAAAATGTTAAGAACAATCACGGGTCCACCATGGTACATGTGTATTCATAAAGATCTTGAAATTCCTACGGTAAAGAAGGAGATAGAGGACAGCAGAATGAGACATATTTCTAAATTTCACGAATATCTAAACCCACTGGCTAATGCCTTGGTGAACTCATGCAATCAAACGCGTTTGAAAAGAAATGATTTACCAGCCTACTACAACGTTCTACCAAAAAGGCTCAACATCCTTGAGCATCTTTAGTTTTAAATAAATTTAAGATATGAATACCTATTGTTAGGCTTTACCAAGCAGATCCATTAAATTAAGAAATATTGAATAAAAAGACCAAATTCTTATACCGATTAGATTTATAACTTCGAGGGTAAAAACACGATGAAAGCTTGTTTCTCGTTCTCTCTTGGCAAGCAAAAATAAGTCGACATCCTAAAAAATTTCATGCTGCCATGGGCAGAGGAAATTTGCCAGCTATAAGAAAGATAACCATGCGTCTAAGTTGACACAAAAGATTTTTAATGAAAATTCTATCAATCCTTTTGATTGGGAATTGTCCAGCCCAGACTTAAGCCCTATAGAACATTTCTGGGTGATGTTAAAAGAGTCACAAGCACCAAAAATGTCCCAAATATGAATGTTCTTTCTAATGAAATTAGAACTAAAAGGAAAGATACACCATTGGTGCCCGGCAGAGTCTCATAACCTAAACGTAAACGGAATCGATGAGTAGCAATATTAAAGTAAACGACATAAACAAAAAAATACTAATTGAAAGGAAGCAAGTTTTTGTAGTATCATTATTTTTTGTTGATAAAATATTTTCGTTTTTAATTAGCTGTCGCACTCAAATCGTTGATTCCACATTTTCTTGTTAAAATATTGAAAACAAAAACGAATTTGAAACAAAATGTTTACTATTGGAGTTTAAGTTTAACATTGGTTTCAATAAAATAAGTGTAAATACAATAAATGCACGAGATTTATTGGAAAATAACATCATTTAATTCAAAATAGCTGTCAGCTGTCAGCAGCTGTACATTTTTCACTTAACTCCAAAATCTATGGAAAAAAATTTACATAACCCTATTTTCGAAATTCTTTTTTTATATTTTCTTCTCTTTTAATTATACAATACAGTCTTATTTGTTAATAAAACATGTAGGAGTTTTGTCCTGACAATTAAAACGCCACTTTTGCTTGAATATTTCATTTACGTATTTCTTAAAAATATTTAATGCAAAACGTCACTTATGATTGGCGTTACAATCAGGAATAATATTACTTTCCTCACATTGGTGGACGGTAAGCCTTACCAAAGTTCTTGTAATCTACTATTTTCGAATTCACTGTTCGATATTCGAATAAGTGGTTGCCAATTGTTTATTAATTATGATAATTAAAATTCGGTTTTCAATTCTTACCCCACAATCGATCGTCCTAACAATTTATCCGCCGTCGAATAACAAACCCCAATTCTTCAAATTTTCTTCAACGGTAGTGGTCTTGTTAGGTCCTTCATGGACTCCTACTTTTCCTACTTCTCTTCTGTTTTTTGAACCGCAAAATGTCCTATCTTTTTAATCTCCATGCCCTCAGATACAACTTACAACTCCTGAGATCGTAATATACTAACGCATTTTTCTTGCAAAACTTCTTATAGGGTCCATTTTCTAACGCTTTCCTTACCTAATCCAATCGTCTTGTAATTAAGCTTCCTCCAATCTTAACTTTAACGAGTCTTCAATCGGTACAAAATATACACGACCTGATGCGTTCACATGTCTCATTTGCGTTGCGGGTCTATACTCAACTACGTCGTTGTTATGATTATTTAGAATAATCCCATCTTTAAGCAACTTGATCATCTATGTACCTCTAATCTTCAGATGGCACTCGACGATTCCGTTGATACACTGGTTTCACATATGCCAAAATTATTTTCATTTGAACTGACACATTCATTGATTTCTGTGGTGAATATGTGATTATTTATCAAAGTTTTGACGAACTCTGCGTCAGATTCTTCTAATTGTGACAAGTCTACTCTAACCGATTCATCGCCCATTTGCATCTCTTTTTCACACAAAACTTTAAATTCACTCTCATCTTTGAAGCCTTCGCCATGACATACCGTGTCCTTCTTCTTCACATCAACCTTTTTTCCCAGCGCTTCCGCACTAACCTTATCTTTGCACACTTGCTCGGCTAAAACCTTCTCACTCACTGAGATTTCAGGTTCATTGCCTACTTGGATGTATTTACTTCCCGCTTTCTTCTTAGCACTTCCGGACTAACCTTATTTTGAACATATTTACTTCTAACCTCTTTCCCTAGCACTTCGAGACTAAACTTATCTTCGCACACTTGCTCGGCAGAAATCCTCTCATTCACTGTTATTTCTGTTTCATCGCCTACTTTTATACATTTACTTTTAACCGCCAACTACTTAAAACCCGTGTCTACAAACACTTCTCTACCCTTAATAGGTTTTCTAAATTCCACACTGCTTTTTCTAAACACCAACTCTACTTCTTAAAGTATATCGTTTCACAACATTGCCGCAGAGGGTATATCTTGCACTCTTACTACTTAAAAGTTGACTTTCACTATTACATCTTGTACAGTCACCTCTGCTATAAAGTTACCCATTGTTGTAGGAAAGGCTCCTATTCCATAAATCCGTTGTTTCTATTTTCTGAGACTAATTTCTCCTAGCTTCATAAACGTATCGTACCTCAATATACTCGTTAAGCACCCTATACCGACCAAAGCGTTAAACGTTATCTCGTTAATCACCGCATTCACGAAAATATACTAATTTTCCCTACTCCGTTTCGATCACCTACTGTATTAATCCGCTCACTTTTCACCACGCTAACTAGTTTTTAGACTTTGCAACCGTGGGCATAATGGCCCTTTCCCTTGTACTTCAAACACATAACGTTGTTTATTCGCCCCGTGAGCACTCTCTACCTACATAACCTTCCTGATTATAACGGTCGCATCTCTGCTTAACCTAGTCTTCAATACCTTTACTGGCATTTGGCGACGAATGAAAACTTTAGTAGTCTCAACGCATGTACCTTTAATTTTTTCATATACTCGGATTTGCAATTGCAATTCATTCACACTACGTGTTTGATACAAAATACTTTTATTTACCCTGCTATCCGATATATTACACCTTTCAAAAAAATATTCTAATATTATCGTTTCATCGAGTGCTATTGGCTTACCAATTTCGATGATGGAGTATAAATATTCCTGTAATAGTAGAGGATCCGTTTTAAGAACAACACCCCTCATTCTTTTCTGTGATAAAATAATTTTTTTTAGTAATAAAACTTATTGGTTAATCAAATGAGAAATGATTGACAGTCTATATCTTAGCAAGAGTATTTTTAATTAAAAGTTAATTAATTTCATTTTTTTTCTTGGTTACCGTCATTGTTTTCTTTTATAAATTTAGTCTCAATCAAAGAAAAAAAGTACATAGAAAATGTCATACAATGTTTGACTACCTTGTTTTAGTCAACAATACGTGTCAACCAGGTATAAACAGGTAAGCGGATGTAGTGATTTACCCTCATTCATTTTCTTTAAAAATTAAATATGTAAATATTCAGAATTTTATAACGAACCCAACGATACATTATTGATTTTCCAAATCGTGGCAAAGCTAATGATTGACACGATCTAAATTTTCAATAATTTTATGTAAAAATAAAGTGTGACTGCAAGCGCTATATCTTTTTTTATGTACGGCAAAGAAGGATGTACAATAACAGCTGCGCATAAGACTCTTGCCAGAAAGAGAAAGGCGTGAGTTCAGTTCTGTGTGTATAAGACAAAGATAAATATGTATATTCCCCCACTTAAAATTATTTTGGTGCCTTACCACGTTATAGCATTATTAGCTTTAAATAGTTGTAATACATTTAGGGAGTTCACAAGTCGTACTATTTGTCGTATTTGGTCTATTGCCTATTAAATTATGATAGTTGTAAAACGAATCTTGTGAGCGCCCTGTACTATTTAATGCACTATTGTATGCGCTATTTCTGCAATTAATCAGCTTATTCAAACAAAACAGAAAAAATTCATAAAAATTAAAATGCCTAGAAGAGCAAATTAATAGCTGCAATTTGCGAAAAATACTTACAAGACATACTCATGTTGGAATTAAGTAAGTTGTCTATTATTTCCTCCAAAAATTTTTTGCAAATGTAATTCTTTTAGGTCATGACGATGAGCAGGAAGAAGTGGATGAAAAATTTAGAGTGAATATGCTTATATTATTGAACAATCGCCGAGGTGCTCACTTAGGAGTTCCTAAGTCGAACCATTGGGAGCGGAATGTATTAAAGCATTTTGACGAAAACAGATTTTGCCAAATGATGCGCTTAAACCAAACAGAATTTGCTTACCTTCTAAACTTAATAAAAGATGATAATGTGTTTCGAAATGATTATAACGCAGCACGACTTTCGATCGATACACAACTTAAGATCGTGCTTTTTCGATTATGATCATCAGGTGAAGGACTTTCGGTTCGTAAGGAGGCATCCTTGTTTGGTATAGGAGATGGCGGTACCATTCAGATCGTAACCAGGCGAGTTTTTAAAGCTATTATTAACTTGAAACAAAGGTTTTTATACTGGCCCGATGAAAGGGAGCGATTAAAGCTTATTGCAGCAACAGAAAATGAAATGCCTGGGTGCGTTGGATACATTGATGGGTCTGAAATTAAGTTGGCCGAAGTATCAGTGAGGAATCACGAAATATTTTTTTCCCGTAAGCGCCAATATTCTGTAAAAATTCAAGTTATTTGTGATCATCGGCTACGCATAAGACAACTTACACTTGGTTACCCGGGAAGTGTTCATGATGCGAAAATGTTCTCGGGACATCCCAAAAAATTTTTGTCAACCTCGCAATGGATAGCTGGAGATAGTGCATATCCATTAAAGCCATTTTTAGTAACCCCGTTTCTGCAAAATAGTACAGAATATAGCAGAGAAGAAAGAGAAAATTTCAATAAATACTTTTCCAAAAACCGCGTACGTATTGAAAATTGTTTTGGGGCCTTGATAGAAAAATTTTCAAGTCTAAAAGAACTCAAGTTCAGATTGCACACTATCCAAAACAAGAGAGAGTGTAATGAGTGGATAATGGTCTGTTGTATTTTGCACGACATATTTATAAATTTCAACAACGAAGATCATGAAAGCAGCGTGGAACCCAGTGTAAATTTATTACCATCAACAAACCTTAGACATAGTCTACTGACCTTTATTCAAAACCAACCTATTGTTTAACGTTTTTACTTATATAAATATTCATTGAAATAAAAAAAATTAACTTTACCTACTAGTATTACCCTCTACTTTGCCTGTACAGAATTCGATATGACGCTATGCTTTCAAATGTTACAAAAAATAAATGATTAATTGTTTGCTTTTGTTTTTTAGCTTTTATAGAAAAGTAAACAAATATTTATTTTATAAATTACAGTATTTATATATTTTATAAAATCGTATATATGTAAGTGTTTGTCATATCTAAAACACCAGAATTCAATGTAATACTGTTTGGAACTTACGTTTACTAATTTATTTTCAATAATTTTTTATAAAAGTATAGCTCATTCTATAATATAAATTACACAATTAAATATTTGTGAATTTCGTAAAAAGCTTGAAACTTTTATTTGTATGGTTTATATTATAGAATGAGCTATACTTTTATAAAAAATTATTACATTAAATTTTGTTGTTTTAGCTATGACGAACACCTCATGTAATTAAAATGTTTACATATTTAAACTCCGGACTATCGCAGCGTTATTACAGAGCTTTCGGCTGTTAAAACTATTTTTTTTGGCACTTCAGGCGTAACATTAATTAATTGAATGTATAAATAAAAATATAAGTTAACGAAATTCATTTTTTAATTTAAACAAAATCAAAGTCATTATATTAAATTAAAATAACTCTATTACAGTGGCGAGCACAAATGAGTATATGTATAGCGATTTTTCTTACAATATTCGCAATGCTTTTCATGATAAATTTTTTCATAAATTTTTTAAACGAATTAGTTCAAAAAGCATATAAATCAAAATTTCAAAAATTTTCAACATTTATAAAAATCCAACAAACTCCCATATGAACTTTTAAGAAATTTTCGAGTAAGTTACAAATCCGTCAGCAAAAAATGATCTAAAATCAACGGAAGTTTTAAGGCACTTGAAACTTGGCATAATAATCTAAAATAAAATTCGTAACTTACTAGAAAATTTCTTAAAAGTTCATATGGGAGTTTGTTGGATTTTTATAAATGTTGAAAATTTTTGAAATTTTGATTTATATGCTTTTTGAACTAATTCGTTTAAAAAATTTATCATGAAAAGTATTGCGAATATTGTAAGAAAAATCACTATACATATACTCATTTGTGCTCGCCACTATATTACCTTAAATCATTTAAGTTACGTTAAAATAATTATTTATATTTTAGCTTAAGCTCTTCCATAGCTAATCGCTCTTTCATTTCGAGCTCAAGAACTTTCAGCTTTTTTTCGCTTTTAAAATTCCTTTCTTTCAAGTCAAAATTCTTTTCTTTTAACACCAGTTCTCTTTCCCTTATAACTAACTCCCTGTCTCTTGCTGCCAATTCTGCTTCTAGTTTTTCTTTCTTGAAACTAATGACTTCGGCTTGGAGTTTCATTATTTCCGAAACCCCCGTTCTGCTGTATATGCCCTTACGGCTCGTACTTGGCGTACAACTAATTTCGGCAGAACTTTCGTTACCATTTAAATGTAACACACAATCTGGGCCTTGGGAGCTCTCTGGTTCTTCAATCGGTACTGCTATCTGAGTTTCTACAGCACCTTCAAAATTCAAATACTCAGCGGTCATCGTATCTTCGATTGCGGCACATTCACTAACTCTGCTCCCAAAAATGTCTTCGAGCTCGTAAAAAAAAGTGCACATTTTTAGTAGAGTACCTTAAATGAATATAGGTTATTCAAATAAATTGGCAACTAAAACATCTAAAATACCAACTTTTAATAGTTTCACCATTCATGCTACCTGCTCCCGTCGAGCCTTCCCATGTCTTCGCTTTGTTGTAGCTCACTCTCATGTTCCGCACTTTAGAACGCACAAGCTTCCACTCCATGGTTAGATTATTTGCCATGCGGAATTGCTTATAGTAAGCTTGAACGGACAGCTTCTGTTAAATATATGTTTCCAAATTATTAAATTTAATATTTCAAGAAATAAAAACAAACCTCAAGTTGCCGATTTTCCAACAGAAACTCAATTAGCGACTTCTCTTCTGCTGCCGCCCATCTACGGGTTGGGTTGCAACGGATACGCTTGGCTTTGACCTAAAATTAAAAAAGGCTCTTTAGTAATACATGTTTACATATATTTCTTCCAATTCAAGAATACTTATGTCATTATCTCGGGGTGATTCCATTTTCGTTTTTAATTATTATAGCTATTAGCCTGCAGACAAATTAACAAAATCAGAATGTAAATAGAAACAGCTGATCGAATAGCATCCACAAATAGCAAGGCAAACATACCTTTCAGAGTTGTATTGTGATATTAAAATTTTACTTGCGAAACAAAAACAAAACTTTTACAACTGTTATATTACAATAGCGCAATAGACCAAATACGACAAATAGTACGACTTGTGAACTCCCTAATTGTAATACGAGTATGTTGTAAAAATTATTGCAATTAAAGAACATAATTTGTTTAGCGCGTATTAACAAGTTTTACTTTATATTAAATTACTTTTTAAATTTTCTTACATCATACTTATTAAACCAATTAAATAATTAAAAATAGAAATATTTAATGATAAAAAATAAAATATATTATTAGATTCAATATTAAAGAAATAAAAACGTAAATAATTTAAGTATTTAATTGTTCAAAAAATATTTTTTTTTATAAAACGTTATAAAGCTATTTTTATCCTTAAATTATGATTAATTACTATAATACAAAACATTATTCATTATCTGATTCATCAGAACTTGCAATATTGAAATCGAATTCAGAGTTATCGTCTTCATTTTCTTCAATTGTAGCCTGCAAAATGTCATAAATTTGCAAAAGCGTCGGATTTCCAAGGAACTCTATTGGTTTTAATAATTTGTCATCTGTGTACCATCCACATTTTTCGGTTTGCACCTGAGCACAGTACGGATCAGTAGCATTAAGTTACATGGCATTCACGTATATTGTTCGTAGAATTTTTTGTTTCAACGATTTCCAGCAAGGTGGAATTGTGTTGGAATTAAAGCTTCTAACTTTTCTCAAAAATTGTTCGTTACTTTTATTGGCTGAATAATATTGTTGAAAAATGCGATATCTTGCACCATTAACAGTTGTGCAATTTTTTATACCGTACATAACAGCAGTAAATTCTTGGACCACGACAATTTTTTGTCTATAAAAAGATCGGCACTATCTTTCAATGAGGCAAACACTTTCTGATAAGTTTAATTTATTGAAAAAATTTTATAAGACCTGTAAAAGCGTGGAACGCCGGTAAACTTTTGCATAATGAGACCCCTAACTTTGTTGCTAATTCAGTTCAATTTACGAAGCTAATATCTTTAATGTTTTTAGTTTTACTTGCTGCGCCCGCTAACCAAATTTCTGCTTCTGGAACTTTATGCATGTTGCCCAGCAGAATTATCAATACATCAGAGACTTTCACTAAGATTTTTGACGTTGGTAAAACTTTACTGATATGATACATAATTCGCGTATCCGCTTCTTCGTGATAACACTCATAATTAACTTCTTCAGTTTTAACAACACGATTTGCTATCGATTGGTACGAGTAGCATTGTGTCTCAACAGTTAAAATTTTTTTTTGGTTGTATTACCGTTACCAAATGATCATTTTCCCAATAATTTGCTAAAAACTTTACCAAAGCCTAGATTTTTGAGGTCCTGTGATTGTATATGGAACTTCAACTTCGGTTTTGCCGCTCTGAATCTTTGATCGAAGGAGATAAATACTGATCAAAAATTATGTGTATATGAGGCATCGAAGATCCAATAAGATGTAGGAAGTAAAAACCATCAACAACTTCAACGTCAATTTGTGTCGGTTGAACAATTTGGATTTCAGATTTTAATATTTTAGCCAATGCAGATTTGTCCGTTTTCAACATTTCATCGGTACATGGAAAAAGTGCAGGAGAAATGGAAATGTTAAACAGTATTCTATATTTACTTTTTTTCCAGACTAATAGCTAGTAACCGACCGAATATATCACGTTCCATTTTTAATACAGCTTGTTTACTTGTACTTTTCAAAATTTTTGTTGCTCCCTGGGAAACAAAGTTAAGAATTTTGTTCCGTGATATCAGCTTTTCAAATCTCCCGACGGTTGACTGGCATTCAGAAATAAAATTTGATTTTTGTTTACTTCCTTCTGATTTAACATTGAGCAGAAAATTTGTAATATCCAAAGGACCTGATTTACCAGTAGAAATGTTGAATAGAACTTCTTTATCAATATTACTATCAAATGGATTTATGAGATTTTTTACCGCTGTAATAATGCTGTGCAGATCCTTTTGATCCTTCTTTACTCCACTTTTTTGTAAAAAATATGATGCATCAGCCTTCTGCGTTTAACCAACATTTTCTTTAACGGCAGTCAATATTTTTGTCCTCATGCTGTGATTAAGAGCCCATCTTTGCCGTGCAGATATGAATTCTGGCATCAGCGTTAATGGGCTGTTCCAGCCTTCGTGCGTCTTAGCCCAAAGGCCCATCGTCGAAACTCAGTAACCAAAAGTGAATCTTCTTGTTTTAATCTGATTAAATTACTTAAATACAACGCAGACCACCGTGCATAATTAGGCTGGTTTAATGCAAAAAATAGATCAGCCATGTTGAAAATGGAATCCAGGTAAAGTTCGAAGTTACTAGTACGAATGCTTCTCGAAAATCGCAAGAATAAATTGATAAACTCACAGTATCGGAGGTAATATTGTAATATTGTTTTTCCATGTTCACCTGCCAAAGTATTTCTGCCGAACTCTTTATAACCAATTACAATATGGCTCAATATATGTGGCAGTTCAATCCTCTCGTTGGCCTCTGATACATTTTAACCAGACATAGAACTTATAACAGTTTCTACAAGTTCATCCAACATCTCGGGTGAAAGTTCTGTTGTCAATAAATATTGTTCAAAGTGCAATATTTGTAGCGCAGCCAAAGTCAGTGGATGAAGCCGCTTCTTCTTCTTCTTTATTGGCGTAGACAACGCTTACGCAATTATAGCCGAGTCAACAACAGCGCGCCAGTCGTTTCTTCTCTTCGCTACGTGGCGCCAATTGGATATTCCAAGCGAAGCCAGGTCCTTCTCCACCTGGTTCCTCCAACGGAGTGGAGGTCTTCCTCTTCCTCTGCTTCCCGCGGCGGGTACTGCGTCAAATACTTTCAGAGCTGGAGCGTTTTCATCCATCCGGACAACATGACCTAGCCAGCGTAGCCGCTGTCTTTTAATTCGCTGAACTATGTCAATGTCGTCGTATATCTCGTACAGCTCATCGTTCCATCGAATGCGATATTCGCCGTGGCCAACGCGCAAAGGACCATAAATCTTTCGCAGAACTTTTCTCTCGAAAACTCGCAACGTCGACTCATCGGTTGTTGTCATCGTCCAAGCCTCTGCACCATATAGCAGGACGGGAATAATGAGCGACTTATAGAGTTTGGTTTTTGTTCGTCGAGAGAGGACTTTACTTTTCAATTGCCTACTCAGTCCGAAGTAACACCTGTTGGCAAGAGTAATCCTGCGTTAGATTTCCAGGCTGACATGGTTCTTGGTGTTAATGCTGGTTCCTAAATAGACGGAATTATCTACAACTTCAAAGTTATGACTGTCAACAGTGACGTGAGTGTCAAGTCGCGAATGCGACGACTGTTTGTTTGATGACAGCCTGTTTGTTTGAAGACAGGAGACATTTCGTCTCCCCTCGTTTAGTGACAGACCCATATGCGTTGCTTCCTTGTTCAGTCTGGAGAAAGCAAAAATAACGGCGCGGGTGTTGAGGCCGATGATATCAATATGGATTGCAGCTGTACGTAAGGAGTTTGAAATGCCGTCCCACAGTTCCCTTATACCGAGTTGTTGACGAGTGCTCTCAGAGAGCAGAAGAGCAAGCCGAGTAGAAAATCGTTCGGCTGTCTGTTGTGATTGCAGCTTCTCGACGTCGAACCTTCCTTGTGTTTGTTGGCTTGCGTTTTTTGCTGCTCAGAGGCGGGTGCGAATCTTGGCTGCAACAATATAGTGGTCCACGTCAATGTTAGGACCTCGGAGCGCACGCACATCTAAAACACTGGAGACGTGCCTTCCGTCTATCACAACATGATCGATCTGGTTGGTGGTTTTTCGATCCAGAGACTGCCAGGTAGCTTGATGAATCTTCTTATGCTGGAATCTAGTACTACAGATAACCATATTTCGGGCCCCGGCGAAGTCGATCAGCCTCAACCCATTTGGGGATTTTTCGTCTTTGGTCACATCGTCCTTCTCTTTCGTCGGGGTGTGGGCGCAAATCAGCGATATGTTGAAGAACCTCGCTTCGATGCGGTTTGTGGCTAGACGTTCATTAACCGGAGTGAATGATAGTACTCGGCGACTGAGTCTCTTTCCCACTACGAATCCCAACGGAAACTTGCGCTCCTTTATATGGCCACCGTAGTAAATGCCACAAGGACCTACTTGTCTTTGTCCTTGTCCCGTCCATCGAATTTTTTGGACGGTGGTGATGTCAGCCTTTATTTTCACGAAGACATTAACTAGCTGGGCAGCGGTACCTTCCCAATTAAGGAACCGGACATTCCAGGTACATGCCCTGAACTCCCACTGTCACTTATTTTTTGAAAAAAACGTTTACTATTTATTTTATTTAAAATTTGTTTTGGGCCATATTGCCGTATGCCCCTTAATTTTAACTACAACTTTTTACCAAAAAGCTAAAAGCGAGGCCATACCCCAAGTATGCCTTAAAGCTTTTTTTTAGCCTTAAAACACGTTCCCTTACTATTTTTCCCGGGGTGATCGCTCTTGGGCGATCTCGGTTGAGTCCCCATTTGTAGGAGTTTTGCCCTGACAATTAAAACGCCACTTTTGCTTGAGTTTTTCATTTACTTATTCCTTGAAAATATATAATACAAAACGTGACTTAAGTTTAACACTGGCACGAGTGTGTGCCACCGTGCTCAGCGTTATAATCAGAAGTAATAGTGCTAAGCCTTACCGCAAAGTTCTTGTAATTTCTTTCTTCTTGTATTTTCAAATTCATTGTTCGATATTCGAATAAGTGGTTGCCACTTATTTGTTAATTATGATAATTAAATTTCGGATATCACTTCTAATCCCACATATGCACATAAGTACATATACTACTGTAACCAAAAAATAAGGTGACATTGTATTTATTTTTAAAATTCTTTATTTATTCTTCCAAATGAATTTCATCCCCATCAAAGTAATCCACCCCGATGCAATGCATTTATGCCAACGGATTTTCTAATCTTCGAAACTCTGGTTGCAGTCACTTTCCGGGATGGCCTTCAATTCCGTCTTCGCTGCGGATTGAATTTCCTCTATCGTATAAAAACGGTGTGCCCGGAACGGTCTTTTGAGCTTGATGAACAGCCAGAAGTCGCACGGCGCCAGGTCAGGTGAATACGGTGGTTGCGGAACGATATGGGTTGAGTTTTTGGCGAAACGATCACGAATTACGAGGGCAGTATGGGATGGTGCATTATCGTGGTGTAAAAATCAAGAATTGTCTTTCCACAATTCCGACCTTTTTAGACGGATAGCGTTACGCAAACGACGCATAACGTTCAATTAATATTCTTTGTTGACTGTTTGACCGGTTGGAAGGAATTCATAATGCACAACACCACGATAATCGAAGAAAACAGTCAACATGACCTTTATTTTTTAGCGACTTTGGAGCAATTCTTTTGGTCTCGGCTCTCTTTTGCAAAATATTCGCTCGATTGATCGGTTGTTTCGGGGTCGTAAGCATAGATCCAAGTCTCATGGCCAGTTATAATGACTTTCACCGTGGACACCCTGGTAGTCGGAAAGCATCGTTTCACACACTTCAACGCGAAGCCTTTTTTCCGAACAATTCAATGTTTTCGGTACCAGTCGAGATTTGACGCGCTTGAGACCCAAAACATCCTTCAAAATGGTATTGGCTGAGGCTTTCGATATTCCAACTTCACCAGCAAGGTCTCTAACTGTTAATCGACGGTTTTTCAACACCAAATTTCTTTAACGTGAGCTTCGTCGGTTGAGGTTGGTAGTCGCCCTGGACGCTCTTTGTCTTCGACACGTTCACGGCCGGCTTGGAACTCACTATACCACTTGTAAAAATTTTTTTAGACATAGCCTCATCACCAAAGGCTTTCTGCACCATCCTCAACGTGTCCGCAGCAGAAAACTGATTCCGTAAACAAACTTTAATGCAAATTCTTTGCTCAACAAATTTCGACATCGCAAAAAGACACGTATCTCAAACACTAATGAATATTTTGACATGAAATTTGACATAAATGTGACTGACAGTACTAACAACCTAAAAAAAGAAATAATTCTCCAAATCCTTCGACGCGCGCAGTTTAAATTCAAATGTCACCTTATCATGTCGCACTTATTTCTGGAGATCACATTTCACATTTATATAAGTATTTTATAGTCAAAACTTAAATATAATGCAATAACCAGTCCAAGAATATTTAGGATTTCATGTACTTTTTCTAGGTTCTTTTGAAAAAGTTCGTTTATCCTTTGAAAAGTGTATTTATTGTTAGGCACGGGTTTTGTGGCACCGCCATCTCAGCATTCAACTTAAATTAATGAAGGTAATTTAGAATACTTCTTCCATCTGTTACCGTTTAGAGGCTCTCGATGCGTTTCTGCAACCTTCGCTATCACAGCACCCATTTTCTTCCATATGAGCTCTCTCCAACCAAAATCACTCGCTTGTGAAACTGTAGTATGTATAGGTGTCCACAGGCAGCTGGACTGTTCATTTTCGTGGTTCTATTGCGTATTGCTTATCGTCCTTCAAATAATCAATTCATATCATTAATATAAAATAAAAATTATAATTCGTCATAGATTAATACATAGCTTGCTTCCCGGAGGTGACATACTTGGTTAAAAACTGCATCGATCTAAAATAACATCCATCAAAGTAATCCCCCTTGAATCCAATACACTTGGGCCAAAGTTTTTTCCAATCCTCGTAGCCGTTATCATAAATTCATAATTCTGTATTTAATATCAATGTGCAGCTCTTTGGTGTAAAATCTTTAAATAGAAGGCGTGCTCCAAAGTAAACAGGACATTTTGAATCTAGGTCCCCCTGGTGGCGCCAAATTGTTGCGTTTTAAGTGTTGACATGTTTATGTTATCGGTGCAAAAATGTGCTTCGAACAAAGAGCTAACATTAAATTTTGTTTTAAAATTGGTAAAACTTTTACCGAAACGTTTCAATTGATGAAACAAGTTTATGGCGATGATTGCCTATCCCGTACAGAGCGCACGAGTGGTTTCAACGTTTCCAAAGTGGTCGTGAGGACATAAATGACGATCAACATGTGGTCCACTAAAAATCCGTGACCACCGGAAATTCCATCGAAACTGTGCATGGAGTCATCAAAAATCAGCCGAAATCATCATTGAAATTCAAGGAAATGGAATTGAATATCTCCAAAACATCGATTTGTCGCATCTTGACCGAACATTTGGCTTACGAAAGGTGTGTGCACGGTGTGTTCTGCACAAATTGACTGACGACCAAAACTTGTTCAGAATCCGTCTAATCGATCGACGCTTGTGACCGATTATTTGACCAACAATCAAATTTTAACCATTAACCACTCCCCATATTCACCTGATATGGTACCGTGAGACTTCTTCCTATTCGGAAAAATGCATTTTTCCATAAAAGCTAAGCGTTATGCAGACGTAGAGGCCATTCAACAGGCTTGCACCGGCGTACTGCCGGCCATACAGGCCAACGAGCTAAAACAGTCGTTCGACATGCTATTGTACCGTGCAAAAAGTTGTATTGAAGTAGAAGGAAACTATTTTGAATGAAATGAATTGGTTTTGTCGAAAAAACCATTTGTTCTATTTTTTTAAGTCCTGTTTACTTTGGAACACACTTTGTAGTTTAAATAAATATATGTCAAATTTACATTAGTATGCAGTGAAATTCAAATTGTCCACGTATGCGGCATGGCCAAAGCGAGTGTTTGAAATATGTTTTTTACAGTTAGAAACTGCAACTCAGAACTACATAGTATAGTATTTCGAACCAGACGGTACCAACGCAAGACAACTTCTTTGCTGTGATAATAATAAGAAATTAATACGAATTTAAAAAAGCGGGAACTAAAAATTATATAACAATTTTCTTGACAAATTTTATGAAATCTTTTTCGTTTATCAATGATAATGTGAACGAAATATTTTTGAAATATGTCCGGTTATCGAAAATGCTTTTGTTTGAAAATAATAAGTTGTGGAGATGGCCGGTAATGAGGTCTATCCGTATTGGAACTTAACTGTATTTGAAAATATTATCCGAGAATTTACACTTGATCAGGCAAATACTTTCGGAGATATAAGATTATTTATTAGAACTCTTTAACTTATTGTTGTCGACTTGCAAAACTTTAACCCTCTCATGGTCGAATTCAAATGGGCGGAGCTAAAACATTTTTTAGGACAGATATATGTTAGTCTTAACTCAAATATGAAGTGATACATATTTCAAATTCCTTAGTGGATTATTGTAAACAAACACTCTACGAAATACGCCTACTAAATGAACTGTTGCATTGCTTATAATAGCTGTAAACTTACACAATACAGCAGAGTACATAATGTAAAAAACCGCGCGTCAAAAAATTGAAATAACGGGACTTAGCAGCATATAGGTACAATGTTGTCTATAGGCATGAAAGGGTTAAAGGCGTTTCTCCCAATCAGTATATTTCACAGAGCTCGTGAGGAAAATTTCCCTAATCGACTTGAAACTTTTAGACTACCTTCTTAGATATATTGGTCAGTTGAAGTTCGAAGGAGTGTATTTCTCTGGTTTTTGGATTTGCTATAATTAAAAAACAATTTTTATCGGAAGTCTTTCTGAAGATCGGCTAAGGGATGAGTGTAATCCAAAAAATTTTTAAATAAATTGCTGATAATTAATTAAATGTTAATTTTTTTTCTTTTATTAATTTTTATTAAATAAAATTCTCTTCTCAAAAAAAAGTGTTTTTCACTTGCAAGTGGATATAAATACTCTTAAAATACCACTAATTACAACTGGGCCAAACATTTTTTAAGTGTTCTTCGTGCTAAAAAAATTTAATGGTATGTGACACAACGCAGAAAATATTCACCATTAATAATCTGTAAAACAATTTTTGTTCATTCATACCATTCCAAAGATATTGAATTTTTTGTCCCCTTACCTCTCTTAAAACGTATGGCACATCGATCGTTGCGTAGTGCCCTCGTAAGATCCCGACATCTGTGCCGCAAGAAAAGCATATGCGCATTGCGCCAGCACTGCGCAACGATGGATGTGCCATGCGTTTTAAGAACTGAGAAATTTTAAGGGGTCAGTGTATTATTTTTCACATCACACATATCATGAGGTATGTCGTGAAGTGTATGAACAAATTTTTTTCGGAATTTTTTGATGACATCTGTCGGAGAAATGGCTGTGTAAATGAAAAGCGTTTTTTCACTGACGGATAAGATTTCTCATGTTTGGATCATCTGAAACACAAAAAGCCTATTTATTCTTAAAAAGCACGTGAATGGTTATCGTCCCTACTAGAATCATGAAAAAATGTTGATAAATAAAAAAATAATTTAAGTTTTTTTTTTTGTTTTTTAATTGTTTACTATGTTTTTCTTACATAAATTCTGTCATAACATTGTCAATAAATTATATAAAAATTAGATAGCCAGGCGTTTTGTGAACATTAAAATAAAATTAAGCAATTTAAAAAAGTATGTTTTGAGAAAAACGCGTTTAAAGTGCTAGGTGTGCACTCCGAGCGCTCCGAACGTCGAGCGGTATTATTATTTTTGGGTCTTTTTCGAAACCTTCCAATGGTAAAGTGGTGTTTTACATTAATTCTAAGGGTATTGGGGAACAGAAAATCCAAAAAAGAAAAAGATTATCTTACTGACCCCTTAATAATTTTGGGTTTTCTAACAAATCTTAGGCCGAAGTAATCCCCTCCCACTGCAATACACTTATGCCAACAAATTTGCCAGTCATCATAGCACTTGAAAAAATCCGCCACGGGAGGGGATTACTGTGAGAGGTGATATGCAAAAAATTCACCTTTCAATTTGATTACAGTGTTATATGGTGTATGTATATATAAAATTGCTAAGATTTCGATCCTCTGGTTTAGGTTTTACATCGTAAGGTATTTCCCTGGCTTTGATTTCTGCAAGTTGCAACAGCATAAACAAATAAAATGTTCGTTTGCACCGGAACTTAGCCCTTTCTTACTTGTTACACTTATTACTGGGTAATTACTACACATTTTACGATGACTTTTTCACTTCAAATTTGCCCTATTGATGGGATCTTAGCGTGCCTTATGCATAGTGACAAAAAATATAATCAATCGCAAAATAATTTCCTAAAAAAACAAAACAGAAAAAAAAAATTGTGACACCTGTTGTTTGCTAAATTATTGTAAGTATCAGCATTGTTGACGTTATAGGATGGCAAAAAGTAAGAAAACGACCAACGAAAAGATCAATTCAGAACTCACCAAATGTGACTAGAAAACAACCAGCACTGGATTATGGCGCATGCACTTGAAATGATGTTAACCAATTCAATATTTCAAATAACGATGATGGGGAAACATTCACGAAGAATACAAACCCCGATATTATAATGAATGATAAAAATGCGGTTGAACAAGAGCGTGAGAGAAGTGAAATACTGGAAACTTCAAGACTAACACTCTTAAATTTAAAAAACTTGATAACGTGAATTTAGTAAATATACAAGCTGCAGCTATTAAAATTAAATGTATACATATTTCTACTGGAAAACCTACATCCTGGCCTAGTGACCCTCGAAAAAGACCGGACCTGTTAGATTTTGTTGTGTACAAAGGTATACGAGTATCACAACACCAACTCCACATTAAGGAGAGCTTTAATTTAAACTCTGATCATTCACCAATAATTGTAACTTTTGGAACTACTGTGTCAAGTATGGAAAAACCATACAAGATTATTACGCAAAATACGGATATAGCAGCATTTAGAAACTGGCTTAAAATCTAGCGATGAGATTGACGTAGCAGTTGAAAATTTTAAAAATAGTATCCATGAAGCGGGATTTCTTTTCACTTCACAATCAAGTGTTAACGAAGTTAAAAAACCATTTCTTTTCCTTAGATTAAGATATTACTCAGGAAAAGATGGCAAATTAGTCGCAGTCCTCTTGACAAAAGACTTTTGAACAAGACGACCAATAATGAAACATCAGAGTATCTAAGGAATTTAGATCCCCATGCAAACAACCCTGAACATAACCTGTGGAAGGCAACCAAATGTCTAAAGAGACCCAGTAGGAGAAACACGATTATGATCACAGGTGCAGAGAAAATCAAGAGAAAGCCGAAGCTTTTGCTTACCATTTACATTCAGTTTTTAGACCAAACGTAATTCCAGATAATGAAAACACTACTGAAGTACAAAACTTCCTAGAATCGCCTTGCCAGATGAGCCTGCCTATTCGAAGAATTTCTATCAAGGAAGTAACGACTGAGATAAAGAAAATTAAACTTAAAAAACGCCTGGGTTTAATAAAATTGATGGCCTTTCTATTAGACACCTGCCCCAAAAATGTATCAGGCTACATACTTACATCTATAATGCTATGCTCAGACTCGACCACTATCCAAGTCAATGGAAATGCGCTGAAATAATAATGATTCCAAAACCCAATAAACCGGAGCACTACCCTCTTTCATACCGTCCAATTAGTTTAGTGGCGTTCTTCTCTAAGAGATTTGAAAAGATATTTTTAAAGAGAATGTTACCTGTTTTAGAGGACCAAAACATATTACCAGAACACCAGTTTGGGTTTAGAAGGTGGCATGGAACTTGTGAGCAATGTCATCGAATTGTTAAAATTATCACGAGTGCTTTCGAATGTAAGCAATACTGCGCAAGAGTCTTTTTAGATGTTAAACAAGCGTTTGATAAAGTATGCCACCCAGGGTTAATTTATAAAATAAAGAAATGGTTTCCAGCGCCTTACTACCTACTTATAAAATCATTTTGAAGCAATCGTACATTCTATGTCCAGGAAAAATATATATTTTCTGAGCTTTAATCGATTGACGTTGGAGTTCCCCAAGATAGCGTCTTTGGCCCCGTGTTATATACAATATTTACAGCTGACCTACCGATTGCTAATGGTCTAAGGTAGCAACTTATGCTGATGATACGGCATTTATTGCCACCACTTTTAATCCTAGTGATGCCTCACTTCACTTACAAGAACAACTTAATATTGTAGAAAAATGGTTAAAGAATTGGAAGATAGATGTAAATACACAGAAATCTGTTCAAATAACGTTTACGTTAAGGACTGAGAAATGTCCCCACGTAATATTAAATGGCTCCATAATACCTGAAAGTGAAACTGTGAAAATAAATAAACCTTGATCTTTATTTGGACAGGCGACTTACTTGGAAGATTCACATAAAAGAAAAAACGAATCAGCTCAAATATAAAACTAAATAAATGTACTGGCTTTTAGGTCAGCGACCACAACTTTGTCTTGAAAATAAAGTACGACTTTACAAGTCAATCCTTAAGCCAGTATGGACGTATGCAATGCAGTTATGGAGTACGGCTAGTATATCCAACATTGAAATCCTCCATAGATATATATCGAAAACTTTAAGAAGCATTGTAAGTGTTCCTTGGTATGTGAGCAACTTCGAAATCCACAAAGACTTATTTTATTCGCCTGAAGGCTGTGCCAAAGAACTAAATAGTTTGCTGAAAGACAGAACAACTATTTTTTTACCATTTTTTGGTGGGAAAACTGTTTTGACCTTCAACATTCAGAACTCGTATTACATACATATATATGTATACTTAAGTACCTATATGCTGTGTGTTATTATACATGCAAATATGGGTAGAATAATATCCTGAAACAAGGGATATCCCATCGAGTTCCACCAAATAAGATTTTTAATATGAAAATACAGAAATAAGGTCTCTAACCCCTTCAAAACATTTTGCTTATCGATTCCTGCTTGTTGTATGAATGTACATATGAGTGAAAAGGTAAGATCCAATTTTAATGCGTTTGCCAATCTTTAAATGTCAATACCAACCGTCCAGTGTTAACCTCCGCGTAGGTATGAGTATTGTAATGTTTGCTGACATTGCGTCAGCACAAATATTTAAAGTTTCATCAACTTGTAATTTGAACTGCTTGCTTAACGTTTCAGGGGTTTGCCGAAGTAGTACTCGTTCTCGATACGGCCATTTCAAGTTCAGCAACATCTGCAAATTTCAAATATTATAAGATCGTTAAATCGCATTCTTGGTGCCAACTCACGGGTCCATACTCTTCTAAATAATTGTTAACCAAGTATTTCCCCAAAATGGCAATAGATCGCAGCTTGTGGCATGTAGCGCCATCTTGTTGAAACCACATGTCAACCAAGTTCATTTCTCCCTTTTTTGGCAACAAAAAGTTTGTTAGCATCGAACGATAGCGATCGCCATTCACCGTAACGTTGCGTCCAACAGCATCTTTGAAAAAATACGGTCCAATGATTCCACCAGCGTACAAACCACACCAAACAGTGCATTTTTCGGGATGCATGGGCAGTTCTTGAACGGCTTCTGGTTGCTCTTCACCCCAAATGCGGCAATTTTGCTTATTTACGTAGCCATTCAACCAGAAATGAGCCTCATCGCTGAACAAAATTTGTCGATAAAAAAGCGGATTTTCTGCCAACTTTTCTAGGGCCCATTCACTGAAAATTCGACGTTGTGGCAGATCGTTCGGCTTCAGTTCTTGCACGAGCTGTATTTTATACGGTTTTACACCAAGATCTTTGCGTAAAATCTTCCATGTGGTCGAATAACACAAACCCAATTGCTGCGAACGGCGACGAATCGACATTTCACGGTCTTCAGCCACACTCTCAGAAACAGACGCAATATTCTCTTCTGTACGCACTGTACGCATTCGTGTGGTTGGTTTAATGTCCAATAAAGTAAACTGAGTGCGAAACTTGGTCACAATCGCATTAATTGTTTGCTCACTTGGTCGATTATGTAGACCATAAATCGGACGTAAAGCGCGAAACACATTTCGAACCGAACACTGATTTTGGTAATAAAATTCAATGATTTGCAAGCGTTGCTCGTTAGTAAGTCTATTCATGATGAAATGTCAAAGCATACTGAGCATCTTTCTCTTTGACACCATGTCTGAAATCCCACGTAATCTGTCAAATACTAATGCATGAAAATCCTAACCTCAAAAAAATCACCCGTTATATGTATACATAAGTACCTATATGCTGTGTGTTATTATACATGCAAATATGGGTAGAATAATATCCTGAAACAAGGGATATCCCATCGAGTTCCACCAAATAAGATTTTTAATATGAAAATACAGAAATAAGGTCTCTAACCCCTTCAAAACATTTTGCTTATCGATTCCTGCTTGTTGTATGAATGTACATATGAATGAAAAGGTAAGATCCAATTTTAATGCGTTTGCCAATCTTTAAATGTCAATACCAACCGTCCAGTGTTAACCTCCGCGTAGGTATGAGTATTGTAATGTTTGCTGACATTGCGTCAGCACAAATATTTAAAGTTTCATCAACTTGTAATTTGAACTGCTTGCTTAACGTTTCAGGGGGTTTGCCGAAGTAGTACTCGTTCTCGATACGGCCATTTCAAGTTCAGCAACATCTGCAAATACTTTTACAAATATATATATATGTATATCTATGTCTAATATCATGCATTCTACTATTCATACTCACTATTCATACTCTATCTAAATACTTCGTATAACCAAGTATTGCAAACACGCTAATACCGTTGCAGTCTTCTTCATGTAGCAGATGTTTAGTTTGCGGCGACCATGAAATGAGTAAGTAAAATACCTACAAATAATACGGAGGCCGCTATATTTATTTCTAGCCTAGACAACACTAAGTGTTGCCAGGTGCAATCTAACATTTCCAATGGAAAGTTTGACATTTTTTAGCATAACATCACTCAGAACGTTTTGTCATTTAATCGTGAATTGTTTTATTTACAGGGAATTAAAGAATTCATCTCGGCCAAAAAATGGAATTAACTCGTGAACATTTTCGTGCGATCATTTTTCACAACTTCGACTTAGATTATCACGACAAGAGTGCATCGATGAACTAAAATCTTTGTATGGCTATGAAGCACCATCCCATAGCACTGTGAAAAACTGGTACAACGAATTCAGTCGTGGCCGACGCTCGCTCAAAGACGAATTCCGTGAAGGTCGTCCAAAAACAGCCGTTGTGCCAGAAAACATCGATGCCGTAAGTGAACTGATAATGCAAGACCGTCCTTCAGATAGTGGCATGCCTATGCATTTCTCCCACCAGCATACATTCGATATATTTTCATTATTAAGCCAGAAATATACATAGCAGCCCTCGTATTATAGTATTACTGTCAAATCTTTTTAATAAACCCCATTGGGACAATCCCCATTTTGCATATACACTAACGTTCATTTCGTTCGGAAAAATAGTGGTGATGTAAAAGGTGAATGCGGAAAATTTACAAATGGTATAAGCTTAACCAATCTAGACGCAGTAGTGCAAGTATTAGAAGTTTTCGAAGAATCTTCCAAAGAGCTAGAAGGAGAAAATTATCCAACTCTGCATTTGGTGCTACCTCATGTATACAGGATGAAAGAAACTTGTGAAAGAAGTGAAAGTAGCTTAAATTTTATAAGACAGTTAAAAGAAAAGCTAAATGGATTCTTGGACTCCATTCTTTTGAAAAATCTTACGAACTAAAATAATAAACTTCTCATAAAACGTGAATGCAAATCTCTAACGCCAAATTAAATTAGCGAGGCGGACGGTGACGATTAGCCAGCACATCACTAACCCTCCACCGCAAACCTTTTTCGCAGCTTTTCGCAGCATTTTTACAATAATCTGAATCCAGCTAGTAGTGCTGCTTCAAAAAGGGTTTTCTCAAAAGCTAGTCACTTAATATCAGAAAAGTGGAGTGCAATTGGGAGTAATTCATTTTTCATACACCAAGTAATGTTCCTGAATAATAATATAGATATTGATATATTGAATTAGCATAACTTTAATAATGATGCTTAATATATAACTATAATATACATATGTATGTATTTATACACATTTCCATGTTTGCCACGCTATAGCTCACGAACGACTTAAGAGAAACGACAATCAATCAAACACGTGTTAGCGCGTGAAATGAGCTTTCGAAAAAGGTATAGCATGATCTAATGCGACGAATAAAACTAGAACTACGCGGTTTCAGCGCCAACTAGCGAAAATACCGCAAGACTTTTTTGACAACCTATTATATAATTGCTTGTAGTCCGATCCTTTGTTTAACGTTTTTTACCTTAAGGTATTTTGCTGAATTTGATTCCTGCAATTTTGATGGGTATAAAAAGTTCGGTCGCACCCAAATTTAGCCTTTCCTTACTAGTTAATAATAATTTCTTAAAAATTTTAAAATATTGTTAATAGTTTTCCCTTTTGGAAAACAGTCTTACATATAAATATTTTTAATGCGGGAATATCACCATTCATATAATTTAACATATAGTATAATGATAAGTGTCAAAAGGCATCAGCACAAGGCTACAGCGCATATGGCACAATGTTTTATAATTTGTCACCGCTCGCTCCATACCCCCGAAGAAAATATAAGCTCTCAAGGTATATTTTCGCCGCTATGGCTGAAATGGTAGATGTGATAATAACGCTTGACAGTTTTGTAGCCTTTTGCTGCTGCGCCACGCTGTCGTTGCATAACTTCGCATAACGAATTGTGTGGGAGCTAAAGAAGTTAAGTGTAGCTGTGCAAAAAGTTATTCCAGAGGGGAAAGTGAAGACAAGAGGCTAAGAAAAAGAAGGTGTAAAATCAAGAAGCGGCATTATTGAAACTGTGGAAAATTTGCAGCGACAAATAAAAAGCACTTGTGAGAGAAAGTGTACACACGCATATTTTTATATACTACTACATATATATACATTCACATATGTCCATGTGAAGGAACGAAGTTCTGTGCCAATGGGACCCATGTGACTGTCGGAAAATTTATTAACAATTGTCACTGTTCAACAACAAGAATTCTTAAACGTAGAGAAAGAGGAATAGGAGAAGTAAAGTTAAAATTAAATTAAAGAATAAGTAGAAAAGCAAAATGTGGTGGCAAAAATAAACAGACAGCATTTGGTTGTCAGTTAGCAGCAACAAGGGGATCTGTTGATTGATGCAACTATGTGAATGCAAGAAAATTTTTTGTATGTATATGTTCAGATAAACATGGATAATTTGAACGTTAAGGGTGAATAATGGTAGATACCAATTTTTTTCAGCCAGGTTTGAATTCAGTAGAAAAATAAATATCCACCGTAATCCTGAATAAATATAGTTTAAAAAAAACTAAAAAACACGCTTTTAAAGCATATCAAACTAAAAAGTGTAAAATAATTCTTTATATAAACTAACAATAATAATGAAGGAAAAATTCCTGCATTATTGTGAGAAAAGCGTGGCATGCTCGATATATGAAAAATATGTCACAAAGCACCCCACGCTTTTCCCACAATAATGCAGGAAGTTTTGTCTTCATTATTATTGTTAGTTTATACAAAGAATTATTTTACACTTTTTAGTTTGATATGCTTTAAAAGCGTGTTTTTTAGTTTTTTTAAACTATATTTATTTTTGATTTTTTAGTTCGATATGAGAAACCCCAAATTTGTTAAAATATGAACTATGACATGTAGTATTGGTTAAGTAAATCGATAATTAGGCAGCATTTAATATCTTCCCGTAACCTTTCATGATTAATTGTTACATTATTTGCGCCCAAGTTCTATTGACGACTTTACGAATTATTACTTCTTAATCGAATCATTTCTTCTAAAGCTTCACTATTACATGGGGTTTTACCTGTCAACTTTGAACAGTCTAGTTCTTCAATTCGAATACCGTCCAAAGATCTACAACGACTAAGTGCTACATAAGCTTGTCCAGCAGCAAACAGTCGAGAGCCCAGATAAATTACTGCATGTTCTACTATACAACCTTGCATCTTATGAAGGGTCGACGCCCAACTCAGTATGCTATTTAAATGTCACCAAAACTAGTTTTATATAGATGTTGCATACTTTTAAGTGCATCTTTTTGGTGAGCTGCTTAAACTTACTATCGTCTTCCTACAGTGTCGCTCAAGTATTCTAGGTTGCAGTACCACTTAAAAAAGTTGCAAACATACATACATATATACATACATACATACAAGTGAAGCGAATAAAAGCGTATTAAAAAAAGAAGCTCCTTAATTAGATAGTATTTTCTGTAAACATATATTACAAGTATGGAAGCCATGTTTTAGAATTTGAAATAAAAATTTACTATTTTAAGTAACTGAAAGATTTAAGTGATCCTGTCAGAGTGACCCTGCAAAAATTATTGATTTTCTTGATTTTTTTTAATGTTGAAATTAACTTTTCATAAATAAATACATTCAAGAAAAATACAAAATTATTTTTATATGTTCATTTAATGGGTGCATAATAGTTAAATAAGTTGTTCAAATTACACATAAAGAAAAAAGGTCCTGTACGATGTTCACGATTACGGCCGCGATCTAAAACAAAAATTCAAAAAGATTATTAATCTATAGGAAAGTCGCTATCGCTAAATTTGGAACTAGAGATCTAAAAATTTCTTCCTTTTAGAGTGGAAACCGTTTTAAAAAACATCATTCCGAGGAAAACGACTCTGTTTCCTTTTTACAAGAAACGCTGTAGCGACCGAAATAATTTGAACTTCGAAGGAAATCAACTGAGACTTACAGTAACAATTACTAAGCAACACACAACAAACATTTTATATAAAGATAAGTTGCAAAAGCAAGTGTTGGAAAGTGTAAAACAGTCATACAAAATATGTAGTGCTGATAAATAAACCCCCAACGAGTGTGAAACAACTTCGCGCTCATTAAAACACAAACTTGAAGCGAAGTAATAGGACTGAGCCGATTAAAAAAAAATGTATTTAACCAGTCGTTCTTTAGAAACTTTCAAAATAGGCTCCTTATGCGTTGATGCAGCGCTGCCAGCGCGATTTCCAAGCATTGAAGTTATCACATAAAGCAAATAAGGCATTGCTTGCCTCTCATCGGTTTCTTCAGGCAAGGAAACAAAAAAGGTCAGGCTTTCACCAGTGATATCGTTGTTCAAAAATTGGAGGTCAATTCACACATGTTCAAATTTTCTTGGCACACATTCACTTGCCGCAATTTCTGGTCATCAGTGAGTAGTTTTGAGACTAACTTCGCGCTCACCTTACGCACGTTCAAGTGCCCGACACAATGACAGACAGAAATTTAATCATGGAAATTAATCGAATACTTGGTCGACGGTCTGAATTCAAAACTTTGCGCACACGAGTCATATTGTCGGTGTTTGTCGAAGTTGCAGGTCTCTCAGCACGGTCTTCATCAGCGACCTCTTCCCGACCCTCCAAAATGGCCTGGTGCCACCGAAACGCTGCACTTCTTGCTAAAGCAACATCTGCGTAAGCCTGCTTGATAATATCAAACGATTTTCATACAGAATTTAATGGCGTATCTCTGCTCTTAGAACGCTGTATTTTCAGTTTGCACCACTCATAGAAATACGTTGCGTGATTCTCCAGGCACTCGGAAACAACTGACCTAGCTAGGAAAGCCCTCTACCGAAACCAATCGGTGTGCGCACATTCCGAAGTACAGTCGCGACAGAAGAAAATCAGTCCTATTTCTTTCCGGACAAACTCTGTATGTGTATATAATATATAATTGGCGTTAACCCTGATCCCTGAAAATTTTGCAAAGTCACCGATTTAAAATTTCTTGTTCATGTAATTGTTGGTTGAAATTTAGAGCACGATAAAATTGTAAAAGTATTTTCTTATAAGCTACTGGATCAATAAAATTTTGTGAACTCAAAGAAAATTGTTAGTGATATTTATTTACAATCAATTTGTGTATGGAATGCTAACGTTTTTAACCAACATAAATTAGAGATTATTAGATTTCTGTCGAAGAACAATATATTGTGGATGTAATGCTTATATCAGAAACTCATCTTACGAATACAAATAATTTCAATATGCCGGGATTTAAACTCTTTGTTACAAGTTATACAGATGGAAAAGCGCTTGGTGGTACTTCAGTGTTGGTAAGAAATCGGTTAAACCATTATGCTCTAGAATCTCATGCTACAGCATAGTTACAAGCTACAAGAATATTCCTAAATAATCGGGTTTGTAACTTAAGCCTTACAGCGGATATAACGAATTTAAAAACTTTTTTGGAACGCGAGGTCAAATATTTCCAGCAGGTGCAGATTACAACGCAAAGCACACGTACTGGGGCTCACGCCTTATTAATCCGAAAAGATGACAGCTGTACTCTACTATTATGAATAGGCATAATAACCTGGATATAATATTTCCTGGTAAGAGGACATACTGCCAGTGATAGAAAAAAAGTACCAGACTTAGTAAATTTTGCTGTATTCAAAAATATAGATCGATCGTTTATGACAGCTGTTATATGTACAGTCTTATCATCTGATCCTTCTCCTGTACTAATAATGTTATACAAACAGCCCTTGATATTTGAGCCAAAAGTTTCTCCTAAATCACATAAAAGTAACTGGTTAAAGTATAGAAAATATAACAGCAGCCATATCAATATAATTGCAAAATAAATACAGGAGGAGACATTGATGAAAGTGAAAGAGAATTGAAAGTTGTAATAACTAATGCAGCTCTATTGCCAACACCAAAAGAAAACAATAAACAAGTTGTTTTTAGAAAGATTACTAATTGATGAAAGTAAAAGAGAATTGAAAGACGTAATAACTAATGCAGCTCTATTGGCAACACCAAAATAAAACAATAAACAAGTTGTTTTTAGAAAGATTACTAATAATTAAATAATAACCTAGAAAAGGTACTTCAACCTAATTGCCCAAAAAACAACTTTAAGCTGCCAACTCTGCCCAATACTAGCGGAATGTTTATTAGGACTTCTACTTCTGAAGTTACTAGAATCATAAAAAAATTAAATCCCAAAAAGGCATCAGGACACGATAATATTTCTCCGAAAATGCTAATTGAGTTACCAAATATTGCCATAACGGTGCTCGCCTTTCTCTTTAATGCAACTCTTGGTTTCAGGTACTTTGCAACAGCGTGGAAAACGTCGCTGATCATTATGATAGATATACCTGGGAATAACTTAACACAGCCGTCTTCTTATATATGGGTGGGCTATATAGATTGATTGTAGCGTTTGCTGTATGGCACGTAGCGCCGTCCTGCTGAACCAAATGTTGTCCAATCTTCATCTTCAATTTGCTTGAAGAAAAATTGGTTAACATTGCGCGATATCGCTATTTATGGTTACGGTGGTCCCTTCTTCATTTTCGAAGAAAAATGGGCCGATGATTCCACCAGACCAAAATCCTCACCATACAGTGATTCGTACTGGGTGCATTAGCTTCTAGACGATTACATGCGGGTTTTCTGTGCCCCAAGTGCGACAATTCTGCTTGTCAACGTAAGCATCGAGGTGGGAATGAGCCTTGTACGAAAAGATGATTTTTCGGTAAAATTGACCATCCTCGGTCAAACGAACTTTGGAAAAAGTTTTCAATATTTGCCAGTTTTCTTCTAGTGAATAGCGACTCATTTCGTAAATTTTAGACTTTTTACCGAATATCTGTCACTTTCCGAATGGTATTTGACGTTTTCAATGTCGAAATATAGATAATTCAAATTTAAAACGTTAGATGACCCTCCCTATACCAATCTATTTCTAAAATATTTGAAAAATTGTTACTATCAAAGATGACTCGTTCCTCCACGAAAATAATATAATACCAACGCACCAATTCGGTTTTCGTGCTAAACATGGCACTGTAGAGCAAGTAAATAGAAATTTCCCAAGAAATTAGGAAAACGTTCGAGCATAGAGAGTACCGTTCAACTATTTTTCTGGATGTACAAGTAGCTCAGGCCTTCAATAAGGTCTGGCATCAAAGTCTTTTATGGCAAATAAAAACGTTTTACCTTAAATTACATAAAGCTTTGGTATCATATTTAAGAAACAGGAAATTTACAGTTGAAGAGCAGACTTCATATTAGAAAAACGAGTAATAAGGGCTGGTGTGCCTCAGGATAGCGATATATGAAAAATAAAGTCGAAACACCTCCACACTTTTCTCACAATAATTAGGAATTTTTTCATTATTATTGTTTTGTTTAATAATAAAGAATTATTTTTACTTTTTATTTGATATGCCTTTAAAAGCGTGTTTTTTTAGTTTTTTTAAACTATATTTATTTTTGATTTTTTAGTTTGATGTGAGAAACAAAGTTGTTAAAATATAATATGACAAAGTTAGTATTGGTTCTAGTAAAATCGAAAAATTAAGCAGCAATTTTAATATTTTACTCGTAACCTTTATGATTAATTGTTACATTATTTGCGAACCAATTCCTATTGGAACGGACTTTTACGAATTTATTTACTTTTTTTAATCGAATTATTTTTTTTCTTTTAAAGCTTCCAACTGTTAAATGGGGTTTTACTGTTTAACTTTGAACCCGGTTCGTTCTTCAATTCGAATTTTTCCGTTTTTCCCCAAAGATCTACAAACGATAAGTGCTACATTTTTTAACTTTCCAAGCAAACATTCTAGAGCTCAGATAAATTACACAATCACTCACTCCTTTAACAAGCTTTTTTAATAACCTTTTATATACAATGCATTACATATCTTCACCTTGAGATTTCACACCTCAAACTTATTAAAGTTAAATGTTTTTGTTGTGAATTTACATAAACATTTTTCCTCATATTTTTCCGCCAATGTGTGCTTTTAATTATCCGGCAGCTACACATATGTATACGTTTATGCCTGTGCACCAGAGAGCTGCAAAGAGTATGATTAAATCAGACAAACACTCGTGCTAAACAGCCAATCCAATCAAATTCAGTTCATCATAGACAACACTGTTAATCAATTCGAGTACCCGCCAGGGTCAACTTAGTTGATGCAATATGAACAATCTGTTTTTTGGTAATCACGATCGAGTAAATGGTATGGCTGGCTTCGGTTCAAATCGTATCATCTTAGCTCATAGCGCTGCGACGGTTGTTTGAATCGATGTAAAACTTCGAGTAAACTACGAGTAAATCTACAAGTACAGTAAACAACAACAATTTTCTGCTGGATTGATTTGAATCATGTGTGGCAAAAAATGTATCAGTTTTGAAAATGTGCGTCTGTTACAAGTTTTCGATGCGTAAACAATGGAAATTCCATTGAGTACGTAGATACATATATATGTACATACATCCATTGTATGTTTATATTTGATGGAATTTCCATTGTACATAGTATTTGAAATAGTACAAAAGTGCACGAGTATCTCATGCTGTTCATGTGAAGGAATCATATAAGAATATGAGAGTTCTTAGAGAGCACATTCGTTATCATGAGTATGGTTGGGCAATATGTGGAGACCTAAAAGTAATAGCCCCTTTTCTTGGAATGCAACTAGGATATACGAAATTTTGTCGATTCCTTTGTGAATGGGACAGTCGTCTGAGAGACTGTCATTATGTACAGAAACACTGGCAAGTACGTCAGGCCCTTTGGGACAAAAAAAATGTTACCAGTGAACCTCTAGTTGATCCTAAAAAGGTATTACTACCATCTTTGCATATTAAATTGGGTTGAATGAAGAATTTTGCGAAGGCAATGGACAAATGGAAGAGGGTTCTTGTATCTTAAACAAAAATTTCAAAGAGCCAGTGAAGCAAAATTTAAGGAGGGCATATTTTTGTGTCCTCAAATAAAAGAACTATTGAAACATAAAACTTTTTAGGAAATGCTCAATGAAACTGAAATACGAGCCTGGAGTGCCTTTAAAAGCGTTGTTAACATTTTTCTTGGAAATGTGAAAGCTGACAATTACAAAGATATTGTGACTGAACTATTTCCTGCATATAAAAAATGGGTTGCAACATGTCCCTTAAAATTCACTTTCCGGATTCCCATCTGGATTTTTTTCCCAAAAATTTATACACCGTAAGTGACGAACATGGGAAACTGTTCCACGAAGACATTTTTCCTATGGAGAAACGGTTCCAAGGCAAGTGGAGTGCCAGTTTTCTTGCCGATTACTTCTATAAATTGTTAAGGGATACTCCAAAAACAAAATATCGCCGAAATACATGGATAGTAACGTTTTAAGGTACTCTTTGGTAAATAAAATAATATAACAATAATATATCTATTGCATTCTCATAGCAAAAAAACTATAGGTAATAGAAGAAATCTGTTACATTTTAACATTACATAATAAGCACTTTTTCTGTTTATGTCACAAAAACAAGTGGATTTTTGTTTTCCAATGTTATTGTTCTTTAGTGCAGATATTGACAAACGACCAGTATAACTTGTCCACTCTCCTAAATGGGCTATACATGACAGTTTGTCATGGAAAAACAGTGTGAAATTTAGCGAAATATCACAAAATATGACCAAGCTTCTGGACGCATATCACGTCGAAAAGCGGTCAGTGCGATTAATAAAAATTAGCGCATGTTTTGATAAAGTTGATTTTTTTCATTCAAAAGTAAATTAAGGATCATTCCAAGCAATGCTAACAGGTTTTTGGTGCGGCGAATGGAGGAAATATACTTTAGTATACTTGCCGGTTTTAAAATAATTAAGTAAGAAAAGGCTAAGTTCGGGTACATCCGAAATATTGTGCTCCTGCAACTTGCAAGAATCTAATCCAGGGAAATACCTTAAGATCTAAAACGATCAACCAGAGGATCGAAAAATAAGCAACTTTATATATATACGTATACTCCATATAACTCATACACTGACAAGTTCAGCATAAGGCATATTAGAAAATTGAAAAGCATTACAAGTAGAATATGGGAGATGGTGTAGTATCGAAACGACTTTATCTGTTAACTATTATCATGCCACATACTAAAAAATGCTCCATGGGTTTCACTAAGGTACCTTACATACAATGACCAATCATGTGAAGCAAAGTTAGCCGCATGTTCGGAAATCCTGGTAATAGTTATATGGAGGCTAGGTCTAGTTTTCGCCCAAATTTATCTTGCTTAGGCACAAAGATAAACTGTTATGACCACAACACGTTCTGTAATTTTCATTTAGATAACTCAAATATTGGCCGCTATATTCAGTATAAAGTCAGCTGGATGTTCAAAAATCCTTATATTTGGTATAAGCGGGCTGAAGGAAGTATTGACCCGATTAAGCTCATTTTTAAATCATAGAATAACTATCATCAAGAAAGGATTGTGACCTACTTAATTGCAATTGCATATCTCACACATATTTTCGGTCAAATGTCAACTATAGATACTTGAATAGTTTTGGTTGGATTTGTATAATTTTGCTCATGAGATGGCATCCTTTAAATGAATGCCTAGTGCAAAATGCCATTATACAGTATTTGTTACATCTTGATTCGCGTACTGGAAAGTGACAGAATCAAATGAAATTTAAAATTATGTTATATGGGATATAGGTGTGGTTGTAGTCAGACACTAGGGACTAAATTTAGTCGAAACCGGTCAGTCGAGTCACGAAATGTATGCGGTGCCAAGCCAATTGTAAATTTTCACAATGCCTCCTATAAAGAGTTCTCATACCATCTGGGAGGTAAATTTTAATGACTCTGGTATAATATGTTATTGATTTACAGCAATTTTGAACAGTACCGCTATATGAAGAGTGAGGGGGTTATCTTCCGATTGCATTGATTGTCGATTAGAGTTCTTATAGTATTTGCGTTGAGATAATTTTGATGTTGAATATACTTAAACTACCTTTGGAGTCAACCAACGACATGACTTTTCGTTTTTAAATGCTTTTGAAATCACTTTATAAAATACACACCCACCTTGCATTAGGGTTAGGGAGTTAGCTAACTGCTAGTTAAGCTTTGTTAACGTCCCCCCTAGTCTTGAAGGGCGAAACTTTGCCATAAAAATGTTGTCAAACGATTTGCATTTCCTAGGTAGTTTCTCCAACTACACAGCAATAAAAGTGTCCAGCGTTTGACATTTTAAGAGGCAAGTAAAGTTTATGGATTGTCGGTAGGATAGACAGAGCCAGTTAAAAGGTTTAATGTTTATGCTGATTGATCTGATAAAGGTCGCTGTTGCTGTATTTTTTGTTGTTAAAAGAAATATCAAACTGTACTGATAACAATTTTAATGTTTGTCACAAATGTTAGACTTGCCTTACTTTTGTGTCGAAAAAATATGTGACTTTTTGGCAGTTTATTGTTAACCATGTTGGTGTTTTTATACTCCTGCAACCAGTTGCTGCAGAGTATTATAGTTTTGTTCACCTAACAGTTGTACATATCACCTAACCGAGATAGATATAGGGTCATATATATATATATATGTAAATGATCAGGGTGACGAGAAAAGTTGAAATCCGGTTGACTGTGTGTGAGTAAAAATTGATATATCTTGACGAAAATTGGTACGCAGTACAAAAAAAAGTTCAAGTTTGTAGATGCGCGTAATCGAACCACTGCCACGCCCACATATCGCCATTAACCGAAAACCTATAAAATGTCATAGCTAAGCACTCAATTAAAATATAAAACTCATATTATATTTGGTTTTTGACCCCGGTACCATTAGTTGACTTTTGTTCGAAAATTTTAGTCAATGTCTAGGATATATAATTGCAATTTAGGGATAGTACTTCTCTTACGATGGTATGTCTGCATGTCAAAAATAGGTTGAATCGGACCAATACTTCCGTTAGTCCCCATATATCTAATACTTAAATAACGATAATCGAAGTTCTGGGTGACATTGTACCGCATAAATCGGCCAATATGTGAGTTATCTCAACGAAAATGAGCTTGCGTATTTTACTCATAACAGTGCATACTATATTTGTGCGTAAAATAGATAAGTTTGAGCGAAAACTTGACTTAAGTGTTATAGTAGCATTTCATCACGGATTCGTTTGACGTCGAGATCTTAAATAGAAAGCGAACAAAACACATCTTGTGAAATAACTGAATCCGCTTGACCTTTACAAGCATCGCTTCGCTCTATGGGATCTTGAAATGTTCCAAGAAGATCAGAGGTTTTCGAGCCAAATTTTGTTAGGCGATGAGGTCATTTCTGGCACAATGAGGTTATAAACAAGCAATATTGCTGCAAATGAAATGAAAAGCGACCAAAGAGATTTAAGAGCTGCCATCTTTCAAGAAAAAACACCGGTTTGGTGTGGTTTGTGGAACGGTGGAATCATCGGTACATATTTATTCAAAAATTACACTTCCCGCACATCGCAACAATCATTGGATTTATTGAGAGAACACTTACGTGAGCAGATAATTTAAAGTTTTGGGCCGGTCCATTGTGCTTTTTTCTGTGGGAATATGTGAAGTCTTAAGTCTATGCGGACACTCCTACTTCGATTCAGGCCCTAGAGCAAAACATCACGCGTGTCGAAATGCTCGAACGAGCCATCGAAAAATTAACTCAACGGATGGACCATCTGAGATGGAGTAGGGGCCAACATTTGAAAGAAACAACCTTAAAAAAATAAATGCCAAAGAATGTTCGTACGAATGATAATAAACATTCCCTATTCATTGAATGTCTGCACAATACTGTTTATAAATTCTCTATTCATTTCAAAGCCCAAGTAAGTTTCAGCTGACATTTTTCCGAATTATTCAAGAGTTTTTAAACATACATATGTATATTTTACTAGCACTTTTATACAGCCGGTCTTTCGATAAGCACTTGGCTTTTCTTCAACCTTTATTATTACGAGTATGATAAGCCTAGTGACGTTTGCGGCAGCTGTATAGTAGTGATTTTATATACTTGTATTATAAGCACACACCTAAAACGTCAACCAGAGGATCGGAATCTAAGCAATTTTATATATAACTTATACACGAACCTACATATTTGGCATAAGATTTGTTAGAAAACCCAAAATCTGTTTACTTAATATATGGAGTTGAGGTAGAATCGACCCGATCACCAATCATACATATGGAGCAAAGTCAGCCGGATGTTCAAAAATCCTGGTAATGGTTATATGGGGGTCAAGATTTCGCCCAATTGTATCTATTATAATCATAGTGATATATTCTATCAATACATCCAACATAAAATCGACTGGAAGTACGAAAATCTTTATACTAAATATGGAGGCTCAGGGAAGTATTGACTCGATTCAACCGATTTTTGATGCACAGAGTAACTATTGTCAGGAAAGGATTCTGTTGATTATCTCACACCTTGGCCTACATTTTAGGTCAAAAATCTACTATAGGTAATGGGGTCCAAATATTCGATATATAGGGCCTTGAACAGTTTTGGATTGACCAACTTCTGGGCAGAAGATGGCATACTTTAAGGAAAATATTACTGTAAAATTGTATTCCGGTATATTAATTACATTTGGATTTGTAAACTGGAAAGTAAAAGAATCAATTTCAATTAAAATATGGGAAATAGGCGTGGTTGTAGTCCGATTTCGCCCATTCACACACCCTGCTATAGGAATGTAAGATGAATGCTATATACGTACTAAATTTAATCAAATTCGGTTTGGTCGGGTCCCGAGATATGGGATTTCACCAAAAAGTGAAGGATGCCACGCCCTTCGTCCAATTTTCATATCGGCTCCCATAAAGCCCTCTCATACCATCTCGGAGGTAAAATTTTATGATTTTGTCGTAATTAGTTATTGATTTATTGCGCTTTAAGTAGGTTTGAGCAGTCCCATTATATGGGGAGTGACCGGGGTTATCCTCAAAATATTTATCCCCCAGATGCTTCTTGCAACTATTATCCCACGTACCAAATCAATGTTTCACCATATATTATATCTTAATTTAGTGCTTAGTTATGTAGTTAGTTATTAGGTTTTCGGGCAATGGCGTATTGTGGCGTAGCAGTGGTCGGATTACGCCCATCTACGAACTCTTAATGCTTTTTTTAGTGCTTCTACCAAGTTTCATCGTGATATCTCATAGTTTACTCAAGCTAGGTTGCACGGACGGACAGAAAGACAGTCACCCAAACCTCAACTTTTCTCGTCATCCTGATCATTTATAAATATATAACCCTATATCTATCTCTGTTAGTTTTAGGTGACCCATTAGGTGCAGCAACAGGTTGCAAGAGTATAAAGGTAAGAAAGGCTTAATTTCGTGTGTAACTCAAGATTTTGTAGTCTTGCAGGTTGCAAAAATCAAAGACCGAAAACCTTTACAAGGATTCAGATAAATATATTTTTTTTTTGTAAAAATTTGTTTATTTGCAATCTATCTTAAAAATAATAAGCAAATTAAATAACCTGTTTACAATTTAACTTATATTATTGATCTCCAGTGAGGTCAATAATAATATACCGATATGTTTTTCAAACATATATATTCGGAATATTAAGTTATCTTTTAATTCATAGTTTATTGTTCTTACATTTATTTCCTGAACGGATTTTCCAGCGGTCTAGCCAAGTTTGTATTGCGTTTAGATCTCTTTGGACTAAATTTGATGCCTCAGTTGGAGAATGATATGAAGCAAGTAGAGCATTGTCATCAGCATATGTGGCAATGAGCACGTTTTCAGTTACGGGTATATCGGATGTAAAAATGGTATATAGAACTGGGCCCAGTACGCTTCCCTGTGGTACTTCTGCTTGCATATATGTTACATCTGATGTTTCATCGCGTACTTTTACATAGAACGATCTTTGGGTTAAATAAGACTTAGATAAAACGATGAGGGCAAGATCTTTTTGAGTTTATACAGTAGGCCACTATGCCAGACTTTATCAAATGCCTGTTGTATATCATAAAAAGGCGGCTGAGCAGAACTCTTTACGCTCAAAAGAATCAACAATGAAGTTAACAACACGGTGGCATTGTTCGGGTGTACCATGATGGCGGCAAAATCCAAATTGATGTTCAGGTATAACATTGTTATCTTTTAGTATTGGCAAAACTCTACGCAAAAATATTCTTTCAAATATTTTGGAGAATAATGTCAATAAGCTGATAAGCCTGTATGAAGTTAATTCATTTTCCGGTTTGCCTGGTTTCGGAATCATTATAATTTCTGCACACTTCCACTGCGTAGGAAAATGATTTAGTCTTAATATTGAATTAAATATTAGTACAGTGAACATAATTCCTTTCTTTGGCAGGCATTTAGCTACGTTTGCGTCAATTTTGTCATATCCTGGGGATTTCTTGGTACTTAGTTTCTCGATTTCACATCGAATTTCAGTAGGTGTGATATGCTTGATTGGCAGAGACAATTGGCATGGGACATCAAGGAATTGCAATACATCAGCGTCGTTGTTACTACTACTACTGTTGAAGGGAGTGAACGTTGTTTCAAGATGTTTCGCATAAGCGTTAGCTTTACTTTTGTCTGTTCTACACCATATATTATTACAATCTTTTATAGGGATATTTCTTTTTTTTTTAGCGTTTTAAATATTTGGTAGCATTCCATATTTTGTATATCATCAGTATTTCTGTAATTTAAACCTCTTATATATTCTGAAACCGATTTATTTCTGAAGTCTTTCAGTTTCCATGAATAAGATTCGTAAAACTTTCAACTGCATAATCCTGTTCCGTTGAACTTTGGATTGAGATGTTAAGTTTCACGTTTTGTGTTATGCAATCTTGAAAAATACTTATTTCACTTTTGTTATTTAAAGTTTTATATTTTCGTTGGTTAATATTCATCGCAGTGTTGTAAATAATAATAAGAGGCGAGTGATCTGAGCTTAGTTCTTGTGAGCTTGCAATATCTAGAAGTTGGGGTTGTATACCTCTATACACTGCAAAGTCGAGTAAGTCTGGGATTTTTAAAGTATCACTCGGCCAGTAGGTAGGCTCACCAGTTGAAAGCGTGGTTAAATTGGTTTTGACTATGCATTTATAAAGTTCTCTACCTTTTGGGTTGGGTGTACGTGAACCCCACCAGGGATGCTTAGCGTTGTAGTCACCTCCCACAAGAAATCTGTGGCCGAGAGAGTCTAAAAATTGCTCATATTCAAAAGTAGTGATTTTATGTCTTGGTGGTGTGTACAAGGCATAAATTTTCAAGTCCATGTTGTTGCACTTAATTTTTATCCAGCGTCTTGTATTGCAACATTTGTATTGGCTCAAGTATATCATATTTAATGTTACTTTTAATAAGAATAGCACTGCCAGCATGACCCCTGTTTCTAGGATGGTTAGAGGTGACTATATCATAATTTTTAATTTTTACGAACGTTTTTTTGTAAATGAGTTTCTGACAGTAGCATAAAATAATAAAATTTGTATTTAAAATACTTCAGTTTCTAAAGCATGACGGATAAGCCATTGGCATTCCATATTGCTAATCTTAAATTCACTGGCATAGTTTATTAAGAAGTAAAGACATACTAAGCAGTGTGTTTGTTAGTTCTATTTGCTTAGTTAGCAATTGCTCAATTCTTTCTATTGTGTTTTGTCCGTTAGTGTCATTGCTGTTTACATTACCTTTTACAACATTAGCATACGATTGCTCAGTGTTGTTATTTGTGTAATTATTGGTGTGGTTTACGCTCTCTTTATTACCCGGAGCTGAAAGGTTGTGTAGGCTTGTGTTTTTATTCTCCTTTGTACGATTTACAGCTTGCGGTTTATTTCGTGTTTATTTGGTGCATTCTGCAGTTGAGTGCATTAAGTTACATTTTACGCACTTAAATGGTTTTTTGCAGTAAGTTTTGGTATGTCCAAACTCTTGGCATCGATAACACTGCACTATATCATTTGTTTGACGAGGTGCTTCCACCTTAATAATTGCATTGTTTATATGCTTAATTTCATGAATTTCTTTGTTGTTGGAGCTCGGTTCCAAATCAACAAAGAACATTGGCAGCGGTAGTTTCGTCAATCTGCTCTTGACATTTGATATGTTTCGCACTTTATGACCTAATTGTGTAATTTGTTTCATAATTTCTTCAGTCAAGGTGGAATGGTGAATTCCTTTTATCACCACCCTGTATGCTCTTTCTTGTTTAGGTTGATATGTATGAAAACTAATTTTGTTACTGTCTAGGTTTTTTACAATTTTTCTGTATGAGTCTATATTATTTATCATAAGGCGTATTTGCCCATCTCTAAGCAACTTATAACTGAAATCTTTCTTAACAATTACACTTGCAATAAAGCTTATCATTTCACCAATATTAACTACTCCTGATATGATTAACGGTGGTGGTTTTGGAATACTCGGTCTTTCTACTTCATTCGCTGACAAGTTAATATTTCCGCCAGATTTCGGAAAGTCTTCGTCATCATCACTTAGCATATCAAACCGATTTGGATGTATAATAATTTGTTTATACAATTTAGGAGATTCAGCACTACCGCGTTTTCCGTTTCTGGGTGCATAATTTGCCACACATGAGCATTACTTTCATTGTTTGTATTTCCCCTGTAGCATTCATTGTGCAATGCTAAGCAGAGGCACTTATTAGTCAGTATGTATCACTTTTCACTGTTTTCTTTTGCTTACTATAAACACGAAATTAATTTTACTCTCACAACCAGTAACTCACACTTGGCGATAAGGCACGTTAGGTCACCAGAACGGTCAATCAACGACTGTGAGATAAATATTGACCCGATTCAAACGATTTCTAGCACGCAGACATAGTACTGTTCATTAACAAAAATTTTGGTTACAAATCAACCAAAGGAACTGGGGTCCATATATTCAATAGCCAGAAGCTTAAATAGTTTCTATTGGATTTGAAAAATGTTGGCCACAAGGTGGCGCATATCAATTACTTCGTTATTTTTGTACTTGAAAGCTAAATAATCAGAGGGGTTTGGAGAAGCGGAGATAATTGTAGAACTGGTATAAATTAGCTAATACAGAAAAGTATCAATAGAAAGTTATATCAAAAAACCCAGTTGGGTACAGAAACAGAGATTATACCATTCGTAGATTTCAAAAAGTATTAAGATAATACTCTTGCATTGCGTGGCCTTTGTCTACAGAGATGTACATCTTTTTATATTCTTATTGTACTTTACAAACTTATAGAGGCCAATTTGGAAACAAAAAAATTCTCTTAAGCTGCCACTTTCGGAGAATAAGTGGATTGCAAAGCATGCGCTTAAGATGATGAGACGCTTAAACATTATTTATACAATAGCCTAGTTGTCAGGTGCCCAGGTTTCCAATACTCTAACCTGAGAGACAGTGAGCAGCTGGGGTGGACCCAATCTGAGTTGACATTGTGGGCAAAAAAATTTTAATTGTAAATATTTCAACGCATGTTATATCAATTTTAAAGCTCCAAAGTATATAAAACTCCCAGGAGTGAAAGTCGTGGTAGCTGTGCTGATGTCAGCTTGCAATATTTTAATTACCTGCAGAATGACAGCTTTTAAAACTCGCTTCCGCAACGCGATAATTATACAAATGTGTGTGCGTTTTCTTTGCATTTTGAACCTGAGCATGAGAGTAAAATTATTCAATTATACTTTAAACAGTTACACAAGATGAAATATTAGGCAACTTCACATTGGCATTTTTTGATTTTCGTAAATTAGGTTGGTATGATTTTTACTTAACCTACTATTTGGAGACTTGAGTGGGTTTCATATCGTCTACTAGTTTTAATGTGTTTTAAGGTAGGAACACATTATCGTATAAACCATTCTGCCACTAAAAGTTGGCTTCATGCTTCTTTTCAGCAACATCCTTCTTCACGCTCACGCTATACCATTTTATATAGAGTTGTGTGATATCATCAATTTCGGAGTAAATAATTTATCGCGATTAAGGTAATCATTAAGGTTAGTATTTTGCTTAATTTGAAAGTACAATATCTCAAGAAAAATTTCAAAAGAAAATTTTAGACAGAAAATCGAAATATTTCGGGAGTTATACCGAATTTCCTAGAGCGCCTCGTTGTCCTCTCTTTCGGAGTTGTTACACTTTAAACGCGTTTTTCTCAAAACATTGTTTTTCTGGTCGGCCCGGATTCTAACTTTTTTTTTGCAGAACCGATTGCTTTCAAATTTTAACAGGCTGTTCTACACACTTATATTTCTCGTCGGTATTAACGAGAATTTTTTTCACCTTTAACTTTTTACTTTACAACCCTTTCTTTGCTAAAATAAAAGGACTTTTTTTCAAAGTCCGCCATTTTGTTATTTACCCTTGAAATTTAACTTAAGTAGCTCCGACGTGTCTATAGATTAAGAATAATCAAGAATATTTGATTTTAGATAAAATCAAGAGCCAAATCACCCAATTGCATTTTTTTTTGAGGTTCCAACTTTGATTGACAAAAATAATAGTAATAAAGTACTAAATTTTTCAAATAATTTTTTTTTTTTATGTTCAATATGTAAATAAAAATACTCTAAATATTCAAGATAATTCAGTTCTATTTTCCTATAAAAAAACCAATCTCCAGAAATTATGAAAATAAGCATAAGTTACCAGACTACTTTAACTACTCTAATAAAATGAAACGTACAAATTATCCGCATCGTTAAACCGATTCAGTTTATTCACATGTTTCTATTTTATATGAAATGTAACTTAAACTTATTAATTACCCATATGCCCAATAGATTTTCAAATAAATAATTGTATAGATTATTATCGATTATTTATTTATTAAATGAAAAATAATAATAGAAATATTATCTTACAGAGTAAGAAGCACTAGCTATTATGGATTATGGCATCTGAAAATTGCACCTACCAAAATCGAATTACGTTTGCATCCGCACAAACATGATAAACCCTGCTTCAATCTTTGATGGGTTTAAAGACTTAATAAAAATTTGGATTAAATTTTTGCAAAAAATTTCTAAATTTTCAATCGATCTCATACCCATTGAAGATGTAAAAAATAGCAGCACTGATCTGAATAAGGCTGAGTGTGTGTTTAATTCAGATGATCTCACATAAAAAAGAAGGTGGCTGCACAGGATCTGTTGTAGTATAACCTTAACACCTCTTTTTCTCGCAATCTTAGCGAGCCCTGTAAAAATGCAAGGTAACGGTTTTTTGTGGAGATCTCAGCACGCTTTTGAATAATGTCCCACTTTTGCAGAACCGAATTGAAACAGTATTTTGGCACATTGTACAAGTTTTTCTGTTCCTCCCTTAAACTATCCAGAAAAAAAATTTTAAATTGAAAGAAGTAAATTTTACAGAAAAAATGAATAATTCACCTAAAATTAAGCTGCAAAACCAGCATTAAAGATCAACATAGAAAAGTAGACACATATACGAGTAATACAAAGATGAAATATAAAAAAGTAGGTCAAAAAATATATATTTTTCATAATGGCAGAATCGTATTAAATTTGTGCAAATATGATTCCTACATTCATACATGTTTGACCCTTACTCCTATTTTCACCTTTTCATATTCACGAACATTTCAAAGCATTTGCTTCAGCCCGCAAGATCTAAAGTTAAACATGATTTAGCCCAACCTTCAGCAACCATTCTAACCACTAGCTTAAAAAGAAAAAGTCAGATGGCGCGTCTCTTTGTGACTTTGCTAGACGACCGCATTATTGTTGAAAATACGTCTTACACGCATCAGTAAGCAGCTTAAGTTGACTGAAATGAAGTCACTTCCACATTCAATGAAGTCATCTGTCATGCGCATGTTTATTGTCACACTCATGTAACCAGTTGCTACAGGGTATTATAATTTTGTACACCTAACGGTCGCACGTAGCTCCTAAAGCTAATTGAGATAGGTTATAAGTACATATATATTAAATGATCAGGATGACGAGAACAGTGTAAATTCGGCACAGCACTTCATTTTCGGCTATTGCTACAGCTTAGTTTTTTACCTAACAAAACTCCGAGTAGAGCAGAGCATTTACTTTTACATTGTTCTGCTATGGCTCACTTTGACGGGAACCTGGAATTGCTATGCTTTTGCATAACAATAATTCTAGAAATTTTGCTGCTACGGAGCAAAAATTAACACCCTGGTTAAAACTACTAAAAGCGCGATAAATCAATAACTAAATACGGCAGAGATAGTATGAGAGAGCGGGAGCTGGTGTGAAAATTGGAGAATGGGCGTGGCACCGCCCACGTTTAGGTTAAATCACATATTTTGGGACCCGACCAACAATTTTAAATTCCACTTGGTTCGTTCAGTTTCCAGAATACAAACAAAGATATAACTTTGCATGCACGAATAATGTCTTTAGTGCCTGTCACCTTACGATTAAAAATTGTTTAAATCCGAATATGTAGACCCCAGTGCCTATAGTTGACTTTTGTTCAAGATGATACAGTTTTGACAATGATATTTCTGTATGTCAAAAATGGCTTGAAAAAGTTCCTATAGCACAGTTTCCTGCCGATAAAGATTTCAAGTGTCTTTTCAAAATTTTCTTCTTTTCGGACTTTTGATATACATACGTTTAATCCGTTCTTTCTTACTTCTTTCTTTTACTGTTCGAGTGCAGAAACTTATTAAAAAGTGCGCATCAAGATACATGTAAATCTACTATATGCTAATTTATTAAATTATTGTAACCTGCTGCTGTTTTTTATCCTGTGTTGATGTTTTTTGATCCAAGTGTCGAATTGACAGTTTTTCCAGAGTTTGTTGACTTGAATAAGAATGATCTCCGCTGTATTCGCTTTTGTTTGGACTATTAATTTTGTGCAGTAATTGTTCACTTTGCTCAATTTCACTTAATTTTGTTCTCCGTGGTCCCTTGCGCATTGGTCGCGGCGAATATCGCATTCGATGAAACGATGAGCTGTTTGAGATATACGGCGACATTGATATAGTTCAACGAACTAAGAGACAACGACTACGCTGGATAAGTCATGTCGTACGTATGGACGAAAAAACTCCAGATCTAAAAGTATTCAACGCAATACTCGCTGGTGGAGGCAGAGGAAGAGAAAGACCTCTACTCCATTGGAAAGACCAGGTGGAGCAGGACCTGGCTTCAATTAGAATTTCCAAATGGCTCGCGCGCTGTTGCTAACTCGGCTATAATCACGTAAGCGGTGTCTATGCCAGCAAAGAAAAAGAAAAATATCAATGCCAATAAATTCGTCGGGTTCGAAAAATTTGTGGTACACCTTGGTTGCCACAATCTTTGTCCACCTTATTTAGTCTGGCGAAAGCTGGATATTGCAGTAGAAAGCGTTTGTATTTTTCAGCTCTGCTATCGAGGTGGTTGCATGCCTCTCTAAAAGAAGCCGCACAAAGAAGTACATCTGCTGCTATCTAGACTGCTGCCATATCAGCTTAAAAGACACAAAAACACTGCAGTGCTTCGGTAGACTGAAAAAAGAGTTCCAATCTCTCTCCAACCTTTCTCTTGAATTTTGGCCCAACCCTGTAAAAGCTCACTGCGCCTCCTCTCCAACGACTCTGTCCCACACATACATATATCATTATGGGAGGTATGTGTGCGGAGAAGATGCCGCTAGGAGTAGGTTAGGCGGCGCGATGGTCCAAGTTATCAGCGATGCAGTCGAAGTGAGAGCGCATTCCGAAATTACACTCCCTGGGACCTCTAATTTGTCAGTTCTGCGAAGTCTGATACCAGAAATGCATTTGTATCGTTTAGAACAAAAAAGATTTTGTTATGAGATAGAAGCTCGACTATCAAAACAGCAGTAATTATTTGTAATCTTTGACTAAAATTTTAATTTCTGTCTTTAACGCTTAAATGAAGATAAGGGTATATTTACGACACTGCTCATTTAGAAATGATATAATGATACCGCACTAGAAGCATGCAACGCTGCATTGTTAGAGATTTATTGAAAGCACTTGCGTAAAAACTACCCGTCCACTCTTAGCGTTTTTGTGAAGCAACTGGTGTTAGTTTACAATAAATAGATCTTGAAGCATTTCGCGTGTTAATAAAGCATTACTTTTTGGGGAAAATAGTGTTGAATTTGGGCTCAGGGAAATCCACCGTTGAAAAAATATTTGCCAAGCTGGAAACAGGCGAAATGAGCACCGATGACAATGACGCGCTAAAAAGGCGAAAGCTCTGTGCAAAGTGGGTGCCTCGCAAGTTCATAATCCAACAAAAATAACGAATAATTAATTCTGCGAAGTGTTTGAGTGCTCTTAAATCGTAATAAAGCCGAAATTTTACGTCGGTGTGTGACAATAGAAACATAGCTCCATCATTTCCCACTGTAGTCCAATCGACAGTCATTCTAGTGGACTGCATATGATGGAAAGATGAAAAAGTCGGCTGAAAAGGTTATGACATCAGTCTTTTGGGATATACATGGCATAATACACACTCAGCGACTGATTACTGCGTATTTGGTTGCAGTTCTTTTCTACCATTCCAAATACTCAGCAACTGTATTATTTTTGAGGAGGAATCTGTTTAAAATTGTACGCATATATTCAAATGATTCCTACAAACATTCCTACAATTTTGAACAAATGCTTATTATTTAAAATACAATTTTTGTGTATATGAGTTGTATTAAATTTTGATACACAGATAATTTTCAGCCAAGGTTTTTATATTAGAATCCCAGGAAAAATAGCAAGACGTTTTTGTGGGTGTTCAGTGAAGATGCATTTTGTACACAGCTGTGTAAAAAGATATGTACGGCATATGGCTGTACCACCATACCATGTATGTATTTTGTGGCGCATAAATTCGTAATCTACGTAAGGACATTTGAATATTTGGCTTCTGTTGGAGTAAGAACGTTTGAAGATGTAAAAAAATATTAAAGGCAGATGGATGTATGTATGTATAACCAGGTGAAAAGTTGCAAGGAAGGTAATTCACGCCAACTTTCGAGTACATACAAATTCACATACAAATTCAAGCCCATATTTCAACTAACACAGAGTGTCACTTCGCAAAAGGTAAAAATTATAATTTGCTTATAAGTACAATTTCCAGCGCCTATAATACCCGAGACAGACATGTAGTAACAATACCATATATGGTATAAACACCATATGTGTGCCACCAAATACTAGCAAAATACCATATGAGCAATTTAGTATTTTCCTGGTTACAAACTATGATGTTTCATTGTGGTATTTGTATAAACACAGCTAAAAAACAGTAACAAACTTTGGTAAAAGCTTTTACACAAAAGCTCTTCGAAATATTCTATCAAAATGACTTAAAAAATTAATTAATGAAATGGAAAACAAAACATTTTTCACAATTTTTGTTCCGGAAAAGCAGCAAATGCCTCATTTTATGTAAGGATTTTAGAGAAACTGTAACCAAATCGCTTATTTTCTATGAAAAGAGATTAACTTTAGAGCATTTTAAATAATTGAACTTATTTTCTCCAAAACGCACAACAAC
>CM050323.1:85024306-85039306 GCA_027475135.1 Bactrocera correcta | reverse complement strand
TGAATGATCAGAGTTTAAATCAAAGCTCTCCTTAATGTGGAGTTGGTGTGGTGATACTCGTATACCTTTGTACACAACAAAATCTAACAAGTGCGGTCTTTTTCGAGGGTCACTAGTCCAGAATGTAGGTTTTCCGGTAGAAATATGCATACATTTAATTTGAATAGCTGCAGCTTGTATATTTACAAAATTCACGTTATCAAGTTTTTTAAATTTAAGAGTGTTTTTAACAATTGCTGCTGCAGCTCCATGTACCTTATCAGACAAATGGTTAGCATTTCTGACTTCATACCCTTTATATATAATATACATATATATATGATTTTCTAGTAAAGTGGAGCATTATCGTATTAAGTAAGTTGCTTATTTGCTCAGCTTGTTTTTCTAGAAGTTTTTCAATTCTTGCCTTGATTGTTTATATTATCATTTTCCACTACCTGAGGATAAGTTGGCTGATTGCTGTTGAGGTTTAAGTTCATTAATTGACTACTTGGCCTTATGAAGTTTGGCTGGCTATAATTTGGCAATGTTATCCAAAACATTGGTAGCAGACTTTTTGTTGGACATCATTTTTTGATAAATTATGCAGCCTTTATAAATGGCAGCATGGTTCTCGAAACAATTGGCAAATTTCGCTGGAATGTTTTTATCTTTAGGACAGTTGTCATTTGGGTGTTGTAGCGAACATTTAACACATTTAAATTTTTAATGTAAAATGATTTTGTGTGGCCGATGAATGAAAACATTAAACGATATTGCTTACCTTCTTTGGTGATTCTATATTAACAACAGCGTTCCCAATATATTTTCCGTTGTAAATTTCTACGTTAGTATTATCTCGCTCAATATCTAAGAAAAACATATTTATTGGCTCCTTCGTAATGGGACTTGAAGTTTCCAGTATTTAACTTCTCTCACGCTCTTGTTCAACAGCATTTTTATCATTCATTATAATATCAGGGTTTGTATTCTTCGTGAATAATTCTCCATCATCGTTATTTAAAATATTGAATTGGTTAACATCATTTCAAGTGCATACGCCATAATCCAGTGCCGGTTGTTTTCTAGTCACATTTGGTGAGTTCTGAATTGATCTTTTCGCTGGTCGTTTTCTTACTTTTGCCATCCTATAACGTCATCAACATCGTCGTCATTCATGTTGTTGCACTTTCCAACGACCGCAATGCTGGTACTTACAATAATTTAGCGAACAACAGGTGTCACAATCTTTTTTTCTGTTTTGTTTTTTTAGGAAATTATTTTGCGATTGATTATTTTTTTTGTCACTATGCACGAGGCACGCTAAGATTCCATCAATAGGGCAAATTGAAAGTGAAAAAGTCATCGTAAAATGTGTAGTAATTAACCAGTAATAAGTGTAACAAGTAAGAAAGGGATTTTCTGTTCCCCAATACCCTTAGAATTAATGTAAAACACCACTTTACCATTGGAAGGTTTCGAAAAAGGCCCAAAAATAATAATACCGTTCGACGTTCAAAGCGCTCGGAGTGCACACCTGGCACTTTAAACGCGTTTTTTTTCAAAACATACTTTTTTAAACTGGCGGACATGATTCCGGTCGAACTACTCAACCAATTTGCTTAATTTTATTTTAATGTTCACAAAACGCCTGGCTATCTAATTTTTATATAATTAATTGACAATGGTGTGACAAAATTTATGTAAGAAAAACATGGTGAAAAATTAAAAAAAAAAAACTTAATATTTTTTTATTTATCAACATTTTTTCATGATTCTAGTAGGGACGATAACCATTCACGTGCTTTTTAAGGATAAATAGGCTTTTTGTGTGTCAGATGATCCAAACATGAGAAATCTCATCCATCAGTGAAAAAACGCTTCTCATTTACACAGCCATTTCCCCGACAGATGTCATCAAAAAATTCCGAAAAAAATTTGTTCATACACTTCACGATATACCTCATGATATGTGTGATGTGAAAAATGATACTACTGACCCCTTAAAATTTCTTAGTTCTTAAAACGCAAGGCACATCCATCGTTGCGCAGTGCTGGCGCAATGCGCTTATGCTTTTCTTGTGGCACAGATGTCGGGATCTTACGAGGGCACTACGCAACGATCGATGTGCCATACGTTTTAAGAGAGATAAGGGGACAAAAAATTCAATATCTTTGGAATGGTATGAATGTACAAAAATTGTTTTACAGATTATTAATGGTGAATATTTTTCGCGTTGTGTAACATACCATTAAATTTTTTTTTGCATGAAGAACACTTAAAAAATGTTTGGCCCAGTTGTAATTAGTGGTATTTTAAGAGTATTTATATCCACTTGCAAGTGAAAAACACTTTGTTTTTTGAGAAGAGAATTTTATTTAATAAAAATTAATAAATGAAAAAAAAAAATTAACATTTAATTAAATATCAGCAATTTATTTAAAAAATTTTGGATTCCACTCATCCCTTAGCCGATCTTCAGAAAGACTTCCGACAAAAAGTGTTTTTAATTATAGCAAATCCAAAAACCAGAGAAATACACTCCTTCGAACTTCAACTGACCAATATATCTAAGAAGGTAGTCTAAAAGTTTCAAGTCGATTAGGGAAATTTTCCTCAAGAGCTCTGTGAAATATACTGATTGGGAGAAACGCGTTTAACCCTTTCATGCCTATAGACAACATTGTACATATATGCTGCTAAGTCCCGTTATTTCAATTTTTTGACGGGCGGTTTTTTGCATTATGTACTCTGCTGTATTGTGTAAGCTTACAGTGAATTGTTCTATTATAAGCAATGCAACAGTTCATTTAGTAGGCGTATTTCGTAGAGTGTTTATTTACAATAATTTTGAAAAAGTGCTGTTGCCTATAGGCAACATCCTGTAACTATCGAACTAGACCACTAAGGAATTTGAAATATGTATCACTTCATATTTGAATTAAGACTAACATATATCTGTTCTAAAAAATGTTTTAGCTCCGCCCATTTGAATTCGGCCATGAGAGGGTTAAAGTTTTGCAAGTCGACAACAATAAGTTAAAGAGTTCTAATAAATAAACTTATGTCTCCGAAAGTATTTGCCTGATCAAGTGTAAGTTTTCGGATAATATTTTCAAATACAGTTAAGTTCCAATACGGATAGACCTCATAACCAGCCATCTCCACAACTTATTATTTTCAAACAAAAGTATTTTCGATAACCGTACATATTTCAATAATATTTCGTTCACACTATTACTGATAAACGAAAAAGATTTCATAAAATTTGTCAAGAAAATTGTTATGTATATAATTTTTAGTTCCCGCTTTTTTTAATTCGTATTAATTTCTTATTATTATCACAGCAAAGAAATTGTCTTGCGTTGGTACCGTCTGGTTCGAAATACTATATGTAGTTCTGAGTTGCAGTTTCTAACTGTAAAAAATATATTTCAAACACTCGCTTTTGCCATGCCGCATACGTGGACAATTTGAATTTCACTGCATACTAATGTAAATTTGACATATATTTATTTAAACTACAAAGTGTGTTCCAAAGTAATCAGGACTTAAAAAAACAGAACAAATGGTTTTTTTCGACAAACCCAATTCGTTTCATTCAAAATAGTTTCCTTCTACTTCAATACAACTTTTTGCACCGTACAAAAGCATGTCGAACGAGTGTTTTAGCTCGTTGGCCGGTATGGCCGGCAGTACGCCGGTGCAAGCCTGTTGAATGGCCTCTACGTCTGCATAACGCTTAGCTTTTATGGAAAAATGCATTTTTCCGAATAGAAGAAGTCTCACGGTACCACATCAGGTGAATATGGGGAGTGGTTAATGGTTAAAATATGATTTTTGGTCAAATAATCGATCACAAGCGTCGATCGATTAGACGGATTCTGAACAATTTTTGGTCGTCAGTCAATTTGTGCAGAACACACCGTGCACACACCTTTCGTAAGCCAAATGTTCGGTCAAGATGCGACAAATCGATGTTCTGGAGATATTCAATTCCATTTCCTTGAATTTCAATGATGATTTCGGCTGATTTTTGATGACTCCACGCACAGTTTCGATGGAATTTCCGGTGGTCATGGATTTTTAGTGGACCACATGTTGAGCGTCATTTATGTCCTCACGACCCCTTTGGAAACGTTGAAACCACTCGCGCACTTCGTTACGGGATAGGCAATCATCGCCATAAACTTGTTTCATCAATAAAAACGTTTCGGTAAAAGTTTTACCAATTTTAAAACAAAATTTAATGTTAGCTCTTTGTTCCAAGCACATTTTTGCACCGATAACATAAACATGCCAACACTTAAAACGCAACAATTTGGCGCCACCAGGGGGCCCTAGATTCAAAATGTCCTGTTTACTTTGGAGCACCCCTGGTATTTAAAGATTTTACACCAAAGAGCTGCACATTGATATTAAATACAGAATTATGAATTTATGATAACGACTACGAGGATTGGAAAAACTTTGGCCCAAGTGTATTGGATTCAAGGGGGACTACTTTGAGGGATGTTATTTTAGATCGATGCAGTTTTTAACCAAGTATGGCACCTGCAGGAAGCAAGCTATTAATCTATGACGAATTATAATTTTTATTTTATATTAATGATATGAATTGATTATTTGAAAGACGATAAGCAATACGCAATAGAACCACGAAAATGAACAGTCCAGCTGCTTGAAGACTCCTATACATACTACAGTTGCACAAGCGAGTTATTGTGGTTGGAGAGAGCTCATATGGAAGAAAATGCGTTATGTGATAGCGAAGGTTGCGGAAACGCATCGAGAGCCTCTAAACGGTAACAGATGGAAGAAGTATTCTAAATCACCTTCATTAATTTAAGTTGAATGCTGAGATGGCGGTGCCACAAATCCCGTGCCTAACAATAAATACACTTTTCAAATGATAAACGAACTTTTGAAAAATAATCTAGAAAAATTACATGAAATCTTAAATATTCTTGGACTGGTTATTGCATTATATTTAAGTTTTGACTATAAAATACTTATATGAATGTGAAATGTGATCTCCAGAAATAAGTGCAATAATGTTAATATATTTACCTCTGTGTCCAAAATAAGGTGACATTTGAATTTAAACTGCGCGCGTCGAAGGATTTGGAGAATTATTTCTTTTTTTAGGTTGTTAGTACTGTCAGTCATATTTATGTCAAATTTCATGTCAAAATATTCATTAGTGTTTGTCGTTTTGTGAGCTGCTAAAAGTGAGTTTTTCGTTTTTTGCGATGTCGAAATTTGTTGAGCAAAGAATTTGCATTAAAGTTTGTTTACGGAATCAGTTTTCTGCTGCGGACACGTTGAGGATGGCGCAGAAAGCCTTTGGTGATGAGGCTATGTCTAAAAAAATGTTTGCAAGTGGTATAGTGAGTTCCAAGCCGGCCGTGAACGTGTCGAAGACAAAGAGCGTCCAGGGCGACTACCAACCTCAACCGACGAAACTCACGCTCAAGAAATCAAAGATTTGGTGTTGAAAAACCGTCGATTAACAGTAAGAGACCTTGCTGATGAAGTTGGAATATCGAAAGCCTCAGCCAATACCATTCTGAAGGATGTTTTGGGCCTCAAGCGCGTCAAATCTCGACTGGTACCGAAAACATTGAATTGTTCGGAAAAAAGGCTTCGCGTTGAAGTGTGTGAAACGATGCTTTCCGACTACCAGGGTGTCCACGGTGAAAGTCATTATCGAGCGAATATCGTGCCAAAAGAGAGCCGAAACCAAAAAAATTGAGCCAAATTCGCTCAAAAATCAAGGTTATGTTGACTGTTTTCTTCGATTATCGTGGTGTTGTGCATTATAAATTCCTTCCAACCGGTCAAACAGTCAACAAGGAATATTATTTGAACGTTATGCGTCGTTTGCGTAACGCTATCCGCCTAAAAAGGCCGGAATTGTGGAAAGACATTTCTTGGTTTTTACACCACGATCGTATCTCGTGATCGTTTCGCCAAAAACTCAACCCATATCGTTCCGCAACAACCGTATTCACCTGATCTGGCGCCGTGCGACTTCTGGCTGTTCACCAACCTCAAAATACACCGTTTGTGGGATTAGAATTGATATCCGAATTTTAATTATAATAATTAACAAATAAGTGACAACCACTTATTCGAATATCGAACAATGGATTCAAAAATACAAGAAGAAAGAAATTACAAGAACTTTGCGGTAAGGCTTAGCATTCTTATTTCTGATTATAACGCTGAGCACGGTGGCACACACTCGTGCCAGTGCTAAACTTAAGTCACGTTTTGTATTAAATATTTTCAAGGAATCAGTAAATGAAACACTCAAGCAAAAGTGGCGTTTTAATTGTCAGGACAAAACTCCTACAAATGGGGGCTCAACCGAGATCGCCCAAGAGCGATCACCCCAGGAAAAATAGTAAGGGAACGTGTTTTAAGGCTATAAAAAGCTTTGAGGAATACTTGGGGTATGGCCTCGCTTTTAGCTTTTTGGTAAAAAGTTGCAGTAAAAATTAAGGGGCATACGGCAATATGGCCCAAAACAAATTTTAAATAAAATAAAAAGTGACTAAGTGACAGTGGGAGTTGAGGGTATGCACCTGTAATGTCCGGTCCCTTAATTGGGAAGGTTCCGCTGACCTGCTGGTTAACGTCTTCGTGAAAATAAAGGCTAACATCACCGCCGTCCAAGAAATGCGATGGACGGAACAAGGACAGAGACAAGTAGGTCCTTGTGGCATTTACTACAGTGGCCATATAAAGGAGCGCAAGTTTGGTGTGGGATTCGTAGTGGGAGAGAGACTCAGTCGCTGAGTACTATCATTCACTCCGGTTAATGAACGTCTAGCCACAAACCGCATCGAAGCGAAGTTCTTCAACATATCGCTGATTTGCGCCCACACCCCGACGGAAGAGAAGGACGATGTGACCAAAGACGAAACATCCCCAAATGGGTTGAGGCTGATCGACTTCGCCGGGGCCCCAAATATGGTTATCTGTAGTACTAGATTCCAGCATAAGAATTCATCAAGCTACCTGGCAGCCTCCGGATCGAAAAACCACCAATCAGATCGATCATGTTGTGATAGACAGAAGACACGTCTCCAGTGTTTTAGATGTGCGTGCGCTCCGACGTCCTAACATCGATTTGGACCACTATATTGTTGCAGCCAAGATTCGCACCCTGAGCAGCAAAAAACGCACGCCAACAAACACAGGGAAGGTTCGCCGTCGAGAAGCTGCAATCACAACAGACAGCCGAACGATTTTCTACTCGGCTTGCTCTCCTGCTCTCTGAGAGCACTCGTCAACAACTCGGTATTTCAAACTCTTTACGTACAGCTGCAACCGAAACCATTGGTTTTCGGAAAGTGCAAAAGAACAGCTGGTACGACGAGGAGTACCGTGTCGCAACGAAAAGAAAACAGGCTGCCTACCTCGCAACGTTACGATCGACCACAACACGTGCGGGATGGGATAGATACCGAGAGTTGAAGAGGGAAGCGAGACGCATTTGTAGACAGAAAAAGAAAGAGGCCGAAATGCGTGAGTACGAAGAGCTTGATAAGCTGGCCGACAGGGGTAATGCTCGAAAATTCTACGAAAAGATGCGGTGACTTACAGAAGGTTTCAAGACCGGAGCATACTCTTGTAGAACCCCCAAAGGTGATCTAGTCACCGATGCCCAAAGCGTACTTAATTTATGGAGGGAACACTTCTCCAGCCTGCTGAATGGCAGTAAACGTACAGCGCCAGGAGAAGGTGAACCCAATTTCCCAAACGATGACGATGGAGCAGACGTTCCATTGCCCGACCATGAAAAGGTTCGAATAGCAATTGCCCGTCTGGAGAACAACAAAGTGGCAGGGGCCGACGGATTACCGGCCGAGCTATTCAAACACAGCGGCGAAGAACTGATAAGGGGAATGCATCAGTTTCTTTGCAAAATATGGTCGGACGAAAGCATGCCCAACGATTGGAATTTAAGTGTGCTATGCCCAAACCTTAAATAAGGAGACCCCACAATCTTCGCCAACTACCGTGGGATAAGCCGCCTCAACATGGCGTACAAAGTTCTTTCAAGCGTATTGTATGAATGATTAAAGCTCACCGTCAACATTGGATTGATTAGCCCTTATCGGTGTGGCTTTAGACCAGGCAAATCAACAACCGACAGATATTCACCATGCGCCAAATCTTGGAAAAGACCCGTGAAAGGAGAATCGACACGCACCACCTATTCGTCGATTTCAAAGCTGCTTTTGGCAGCACGAAAAGGAGCTGCCTCTGTGCCGCGATGTCTGAAATTGGTATCCCCGCAAAACTAATACGGGTGTGTAAAATGACGTTGAGTAGCACCAAAGGCTCCGTCAGGATCGAGAAGGACCTCTCCGAGCCGTTCGATACCAAACGAGGTTTCAGACAAGGCGACTCTCCATCGTGTGAGTTCTTCAATCTGCTGTTGGAGAAAATTATTCGAGCTGCAGAACTGAATCGAGCAGGTACAATCTTTTATAAGAGTGTACAGCTGCTGGCGTATGCCGATGATATTGCTTCTCCAGACTGAACAAGGAAGCAACGCAAATGGGTCTGGCAGTGAACGAGGGGAGACGAAATGTCTCCTGTCATCAAACAAACAAGCTGTCATCAAACAAACAGTCGTCGCACTCGCGACTTGGCACTCACGTCACTGTTGAAAGTCATAACTTTGAAGTTGTAGATAATTTCGTCTATTTAGGAACCAGCATTAACACCACCAACAATTTCAGCCTGGAAATCCAACGCAGGATTACTCTTGCCAGCAGGTGCTACTTCGGACTGAGTAGGCAATTGAAAAGTAAAGTCCTCTCTCGACGAACAAATCCAAACTCTATAAGTCGCTCATAATTCCCGTCCTGCTATATGGTGAGAGGCTTGGACGATGACAACAACCGATGAGTCGACGTTACGAGTTTTCGAGAGAAAGGTTCTGCGAAAGATTTATGGTCCTTTGCGCATTGGCCACGACGAATATCGCATTCGATGGAACGATGACCTGTACGAAATATACGACGACATATAGATATAGTTCAGCGAATTAAAAGACAGCGGCTACGCTGGCTAGATCATGTTGTTCGAATGGATGAAAACACTCCAGCTATGAAAGTATTCGACGCAGTATCCGCCGCGGGAAGCGGAGGAAGAGGAAGGCCTCCACTCCGTTGGAGGGACCAGGTGGAGAAGGACCTGGCTTCGCTTGGAATATTCAATTGGCGCCACGTAGCGAAGAGAAGAAACGACTGGCGCGCTATTGTTGACTCGGCTATAATCGCGTAAGCGGTGTCTACGCCAGTAAAGAAGAAGAAGAAGCGACTTCATCCACTGACTTTGGCTGCGCTACAAATCTTGCACTTTGAAAAATATTTATTGACAACAGAACTTTCACCCGAGATGTTGGATGAACTTGTAGAAACAGTTATAAGTCTATTACAGTCTGGTTAAAATGTATCAGAAACCAACGAGAGGATTGAACTGCCACATGTATTGAGCCACATTGTAATCGGTTATAAAGAGTTCTGCAGAAATACTTTGGCAGGTGAACATGGAAAAACTGCACAATATTACTTCCAATACTGTGAGTTTATCAATTTATTCTTGCGATTTTCGAGAAGCATTCGTACTAGTAACTTCGAACTTTACCTGGATTCCATTTTCAACATGGCTGATCTATTTTTTGCATTAAACCAACCTAATTATGCACGGCGGTCTGCGTTGTGTTTAAGTAATTTAATCAGATTAAAACAAGAAGATTCACTTTTGGTTACTGAGTTTCGACGATGTGCCTTTGGACTAAGACGCACGAAGGCAAATTTCGCTGGATTGCCAGTTGATTTAACGCTGGAACAGCCCATTAACGCTGATGCCAGTAATCAATTGTCGAATAATCTTGCCGCAGAATCCATATCTGCACGGCAAAGATGGGCTCTTAATCACAGCGTGAGGACAAAAATATTGACTGCCGTTAAAGAAAATGTTGGTTAAACGCAGAAGGCTGATACATCGTATTTTTTACAAAAAATTGGAATAAAGAAGGATCAAAAGAATCTGCACAGCATTATTACAGCGATAAAAAATCTCATCAATCCATTTGATAGTAATATTGATAAAGAAGTTCTATTCAACATTTCTACTGGTAAATCAGCTTTTTTGGATATTACAAATTTTCTGCTCAATGTTAGATCAGAAGGAAGTAAACAAAAATCAAATTTTATTTCTGAATGCCAGTCAACCGTCGGAAGATTTGAAAAGCTGATGATATCACAGAACAAAATTCTTTACTTTGCTTCCCAGGGAGCAACAAAAATTTTGTTTGAAAAGTACAAGTAAACAAGCTGTATTGAAAATGGAACGTGATATATTCGGTCGGTTACTAGCTATTAGTCTGGAAAAAAAGTAAGTATAGAATACTGTTTAACATTTCCACTATCTCCAATTCCTCCTGCACTTTTTGCTTGTACCGGTGAAATATTGAAAACGGACAAATCTGCATTGGCTAAAATATTAAAATCTGAAATCCAAATTGTTCAACCGACACAAATTGACGTTGAAGTTGTTGATGGTTTTTACTTCCTGCATCTTATTGGATCTTCGATACCTCATAAAACTGTGTTCAAGTGCTGCTAAGGAGATACACATAATTTTTGATCAGTATTTATCTCCTTCGATCAAAGATTCAGAGCGGCAAAACCGAAGTTGAAGTTCAATAAACAATCACAGGACCTCAAAAATCTAGGGCCACTGATTTTCTTGGAAGTCTTAAAAATTATCACTTCAAAAACGTTTTACGTAATACAAACAAAAAAAAAAAAAAATTTAACTGTTGAGACACAATGCTACTCGTACCAATCGATAGCAAATCGTGTTGTTAAAACTGAAGAAATGAATTAGGAGTGTTATCACGAAGAAGCGGATACGCGAATTATGTATCATATCAGTAAAGTTTTACCAACGTCAAAAATCTTAGTGAAAGCCTCTGGTACTGATGTATTGATAATTCTGCTGGGCAACATGGATAAAGTTCCAGAAGCAGAAATTTGGTTAGCGGGCTCAGCAATTAAAATTAAAAACAATAAAGATATTAGCTGCGTAAATTGTACTGAATTAGCAACAAAGTTAAGGGTCTCATTATGCCAAAGTTTACCGGCGTTCCACGCTTTTACAGGCTGCGACTTTACTGCAGCTTTTTACAATAAAGGAAAAGTCAGGTCTTATAAAATTTTTTCAAAAAATGAAACTTATCAGAAAGTGTTTGCCTCATTGAAAGATAGCGCCGATCTTTTTATAGACAAAAAATTGACGTGGTCCAAGAATTTACTGCTGTTATGTACGGCATAAAAATTGCACAAGTGTTAATGGTGCAAGATATCGCATTTTTCAAAAAAATTATTCAGCCAATAAAAGTAACGAACAATTTTTGAGAAAAGTTAGAAGCTTTAATTCCAACACAATTCCACCTTGCTGGAAATCGTTGAAACACAAAATTCTACGAACAATATACGTGAATGCTATAAATGCTATTAAAACCAATAGAGTTCCTTGGAAATCCGACGCCTTTGCAAGTTGATGACAAAGGCTACAATTGAAGAAAATGAAGACGATAACTCTGAATTCGATTGAAAGTTCTGATGAATCAGATAATGAATAATTTTTTGTATTAGAGTATATAATCATAATTTAAGGATAAAAAATAGCTTTACAACGTTTTATAAAAAAAAATTTTTTTTGAACAATTAAATACTTAAATTATTTACGTTTTTATTTCTTTAATATTGAATCTAATAATATATTTTATTTTTTAATATTAAATATTTCTATTTTTAATTATTTAATTGGTTTAATAAGTATGATGTAAGAAAATTTAAAAAGTAATTTAATATAAAGTAAAACTTGTTAATACGCGTTAAACAAATTATGTTCTTTAATTGCAAAAAATTTTAAAACATACTCGTATTACAATGTATTACAACTATTTAAAGCTAATAATGCTATAACGTGGTAAGGCTCCAAAATAATTTTAAGTGGGGAATATACATATTTATCTTTGTCTTATACACACAGAACTGAACTCACGCCTTTCTCTTTCTGGCAAGAGTCTTATGCGCAGCTGTTATTGTATATCCTTCTCTGTCGTACATAAAAAAGATATAGCGCTTGCAGTCACACTTTATTTTTACATGAAATTATTGAAAATTTAGATCGTGTCAATTATTAGCTCTGCCACGATTTGGAAAATCAATCATGTATCGTTGGATTCGTAATAAAATTCTGAATATTTACACATTTAATTTTTAAAGAAAAAGAATGAGGGTAAATCGCTACATCCGCTTACCTGCTTACACCTGGTTGACACGTATTGTTGACTAAAACAAGGTAGTCAAACATTGTATGGCATTTTCTATATACTTTTTTTCTTTGATTGAGACTAAATTTATAAAAGAAAACCAAGAAAAAAAAGGAAATTAATTAATTTTTAATTAAAAATAGTCTTGCTAAGATATAGACTGTCAATCATTTCTCATTTGATTAACCAATAAGTTTATTACTAAAAAAAATTATTTTATCACTGAAAAGAATGAGGGGTGTTGTTCTTAAACCGGATCCTCTACTATTAAAGGAATATTTATACTCCATCATCGAAATTGGTAAGCCAATAGCACTCGATGAAACGATAATATTAGAATACTAGCTGACCCCGCAGCCGTTGCCCTGCGTGAATTTATGTGTTTTGAAATAAAAAGAAAGTTAAATTTATATTGTGTTGAAAATCGTTTATTTGCGATTTTTCTATTTTTTTTTAATGTAACGCAGCTTGATAAACAAATTTTTTTGTTTTCTGTTCTGGTCAATAAATATACAGAGAAGATGGGTTTCCAACTCGTGAATACGCCACGTATATCTGGTCGTGTGAAGAACATGGCTTTTCTAGATTTATGCCACACTTCTATCCATCTATCCTTTTGTCCTGTTGATTGCCATCACAAATGTAATTTTCTCTGGAAACGGAATATGTTTGAAATGAAATTACTGTCCCCTTATATTTGGTAACTGCGTCATAATTATTGGGGTTCTTTACACCGTTTCGGTGAATAAATGAAGATTGTGAAACATACTAATGACAGATCTAACTTTCTTTTCCAACGAATTTAGAAATTCCGCTGGATAATTCGCGGCTTTGTCTTCATTGTTAAGACGATCGATCGATTTGTATGAGCGCAAACTCTTCTGAATTTGACTTTGAATCTTCCAGTTTAAGTCATTAACATCGGTATTTTTGGCAACTAAAATTGCGCGGGCTCTCAAGCAATCGCAGTTATGACAATTTGCCATTGTTGGGATAAACATGATGAGTTCTTCTTTCGTTGAAGTGAATCGACAATAGGCAGGAAAAGTTTATATCAAACCAATGGAAGTATCAATCGGAGTTTGCCCATTTCCACTCATTAGCGAATACAATGTAAAATGTCATCGACAATATCATTTCTTTCGTATCCCTTAATTGACGCGAATTTGAAAGATGATATGTCGAAACGATCTTCGCGAAAAGTATGCGAACTTCAGTGGCATGCGGAGTAGCTATCGCATCATCCATCATTTGATTCCAGTTATTATCATGTTCCTGTAATTGTACTTGCTGGCTTGCAAACACTCTACACCATTCACAGTACGCAATGACTTAAATGAAGTTATACCGCGCACCATAGTCGGAAAACTTTCATGAAATGCAAAAGTAAATATCCTACAAAGCGCTTTATTGCAGTTCACGTATCGACCCATTTGATACTTACTGATCTCATCTTATTCAAGGCCAATAATCGCAATGTTGCTTTCTTTGGTGATGTATTTGCAAACGTATTTCAGTAATTTCACCAAACTGTAATACTCAAGTTTTGAATGTGAATTAGACAACAGTGGCGAATATAGTACGATCCATGTGTTGTCAATTTCGATATTCACTCCTCTAAATTGAATGCTAAATGTTCTGCCATTGTCGTCTGGTGAGCGACGCCGATACAGCGGATATCCATCATTTCCAGTTTGCGTTTCCTAAAGAAATGCACGTGGATAGTGTTTCGTGCATTTATTGTCAGACATACAAAGCGAAGAAGTATTGTGGTGTTCGCAATGTTCATGAACCATATTGGTTTTTACCACTTCTTATAATTCTGGATTTATCTCTGGATCAGGAATTTACGCAAAAAATATTGCATCAATTTATTCTAATGTAACCACCATCCACCATCCAAAAAAGAAGAAGCGGCAAACCTCTTTTTTGCCCCTCAACAGAGTACATCCAGCATCTAACAGAACGTTGATTTAAGATAAAGTCCATCAAACATCGTAACTGTTGATTGAAAAGTCGTGTTGTGACATCGTGACGATCGTTGAGTGGCTATCGCGGTCCATAATTCAGCACGTACTATATGTCATCGCATCCTGGGAGTACTTCCTGCATTGCCTTGCCTTAGGCTGCCATAAATTGAAGCCAAACAGAACGCCGCTGATATTAGCGCGACCTCTTCGTGGCTTCGTAAAAAATTTCAATCTGTAATTGATCTTTTTAGTTTTCGCTGAATAATTTTCAAAAATTTTTCTTTTGAATAGCTGGATTAAAAAAGCAAGCGACCGAAATTGAACGATTCAAATAATTTACAAATCAAAATATTGAAAAACAAAAATTGAAAAAAATTATATGAAAAGAAATTATTTTTTGGAACTGTCCAATTTTCCGACTTTTCCTAATTAAAAGTATAAAGCATTTTTATTTCTAAACCTTCCCCGATCCACAACGAACACATTAAAAAAACAATCATCAAATTTGGTTCAGTCGTATGAAAGTTATGAGCGTACACACATTTTGGCGATTCATTTTTATTTATATAGATTTTTTGAAAGGTATAATATATCGGATAGCAGGGTAAATAAAAGTATTTTTTATCAAACAGGTAGTGTGAATGAATTGAAAGAGCAAATCCGAGTATATGAAAAAATTA
>CM050323.1:84675306-85023306 GCA_027475135.1 Bactrocera correcta | reverse complement strand
ATTAGAATGAAAGTTGAGGAATGCACTGCGACCTTTGGTCTATTGTGCCCTCTCCTGGCTCACATTGACTCACTCAGCCCCAGCGCATGAATAAAATCCAACACCTTGCCAGGTGCTAGGGAGGCAATGTGATCCCTATCCGGACATGTTAGTCCGAGGGCCTTTGTCCTGCATCTCCAGACTGCTGTGCAGTCGATCAGCAGGTGCTCCGGGGTTTCAGGCTCCCTATCGCAGAACCGGCAACTTGCGCTAGAGGATAGGCCCATGCTATGTGGGTGCCTGTTTAGTTTGCAGTGTCCGGTGTACCATGCGACCAGTAACCTGAGCTTGTTCCTTGGGAGGTTTATCACAGTTTTGAACCTTTCCAGGTTGTAACCCCCCATTAGTATCTTGGCCTGTCTCATACCGCGAGTTTGGTGCCAATGCTGCTCCCTGCCCTCTACCTCTTCCTTACGGAGCAGCTCTTTCATGGCATGGGGACCCACCCCCATGAAGGGTTCGGGTCCTACCACCTTGGTGGAGGCTGCGGAGCGGGCGAGCTCGTCTGCCAGTTCATTACCGGCTATTCCTTTGTGACCAGGCACCCAGATTAGGTGTACCTGGTTCTGTTCTCCAAGGCTATTCAGCCTTTCCCTGCACTCCTGCACTAGTAGCGATTTGATCTCATAGGAAGAGATCGCCTTTAGCGCCGCTTGACTATCGCTGAGGATCGCTATTCGCTCATTACGATAGTTGCGATGGAGGTTAATATCGATACACTGGCTTATTGCGAAAACTTCCGCCTGAAAAATGCTCGGGAACTCTCCCATGGGTATGGAGAGTTTAGTGCGTGGGCCCACAATCCCTGCGCCGATTCCCTCAGCCATTTTAGAGCCATCGGTGTACCACCTTAGCGTGCTATTCCTCAGCATCAGTTCGAAGTTGGAATCATCCCATTCGTCTTTACTGCCAAGGGTGACCTTGAATCTTTTCCTGAAGTTGACCGTTTTTGTAATGCTATCCCTCGGGAGGAGGACCAATGGCAAGCCGCCGCTTATCATCTCCATCCTCCGGGATGAGATTACTTTGCCAAATCCGCACCCCTCCGCCGTTATTTGCAGAAGTGTGTGCTTGGCTGCCTGACCGATAACCAAATGAAGCGGTGTCAGTTCCAGCAAAGCCTCCAGTGCCGCAGTTGGACAGGTTCGCATTGCACCCGTCATACAGACACAGGCTAAACGCTGTAGCTTCAACAGTCTTGTCTTAACAGAAGTTTGAGACGCTATTGAGGCCCATGCCACCGCCCCATATGTGATTATCGGTCGCACTGTCATGGTGTACAACCACCTAACGATCCTTGGCTTACAGCCCCAGGACTTTCCCGCCAGTCGATTGCACACCATCAAAGCCTTCGTCGCACGGTCATGTTTAAATGTTGCTTCCACCGCAGAGTGGAGTCAAGCATCAGACCCAGGTATTTGACACTACTGGTCATCACTATTTCACTTCCCCCAAGTGAGAGATTCCTAAGACCGGGTAGGGACCTACGTCTCGTAAACGGGACCACGGTCGTCTTGGAGGGGTTGATATTCAATTCAACTCCCCTACACCACCCGTTTGCTAGGTTTAGACCCCTTTGGACCAAGTCACATAGAGTGTCTTCGTATTTGCCTTTGGCCATGATCACAATGTCGTCCGCATACCCCTGGCAGCGGATCCCATTGTCCGTTAGCAGTGCTAACAGGTCGTCCACAACTAGGCTCCATGGTAGGGGGGATAACACACCACCCTGTGGGCAGCCTCTAGTTGTGCCGAGACGTATCCTTCTATCGCCTACTGTGGTCTCCGCAACCCTGGAGCGCAGTACGCCTTGTATCCATCTGCGCACCGGTGCTGCCACATTCCTTTTCTCCAGTGCCCTGGCTACACTCTTGTGGGACGTGTTGTCAAAGGCACCTTCGATATCCAAGAACGCGCAAAGCATCACTTCCCCATGCTCTAGTGAGCTCTCTATCTCAGAGGTCAGCTGGTACAGGGCAGTGCTCGTTGATCTGCCCGCCCTGTAGGCATGTTGAGCCGCATGCAGCGGTGCTCTCCTCAGCGCATTCATCCTTATTTCCTGGTCCACGATCTTCTCCATGGTTTTTAGTAGGAAAGATGTTAGGCTAATTGGCCTGTACGATTTTGCCAATGAATAGTCTTTCCTACCTACCTTGGGTATGAAGATCACCTTCGCTGTCCTCCATATCTCAGGGATGTACGCCAATGCAAGGCTCTCTCTCAACAGCCGCAACAGGTGGGGCAATAGGAGTTGCTCCCCCTGTTGTAACAGCGCCGGGAAGATGCCATCCACCCCCGGAGACTTGAATCTCTCAAACGAGGCCATTGCCCACTTGATTGAGTCCGCCGTAAACAGCCGTCTGGCTATACTCCAATCCTCACGGGATGGCCTGTGTTCGGTCATGGGAGGACACTGGTCTTCACGAACTGTCTCCGGGAAGTGCGCCCGCAGAAGCTCCGTGGCTCTGTCCTCTGCACTGGTCGTGAACGTCCCATCGTTCCTTTTGATTGCTATTTCTACGTCGTTTGTGCCCCTTGCCAGAGCTTTATGCAGCCTAGCTGCTTCTGGCGTAGTGGCGACATTCTCGCAGAATCTCCTGAAGCTGGTCTGCTTTGCAGACCTTATCTCCATGTTGTATAAAGTAAGATTTCTCCTATATTCAGCCCAGACCCCCGTACTTTTCGCCTTGTTGAACAGGATTCGTACTTTTTTCCGGAGGTCCGCTAGTTTCCTGGACCATCAGGGGCAGTTACGTCTGTCCCCGGGCACTCTCAGGGGGCAACTACCGTGATAGGCTTTAGTCAAAGACTCATTCATCTCAGATAGCCTTATCTCCAGACCCAGGCCAGAAGTGCTATCGTCTATCCGCCCCCCCCTACCTAACTCCTCCCTTAGTATATCCCTGAAAGCGCCCCAATTCGCCCTCCGGGGATTACGCCTAGGGGGGAGGGGGCTGACCTCTACCCCTGGCAAGAACCTTACAATTCGGTGGTCCGACAAGGAGGGCACCGCCGAGACTCTCCATCTCGAGACCAGTCCTCTTGCAGGCTCGTTACTCAGGGTGATGTCCAGCACCTCCCTCCTATTTATAGTTATAAATGTGGGCTCACACCCAACATTTTCTATCACTAAGTTACTACCTACTATGTATTCTAAAAGAGACTCACCCCTTGCGTTACAGTTGGTGCTGCCCCATTCCAGATGGTGGGCGTTCGCGTCACAGCCTATAATCAAGGGAAGCCCATGTCTACTACAGTGATCCACAAGCCGTTCCACCACCTCTGGAGGTGCCGTGGATGCCTCCCCTGGGAAGTAGGCTGAAGCCAGGACGAAGTCTTTGCCCTCAAAGTCCCTGGCTTGCACCGCCACCAGATCCTGCGTCAGGAACTCTGAAATACAGAAGAAATCAATGTTATTCCTGACGACTATGCAAGTTCTAGGCCTCTCACTTGAGAGATCCCAGATTACCTTATTTGACTCCGTTTTGAGGCCTTTAACCTCTCCTTTGCGGGTCCAAGGTTCTTGGACCAGCAGTATGCCCAGCTTCTCTACCGTGAACCTGCTCGTTATTACAGCTGAAGCTGCCGCCGCGTGATGCAGGTTCACCTGGGCAATCTCCATATGGACGGCCATCATCATATTATCGGTTCGAGGAATGGCACTCCCTCTTCCCCGCCGGCTATCTCGCCACCATCCAATGGGTCTCCTAACCCGTCTAGGAGTTCCTGTGTTGAGAGAGCTCTGCCCCCTGGTCGCAGTGCTCCTCTGCTGACGTTGGTGGTCGTTGCTGGCATTGCCCTCACAGTCCCACTTCCGCCGGGCTGATCCACCACCTCGTCCACCTGCATCGGCACTGCTTCCGGGGCCGCCAATGGCGCGGCCTGCCTTTCGATGCTCTTGCCTACCTGATTCGCGGGCATTGCTGCTCCCTTGCTCCCGGTGGCTACGGGCCTGTGAGGCCGCATAACCACCGTGCTAAACCTGTAATACAGGCGGAATCCTTCTGCCCGGACGTATTTGTACGACTCGTCGTCTATGTACAGGTTTAGCCTCCATCCCTTCATTCCACCTAGTTCTTCCATCATGCTGCTCGCGACGCGCCAAGATGAAGTGCTAAGCCCCAAGTTCTGGTTCTTCACCAGTCCTAGGGCATATTCATATGGTTTGTCATCGCTTCTTGGGAGGAACATTGTCATGCTGTGCATGACGGGCAAATCCTCCGCCCTCCTCGCGTATAGGGCCGGACCCTTCCAGCCTCCTAGCTTTGGTGCAACCTCCCGCAGCCAGTTGGCAGACCTCTCGTCCTTGCACTCCACCTGCAGCATACCTCCCTTAAACTCCACCCCCAAAAAGGACGCCGCGAAGTTTTGTCCTCTGAAGACCTCGTCCAAGAGGAGGTTCTGGAGCACGGTAAGCTCCTCCGGCTTCAGCGCCTCCGCCGGGTAGTTTTGAGGCAGTGCAGCCATGCGCATGCCTTTAACGGCATCCGCATACCTGCGCCGCCCCTCCTCCACCCGGTGGGGAGCCGGTCCGGATTGTTGATTGCCGGTTGCATTGTTCTCGTTGCCCCTGGACCTTTTGGAGCTGGGGGGTTCCTGCGGCGTGATTTGGCCGCTGCTCCGCTTTGCCGTTTGGGCATACGTTTCAGAGGGCATTGCCCTACCATCCCCACGCCGTGCGGTCAGTGTAGCACCGACCGGACGGTTACTGGTGCCGCTGCCTTCCGCGCGAGCTGACCTGCTGTCGTCACGCTCCTTTGCTGGGGGTGCATTTCTCCCTTTGCCTCGGCTTCTGGCCATAGCCTCCGCCGCTTCAGGAGTCTTCCCCTCTCGCAGGTACCGCAGGTACCATCTCATCATGGCGCCGCTCATTCCTTTCCTTTTTGGGTCATCACATCCTCCGGGTTTGCCAGCTTCTGGGAGAGGGCGTTGCCCACCTCTTCTGCGCCTCCTTTTTCTTCTGCGCGCACCGTCAGGCTCTACCCGATGTGACTCCCCCGAGTCCGACCCGCTCCGCCTTGCGGCGGGGGTCTTGGCGGTGCTAGTGGCTGCTGCAGCGGCCCCAGGCGTTTTTGGCATGCATGCACAGCTGCATGAGGGCATGTCGTCGCTATCCTCCTTGGCATGCTCCACAAATAGCGCCCGTACCTCCGGCGAGAGAATGTCAAGGAAGTCCACCTTCCGTCTGGCTCCTTGACCCGATCTACCTTCTACTGCGTCAGCTTCCTTCTCGTTGTCCGTGTCCGTTCTCCGTTGTTGTTGCCTTAAATCCGTGTTATTGTTGTTTGTTTTGTTTAGTTTGTCCATCTGTGTCTTCCGACCCTAGGCTCTAACAGGGTGAGCCGTCAGGTCTATTATTTAAAATGGGGACTAAGTGGGTCAGCCACGCCAGAGCCCCTTGGCGCGGTAAGGCCACAGTTACACCCCAATTCGGCCCGGTGTTGGGGAGGCTCCGTTATAATACAGCCAGATTTACCTCCCGGCTGCAAACCATCCAATGGGCACGGGTCGCATGACACCCTGGATTAGGAGGTGGTAGCTCTTGGTTAGCGCACGCATGCGGCACTCGACACCCTGCCCGGGCGGTGCCTATCGGCACCAACCACGCAGGTTGGGGGATGCCGAGTATGCCTTGCGCCTAAGCCCCTGCACCGCGACAAGGTGCCTACCATTCGCAGAGGTAACTGCTATTGACGGCTTCAGGTTTTATTTAAAGTTTTTGTTTATTAACAATTTTGTTTGCTTTGTCAATTTTGCTGTATACAATTAGATCTGCTCGCTGCTATTACAACCACGAACGTAACAGGTTAATTTCGAATTCCGGACCAACCAAATTTTTCTAATGTGGTACTTAACTGCGTTTCTTGTAGTTTATTTTAAAAAATTATCTAAGAAAAATTTAAGCAAAAAAATTACCAACTAAAAAATTTTATATATGCTTTGCTGATTTCTGCAAGCATAATTGCTTGGGCTGGCCAAAGGGTTATGATTACATAGAAAATTATAAAATGTTCAGGTATACAAATCTTATTTTTTTGCAGCCAGTTTTTAACACCTACATTGCAAAGGAGTGAGTAGTAAACAGCTTCAATTAAATTATACCGATACTAGATCATAGCCCAACAGTTTTGTTACAGTTTTTTTTAATTTTAAAATTAAAATGTCACAAGTTTGGATTACCGAATTGAAGAATATGTTGCTACAGAGTATAATAGTTTTGTTCACCAAACGATTGTTTGTATCACTTAAACCTGATCTAGATGAAATCGAGATAAAGGGTTATATATACAAATGATTGGGATGATGACGCGACTTGAAATGGGAGTGACTGTCCGTCCGTCCGGGCAAGCCGTAAACTTGAGTAAAAATTAAGATATCTTGATGAAACCAGGCAGACACATTTCTTAGCAAAAAAAGTAAAATCTATAAGATGCCATATATAAAACTCTAGTTCAGGACAGAGGATTGCAGGGTCATCTGCGGGTTAAATATTTTGAAAAAGTAGGCTTGGCCCGGCCCTCTAATAAGTTTAATGCACATATCTCTTAAACTACTAATGCTAAATTTGCTGGCGCAAATATAAGAACTGTTATATTCAGTGTAAAAATGGATTAAATTGGAAGAAAGCGCCACTTTTCGCTATATAACGGTAATGCTAAAAACGTAACAACTCAATAACTAAGTACGCCGGAGACATTACATTTTACTTCCTAGATATCAAGAGAAGTTTTTATGGAAGCCGGTGTAAAATTTGGACGACTGGGGTGGCACCGCCCACTTTTAGGTGAAATCCCATAGTTGGGAATCCGTGGAACGTTTTCGACTAAATTTTGCATATGGCACTTTTCTCACAGTTTTATACCAAAGCCTACTTCCTACAAAACATTATTTTAAATTCCAGTTGAATCAAAATCAATTAATATAACGGCATAAAACTTTGCACATGCTCTAAGAGCACGCCACTTTATAACCAAAAATTGTCCATTGGAATTCAGAGAGAATCTTTTCTTAATAAAAGTATCCCTGTGAATCCAAAACAGGTATAAAGATTTTCGATACTTTATGAAACCCAGAGAATATTTTATTAGTATTTGGCATGTGCTTTTGACAAAAATGCATATAATCGTATCGATACTATTCCATTTACCATGTATAATATTTCATAGCTTAAGCCAGTTTGGAAGCCACAACATTAAAATCGTTATAAAATCCCACGTGGCGTCTATTTTTGTGCTCTCAATGACCTTTTTATAAAAAAGTTTACCTATTGGTGCCTATTAAAATTAAAATTATTGTTACATAAATTGTTGAAATTAATCACTTAAATCACTTATCTCTATTTGTGGAGCTTCCTGCAAGAAATCCAGTATGCTCTGGATTTCTTTTTCGCTCCACTTTTCGTTTGGTTTTTCACGTTTAATTCTTTTCCTGTTTAAACCTGTTTGCTCCGTTTCTTTTCTTTGTTTGCTTTTATTTTTGACAACAGCTGATAATTTTAAAACCAGTGTTGCAAATAATACAATGACGTTTTAGTGTTGCTTCTTTGCAAGGGTGTTAAAGGTGCATCGCTGTACATTTTGTTAGTGTAAAAGCAAAAATATGTTCGCTCATTTGCAACTGCAAATATGACCGAGACCATTTGCAACAGATTCTAAATTGCCCTATGCTATGAAGTTAATCGAAAGTTCGCAAATATTTATATTAGGTATGGTCGGGCTATAGAAAGTATTGATCCTGTTTTAGCTATTATTGGCACAGGGACTTGGTGTCAAGATAAAAATATTCTTCAAAATTGCAAAACTAGAATTCACAGAATGACCAATGTAAAAAATCAGTAACAGATACTGGTGTCCATATATTGTTCATGGCCTGTGTTCATGAAAAATTTTAGTAAGGTTTTGTCGATTTTTGGACATAAGATTAAATACGAAATTTGCTTGAAATTGGTCAAGAAGTTTCTGAAATTTAAGATTTCACTTGAACATGAGCATTGTCACGTTCATTGCCTCATCTAAGGCTTGAGGTGCATGTATTAAGTGTTTTATCGTACTTTTAGCAGTTTACAGCATAACTGCCAAATGATGAGTGGGCGTGGTTATTAACTTATTTATCCCTTTTTCGCGACCTATGTAGATGTGCTAAAAGTACTTTTTCAGTAAGTTTGTTTTAGTTAGCTTCCGCGGTAGTAGCAGGTGTCGCTCATTACTGCGATATCCTGTTCAAAATTATATTGTAACACAAATATGCATCTTAGCTTAATGTTTAGTAATGATACTTTATAGGGGTTTCAATTAATGACGTTTTTTTGCGTCTTATTACGTCGATTTGCAAAAGCAACACCAGTTGTTTCAAAAGTAGTTTTATCAAAATATCATAAATTTTACTCAATTTATCAGTAACACGCATATAGACGGATCGTACATTTATGTATAATATATATTGTGAGCTTTAGGTGACACAAAACCGTTAAGTAAACAAAATTTTCATCATCTGTAGCAACATGTTGGATTAATATAAAAAATAGAGAAAAGTATACTATATAACTGTTAAATAGCAAACAAAAAAAACTTAAAAAAAATTGTAAAAGATATTGTAAAGTAAGCTGGGCAGAATATTTAGAGAAAACTATTTGTGTACTTCGGCAAGCAAAACTTATATATATAATAATATAATAGGTTGTCAAAAAAGTCTTGCGGTACTTTTATTGAATCAATTTGTGTGGCACCCATACACCGAGCTTCTTAGTGACTCCAAGCTTCTTCAAATGGTTAATAACGGTTTGATGACTACTATGCCGGTCTCTTTCGACCAATTCAGCGATTTTATCGCAATTTTCGACGACAGGCCTTCCGGAGCGTGGCGTATCTTCGGCCACCTCTACATCTAAACGAAAACGTTGAAACCATCGTTGTGCGGTGGAAATGGAAAATGTATCGGGTCCATAAACTGCACAAATTTTATTGGCGGCTTGAGATGCATTTTTGCCTTTATCGTAGTAGCACTGTAAGATGTGCCGTATTTTCTCTTTATTTTGCTCCATGTTTGCGGCGCTATAACTCTCGAACGACTTAAAAGAATCCACAACCAATCAAATACGTGTTAGCTCGTGAAATGAGCTTTGCAAAAAGGTATAGCGTGACCCGATATGAGGAACAAAACTAGAACTACGCGCTTTCAGCGCCAACTAGCGCAAATACCGCAAGACTTTTTTTACAACCTAATATGTATGTGTGTATATGTTAAGTGATAAGAAGACACAAGTACATTTTTTGCATTTATATTTAAACACGTTTCAGTTTATTTGAAAATAGCTATATATTCATGCAGGACTTTCAAATTTAAGTTTTCAAGTCCACTCAACAGAGTAGCAAATGTAGCCTTGTCCTTTTTTTCACACAATGGCATTTTCGAGTAAAATTAGTTTTTATTGAAATGTTGCAAAAATGTTGTATAAATGTTTGTAACAAATGTACCCAATGTGCTAAAGTAAGCCAATAATTTACAAAAGAGTTCGCATTCCCAATAGATATAATAAATGAGGTATATTGAAAATGTATAAAGCAAATTTGCCCAATTCTAGTGTGTGAGCATTTGCCCTCTCATGTCTCTGCATGATATTATTTGACTGGATCAGAACTTTTGTTCTTTAGCTAGTGAGATGTCTAGCTGACTTAGTAAGAAGAAATACAAAATGCTCTGTCATATTATATTTCATTCGTCAATGAATCATGATTTTTATAACATTTTTATAAGGTGACATATGAATTTAAACTGCGCGCGTTCAAGGATTTGGAGAATTTTTTTTTTTTTTTTTTTTGGGTTTGTAGTACTATCAGTCACACTTACGTCAAATTTCATGTCAAAGTATTCATTAGTGTTTGAGATACGTGTCGTTTTGTGAGCTGCTAAAAGTGAGTTTTTCGTTTTTTGCGATGTCGAAATTTGTTGATCAAAGAATTTACTCTAAATTTTGTTTACGGAATCAATTTTCTGTTGCGGATACGTTGAGGATGGTGTAGAAAGCCTTTGGTGATGACGCTATGTCTAAAAAAAAATGTTTACAAGTGGTATAGTGAGTTCCAAGCCAGATGTGTACGTGTCGAAGACGAAGAGCGTCCAGGGCGACACTCAACCTCAACCGACGAAGCTCTCGTTCAACAAATCAAAGATTTGGTGTTGAAAAACCGTCGATTAACAACTAGAGACCTTGCTGATGAAGTTAACATATCGAAAGGCTCAGCCAATACCATTTTGATGGATGTTTTGGGCCTCTAGCGCGTCAAATCTCGACTGGTACCGAAAACATTGAATTTTTTGGAAAAAAGGCGTCGCGTTGAAGTGTGTGAAACGATGATTTCCGACTTCGAGGGTGTCATGAAATGCATTATAACTGGCGATGAGGCTTGGATCTATTCTTACGACCCCGAAACAACCGAACAATCAAGTGAATATCGTGCCAAATCAGAGTCGAGACCAAAAAAATCGCGCCAAAGTCACTCAAATATCAAGGTCATGTTGACTGTTTTCTTCGAATATCGGGTGTTGTGCGTTATGAATTCCCTTCAACCGGTCAAATAGTCAACAAGGAATAATATTTGAACGTTATGCGTCGTTTGCGTAACGCTATCCGCATGAAAAGACCGGAATTGTGGAAAGACAATTCTTGGTTTTTACACCACGATAATACACCATCCCATACTTCCCTCGTAATTCGTGATCGTTTCGCCAAAAACTCAACCCATATCGTTCCGCAACCACCATATTCACCTGATCTGGCGCCGTGCGACTTCAGGCTGTTCACCAAGGTCAAAAGACCGCTCCGGGGACACCGTTTTTATACGATAGAGGAGATTCAAGCCGCAGCGAAGACGGAACTGAAGGCCATCCCGGAAAGTGACTCCAACTAGTGTTTCGAAGATTGGAAAATCCGTTGGCATAAGTGCATTGCGTCCGGAGGGGATTACTTTGAAGGGGATGAAATTGATTTGGAAGAATAAATAAAGAATTTTCGAAATAAATACAATGTCACCTTATTTTTGGGCACAGTAGTATATGTATAGGTTAGAAAAATTTTCCTTTTATGTTTTACGTACTTATAGTGGTTAATAAATGCCCATCCTGAAGGAATTAATGACACAAAGTTCTATAATATTTCAAATCATCGTTTAGCCGTATATTTATTATTAGCATAATTAGAATCCTACAAACAATTACAAAATAGTTAGTGGAACTTTAAGTTGAAATTTACACAAGAAATGTGTGGACAATAAAGAAATTTCTAAAATTTACATCAATATTGCATTTTCCGATGAAGTCTATGCCTTTCACAAATTTCCTGTAGTCGGATCCAACAGCCTTAACAAATTCATGACAGAAAAGCTATAAAAACATCTGCATGGGGCTGCAATGCAAGCTTGTGTGTGTTTTGCAATTCTTCATTCATAAGAGCAATATTATTGCATTATGGCTAAATTCAGTCATGGAGGAGAAGATGGACTATTGTAGTCACAGTTTCAGTCAATACATAGAAAATGCTTAACTTGAATTCAGTCGATAGCAGGCGTTCAACATATAATTGCATGCTGTATTGTGTACCACATAAAAGTGTGCTATGATAGGCCATTCAATTCCTGTGTTTTTGTACTTACTCATAAATATTAATACTTTCTTTCAAAATTCCTCATTTGATAATATGTAGTATTAATAACTTTTATAACAATATCCCTACTGGCAAGCACTTTTACACAATAACTAATCATAAAAAGCTTTTCAACTCTTAAGTTACTCAAATTGTTTTCGATTTAATCGGACGCAAATTAGTTTTAGACACTTATACTTTAATATGTTAAAACAAAATTTGAAAGATAAGATCAGTTTTGGTTGAAGAAAATAATCAAAAGGATCTCTATAGTGCATGGGCACTTTGTACCGCTCTCAACTAAAATGCACATCTTAGTGCAGTTATCGCCTCTTAAAAATACTTTTTTTTTTTCATTTTAATGTTAATTTGAAGTTTATATGCCTTTTATTTTAATCGCTATTCCAAAATAAAAATATTCGCGTTAGACAATAAAATTATTGATACTCTACCCTAAATATGTCTAACCTTGAATTATGTAACTTTTAGACTTTCTCGTGGAATTAGTATGGCACTGCTCTTAATTATAAAGATTCTCTAGAAAATTAAAAATAAAAAAGTGAAAGTATTTATATTCACACCCACCTTTTCTAAAAAAGCATAAGGTACATTTTAGTCATGACTTTTGCTAGTAAACAAATTTACATAAATTATGTATCCTCAATACTAACATTTCAACAAAGGAGTTCCTCAATTTTGCTAAACTAGTTATAGTACAATATCTTCAAAAGAAGTTGAAGATTTCTCAAGCTTTTTTGAGAAGTATAATAAATTAATTGAGATGCGCTATTTACTATAAATGTGCGAAATTGCCTGTGCTTATGCGAATTTAAAAAAATGCCGATTACAAAGATGACCGTTCTCGATTATGGTTATTGTATAAGTGAATTCTTTATTACACTGATTTCATGGCTTAGCTTAAAAATTAACCTAACGGCTTAATCGAGTGGTAAGTAAAGGGTGATTTTTTAAGAGCTTGATAACTTTTTTTAAAAAAAAAACGCATAAAATTTGCAAAATCTCATCGGTTCTTTATTTGAAACGTTAGATTGGTTCATGACATTTACTTTTTGAAGATAATTTCATTTAAATGTTGACCGCGGCTGCGTCTTAGGTGGTCCATTCGGAAAGTCCAATTTTGGGCAACTTTTTCGAGCATTTCGGCCGGAATAGCCCGAATTTCTTCGGAAATGTTGTCTTCCAAAGCTGGAATAGTTGCTGGCTTATTTCTGTAGACTTTAGACTTGACGTAGCCCCACAAAAAATAGTCTAAAGGCGTTAAATCGCATGATCTTGGTGGCCAACTTACGGGTCCATTTCTTGAGATGAATTGTTGTCCGAAGTTTTCCCTCAAAATGGCCATAGAATCGCGAGCTGTGTGGCATGTAGCGCCATCTTGTTGAAACCACATGTCAACCAAGTTCAGTTCTTCCATTTTTGGCAACAAAAAGTTTGTTAGCATCGAACGATAGCGATCGCCATTCACCGTAACGTTGCGTCCAACAGCATCTTTGAAAAAATACGGTCCAATGATTCCACCAGCGTACAAACCACACCAAACAGTGCATTTTTCGGGATGCATGGGCAGTTCTTGAACGGCTTCTGGTTGCTCTTCACCCCAAATGCGGCAATTTTGCTTATTTACGTAGCCATTCAACCAGAAATGAGCCTCATCGCTGAACAAAATTTGTCGATAAAAAAGCGGATTTTCTGCCAACTTTTCTAGGGCCCATTCACTGAAAATTCGACGTTGTGGCAGATCGTTCGGCTTCAGTTCTTGCACGAGCTGTATTTTATACGGTTTTACACCAAGATCTTTGCGTAAAATCTTCCATGTGGTCGAATAACACAAACCCAATTGCTGCGAACGGCGACGAATCGACATTTCACGGTCTTCAGCCACACTCTCAGAAACAGACGCAATATTCTCTTCTGTACGCACTGTACGCATTCGTGTGGTTGGTTTAATGTCCAATAAAGTAAACTGAGTGCGAAACTTGGTCACAATCGCATTAATTGTTTGCTCACTTGGTCGATTATGTAGACCATAAATCGGACGTAAAGCGCGAAACACATTTCGAACCGAACACTGATTTTGGTAATAAAATTCAATGATTTGCAAGCGTTGCTCGTTAGTAAGTCTATTCATGATGAAATGTCAAAGCATACTGAGCATCTTTCTCTTTGACACCATGTCTGAAATCCCACGTAATCTGTCAAATACTAATGCATGAAAATCCTAACCTCAAAAAAATCACCCGTTATGTACATATATAAAAGAGGGGTAAGTAGTATATGTAGTTATAATTAATAATACACGGTAATAGAGTATTTTAATACATTGGTAATAGATGATGTTTTTTTTGTTAATATAAAAGTGGTAAATATTTATATGATATAAAAAACATTTTATAATATATTCATAAATTATTTAATTAACTTAACAAATTTATTTTTAAATCATTATTTTTAGATTTATAAAGTCGCTTGACGCAACAGAAGTTTTTATTGAAAATGTTGTCAATAAAAATTTTTGTAACTTTTCCATTTGCTGAATTATTTTTAGTTTACCGCAAATGTAACCAGTAATTCGAGAAACTTCAGATGCGTAATATCAACGTATATTACATTACACACACACTAAAGCCAAAGCAAGCAATACGCATGCACATCTCATATTTACTCTTAGAAACCACATATATACCTATGTATATATGCATATGCGATAACCAGTCTTGGTTTAGATGCCTAGATTTTTTGGTATTCCGTTTTGTATAAATTTCTGATACAACCAACTTAAATTAAGTCAACTTCACTAAAGTTATGCATTGTGAAATTTACGCACACATACAAATGTTAGTAATTTCTTTGTAAATGTTTAGAAAATTTTAGCATATTTACTAAACGAAAGTAGGATATGTGCATCTGTTTAATTGTATGTACTTAATGGTGATAGAATGTTGAGTATGTAGGTTTCTATTATAAAAAGTAGTAAGAGCGGCTTCCAACTGCTAAAATATGCAAAGAAATATGTATATGGTTTCATGGTTTACAAAATATTTCCCAAGATGTTTTAGAAAAACTTAAGAAAGTTTGTTTTACAGGTTGGTATAATAAAGTATAATAAAATAATAATAATAAAGCATAAAAAACTTTTTACTTTACCTAAAAAATACTTTAATACCTAAAACTAATCAATAGGTATCAGCGATTGGAAAACAATGTTTGTCCACAGTACCTCTCAAGATTCATACGATGAAGCTGTAGTTAAAAAGTAAAAATTTTCGAGCATGTTCAATTGAAATGACCCAATTTGTTTTTTGTTTTTTTTGTTTTTCCCTCACTCTGCTCTCACCTGAATTCAATGAAGCCATTGTTTGATCTGTTTGTTATTCTATTTTGCTTTTGATTTTGCTGTTTAATTATGTGTAAATCGCTGTGATAACCAATAATTGAGACGCCTGCTATTTGGTGAAGAAAAAGGATTGTGGTGTTGTTAAAACAGTGCTTTAATTTGCTGTTATTGTCGGTGCAATTTCTTTCATTGTTGTCCATCTTCTTGTTTCGTTGATTTGACGATATTTTTGATCTGTTTTGCCTGATGTGCCTTATTCACATCATCCATCTGTTTGAAAATGGTCACTTTGTTATAGTTCTACAACTACTATAAAGTTAGCAGTTTATATCCTTTGTTGGTATTTGGTTAGTAAAGTGTGCGAATTTTTATGAGTACTCGAACACAGTTCCGTAGACTTCTATTTAGTAGCTCGGAATCAGTAAAAGGCTTCCTATAATGCACCCAGGAAATTATACCCAATTTTATTTCAATAAAAATATATGTTAGAAATATCACACAGTAATTGAATATATTTATAACTAACTGACCGAGCAGCCGTTGTTCTGCGTGAATTTATTTGCTATGACATGAAAAGAAAGTTAAATTTATGTTGTGTTGAAAATCATTTATTTGCAATTTTTCTGCATTTTTTTCAATGTAACGCAGCTTGATAAATAACATTTTTTGGTTTCTGTTCGGGTGTGTAAATGTGCAGAAAAGATGGGTTTCCAACTCGTGAGCACGCCACGTATATCTGGCCGTGTGAAAAACATAGAATTTTCAAATTTCGTCCACACACTTAGCGAGTATCCTTGTGTCTTGCTGATTGTCATCTCAAATGCTACTTTCACTGGAAACGGAATACATTTGAACTGAAATGGCAAATCGCAAAGGAATTCGTAGAATCAAGCATTCTGCCCCTTATATTCGATAGCTGCGTCACAATCAGTAGGGTTCCATTACACAGTTCGGCGCATGCAGATTGCGAAACATAATAACGACAGATCCAACTCGATCGATTTGTATGAGCGCAAATCTCCCGAAATTTGACTTTGAATCTTAAAGTTTAAGTCAATAACATCGGTAGTTTTGGCAGCAAACATTGGGCGTGCACTTAAGGAATCGTAGTTACGACAATTTGGCCAATGTCCGAACATTCGTGATGAGCTCATCTTGTGAATTGATAAACGGCAGACGGAATTGATATCAAACCACCGGAAGTATCAACTGGAATTGATTCATTTCCGATCCTTAGCGAATACGATATAAAATGTCATCGGTAATGTCATCGTTGAAGACCAATAACCGCCATGTTGCTTCTTTAGTGACGTACTTGCAAACGGATTTTGTCGATTTCACAAAACTGCAATACTCAACGTTTATATGAGTTTTGATTGTGAATTAAACAATAATGGCGAATATGATACGATCCATGTGTTGTCAACTTCAATATTCACTCTTCAAAATTGAATGCTGAATCAGAGAATGTAAAGTATAGAGAAGGTGCAGGTTTGACAGCGATTGCTGTTGCGGTATTTTTATTGAATTTATATATAAATATATATATTTTTATACATATATTTGTATACATTGCCTAACAAATAATGCACAAGCATTCACATATGCGTACACATGTGAATATGTCACCAACAAAAAATGTAAGCATTGTTCTACAAAAATAACAATTGCTCAAAAGCAGAAGTATCACAAGTCAATATGGTAGCCGAATTGGTGATGCCCAAATGTAGTAAATTTTACAACAAAAACGATTTCATTCATAAACGCAGGCGCAAATTCCACCAGCGACCTCGCTTCATTCATAAAAACAGACGGCATAACATCTCCCCGAGCATGCCTTTGCCTACAAGCGTCTTTTCGCGACGATGGCAAAAGCTAAAAATCATAAATTGTACAACTTTCTGATGCTTCTTCACAGAAAGAAGTGAGAAAAGTGGCAACAACGCAGTTGTCGATTTATAATATTTGTCCATTCTAAAATATTTTTCCGTGACTTGCAAAACTCTGCGTCGATATGTATTCACGCTCATACGTATACATACATACATATTAACGCACGTTTGTAGGCAAAGCTGTTACAGCGGCAAGAGAAGCGGTAACAATCGTTGATCGTTTGTTAGTTTCTTTCGGCACAGCTCGGATTTTTTACTAACAACACAACGTTGTGGCACTTTGTCGTCACGTCAGTGCTTCGACAGATTGACTCTTTGACACTTGTTATCATGGATGCGTGTACACATGTATGTGGCTCGCATTTGCTTTCGTAAACATACAGACAAATGTGCCAAAGAAATAATATATGTATGTATATGCCGATAATATCAAGCAGTATGTATATTTCTGTCTCATTCTTTCCTGGCTTCATCCTACACATTTTCGTATTTGTATCTCTTACCTGTCGTTTTTTCCGTTGCATCCGGTTTGAAATCACAACGATTCTAAAGAAGTTTCACTTCAAAAATACTCCTCGTTAAAATGACAAAACAGGCTCCGATAAGAAATGTCTTTTAATGATAATATAATATAGAAACAATCGTATTAGGTTGTCAAAAAAGTCTTGCGGTATTTTCGCTAGTTGGCGCTGAAAGCGCGTAGTTCTAGTTTTATTCGTCGCATCGGGTCATGCTTTACCTTTTTGGAAAGCTAATTTCACGCGCTAACACGTGTTTGATTGATTGTCGTTTCTGTTAAGTCGTTCGAGAGTTATAGCGTAGCAAACATGGAGCAAAATAAAGAGAAAATACGGCACATTTTACAGTGCTATTACGATAAAGGCAAAAATGCATCTCAAGCCGCCAATAAAATTTGTGCAGTTTATGGACCCGATACAGTTTCCATTTCCACCGTACAACGATAGTTTCAACGTTTTCGTTTAGGTGTAGAGGTGGTCGAACCCGAAGTTTGTCACAGCCAGACAGAAACATCGTAGTTTCTATGTTACTTTGTTATAGTTTCTTTATTGATTATTTGTTAACATTCCAAGAATACTTGATACAATTAAAAATTAAAAAGTTGAATATTTCAAACATGAGCGGCTGTTACTCACGATTTCAAGCTCCTAAGCAATTTGAAACCAAAGAAGATATATATATCTTAATCTTTTTCTACGAAAAAGGGTTAAAAATTTGTTCACAAAGCGGCAGCTGTCTGAAAAGATGTTGTAGCACGTTGAAAACATATCGGCCTTAATAGGGACCCTCACGAGAAAGAAAACTATAATTAGTAGGGTCATTGGACAAGTGCAGAGTGTAGAGCGGATCCCAAAGGGATTGTAAGCTAAACAAATAGATGTAAAAGAAAGAATTTTTTACAATGTTGTCAAAACTACTAAAATTAAAATGCAATTTTGGCCATAATTACTTTTAACAAACTTTACAAAATTTTATTTTAAATATAATTAATTTAGTCTCTCTATTAAATAAATAATTAATTATATTAGCATGAACTTAACTAACATAATAATAATTTATATTTTTATAAAGAATATATAAAATATTCAATAGAAGAATTACATATGTATGTCTGGAAGCCATCTAACGGGCAAACTAAGTAGGGGCGCTTTTTTCGTAAGCCTTGTTTTGACAGATTATGTGCAAGTCGTGTCAAGCTTTCATGTTTTTATCGCTTAGTATTATTTCATCACGGGAGGACTTAAGCCTTAACAACGTTTACAAATCTTTCAACTTTATTACGAAAATTCACGTTATGGTCAACATAATCGGACTACTAAGTGTTCTATTCGCAACACCATCACTCACCTTGAGACCACACATTCATTACTGGACAATATTCGACCGAATAGATCATGTCTACCATGCGTTGAAGAAAATATAGCAGCCACAGTTGAGAGTGTACACGGCGCCATTCTCAGCAACTAGGACTGACGTATGCAAAGACCTGGCGCATTTTACGTCGAGATCTAAAACTGAAAGAATAATACAGCTTGTGCATGAACTTAAACTCCTGGGCCTTGACATCGCTTCGCTCTATGGGCTCCTAAAAGGTTCCAAGGAGATCCGACATTTTTTTTCCAAATTTTGTTTGCCGATGAGGCTCATTTCTTACTCAACGGGTATGTAAACAAGCAAAATTTCCGCGTTTGAGACAAAGAGCAATCTGAAGAGAATTAAGATCCGCCATTTCATTTAGAATCATCTATTTGAAGCAATTACATTATATATTTTTAATGGTATTTTTTTTTCTGTTTTTAAGTAGGGGGAAGCATCAAAAGCCGGAATGCGGAACTTTAATCCGCTAAACCTAACCTACTCCCAACTCCAGACTCTCCCACGGAACCACCTGATTAAGTATTACTTCGTGGGAGTGATAAGACATTTAAGTCTCTTCTATGGCACGGACTGACGGACGCCTACTCTGGTCTATATGTCTCAGTTTTGTCATGACTGAGGCTGCCGCTTCACTGACAGCTCTCCAGTTCTCAGTGGACTGACACATGAGTGTCGTCAAATTTTCCACCGTAAAACTACCACCGAGTGCAGTTTTAAGTTTTTCCCTTGCACTTATAAAGCGCGGGCAATAAAAGAAAACGTGCTCAGAGTCTTCACAGCACCCTGAACACGACGGACAGTTCGGACTAATGTCGTGCTGGAATCTGTATAGATAGCTTCTAAAGCATCCATGGCCACTTAATATTTGGGTTAGGTGAAAATCCAGGTCCCCATGTCGTCTGTCGATCCAGGAATGGATATCCGGTATGAGTCTGTAGGTCCACCGTCCTTTGAGTGAGGTTTGCCACCGCTGCTGCCATATAGTTAAGCTTTTCAATCTCTCTCTTCTTTTGGCTCTGATAATTTGTACACTCGCTCGTATTCGTCACCCTGGATGTCAATGGGCATCATACTAGCTATTACTTGAGCAGCATCGCTTGAAATTTTTCGGAAAGCTCTGATAACTCTTAGTGCCGACAGCCTGTGCACTGTGTTTATTTGTCTGGCATATGCTTTGATGCCCAGCGCCTGGATCCATATTGGAGCCGCATATAATACAACCGATCTCATTGCCTTTGCGAGTAAAAAACGCCGGCTGGAACGCACGCAGCCTTTATTTGCCATCATTCTTGATAAGGCATTCAGAATTTTGTTCGCTTTACCTGCAGTGTATTCTTAAATTTTTGCCTTGAGTCTACTATTACTCCCAAATATTTTAAGTGTGGCTGTGAGCGAATTTGGCACTCCCCTGTGGTGAGGGATATACTTTACTCCACATTTCTTGTGCTTATGAGCAAGACTTCGGTCTTTTGCTCCGCCAGTTTTAAACTCATTGAGGAGAACCATTGACGCAGACCGTTTATGCACTCGTTGCATTTGCTGCGGAGGTCATCGTGGTGTTTAGCAACTGCTACCACAATAAGGTCGTCTGCGTATGCAACCAATTTAATACCATTCGGTTGGTGTTTCCTGAGCACCCATCATACATTATGTTCCATAAAAGGGGGCCTAATACCGAGCCTTGCGGTACTCCACTCGAGATAGAGTAGCTCTTGGTGCCTTCATCTGTATAAAATAAAAGTCGCCTGTTTTCAAAATATCTTCTGACAATTTCCATCAAATATTGAGGAGTACTTATGTCATACAGAGCTTTGATTATGTTTGCCCACTTTGCTGAGTTAAAGGCATTCTTCACATCCAGGGTGACCAGCGCACAATATTTTTTTGTTCCACCTTTCCATCGCTTGCCACTAACTGCGCATTTCGCGGTGTCAACGACATCGGTTAGTGCGTCAATGGTGGACCTCTTTTTCATAAAGCCGTATTGTCTTTCTGATAATCCGCCGGCTTTCTGGATTATTAACTCCAAGCGGTTTCTTACTATGCTTTCATATACTTTGCCAATAGTGTCAAGCATGCACAGAGGTCGATATGATGATGGTTCCTCCGGAGGCTTTTTTGGTTTAGGGAGTAGAACTAAACGCTGGACTTTCCATGGGTCGGGAAATATTCTTTCTTTTAAGCATGCATTATACATGTCCGCGAACAATTTTGGTTTCAAAGTCAAAGCTTCCTTTAATGCTCTATTTAGTATGCCATCTAATCCAGGCGTTTTGCTGCTTTTAATTTTTCTGGTTATGGCCAATATTTCTTCTTCACTAACTAGCAGTGGTGCCTCTACGACTTCGGTTCGGGGCTTAGCATTAGAAGTAGTGTGGTGTTTTGGGAACAAAGTTTCTACGATATTTTTCATAAAGGATGCGCTTTTGGGTTGTTGTGCTTAATTTTTTAATTTAGACATACAGATTTTGTATGCTGTTCCCGAGGGGTCTTCTTTTGCTTCCTCACAGAGTTGTTCAAAACACTTCTTTTTACTGCGGCCAATGGCTGATTTTAGAAGCTTCTTCGGTCTTTTAAATATTTGTCTGAGACTGCTTTCATTTTCTTCCCGTTGATTACGTTGCAGGCGGCGTCTAGCTGAAAGGCAGAGCTTCCTAAGTCCGGCTATTTCTTCATTCCACCAATACGCTGGCTTCCGGTTGTTGTGGTGTACTGTCCTACGCATAGATGCGTCACATGCTGTAAACAATTCTTTTCGCACTGAGGATACTAAGTGCATGGCGTCTTCGCCTTGTATATTTGCTGAACTCCATGCCATCTCAAAAAGTTCGGCATCAAAATCGTTTTGTTTTTGGCATGTGCTCCTGCAGCGGCGTTCCGTTCATCCGGCATAAGAGACTTCAGCAATAATAGCCATGTGGTCACAACGTGTAAATATGTCCGTCACTGCCCACTTAATGCGCCTGCTAAGACCGTCGTTGGCAAACATGAGGTCGATTATAGAGCCTTTATTTCCCTTTTGAAAAGTATTTTGCGTTCCGCTATTCAATATCGTAAGATTCGTTTGGCCGAGGAATTTAAGTATCAGACGGCCACGATGGTTTGTGCGCCTACTACCCCAAGCGGTCGACCATGCATTGAAGTCGCCTGCGATTATAATTGGGGATTTTCCTCTGATTTCTAGAGCAAGTTCCAGGAGGAAGTCTTCAAAATCCTTAAATGAGATACTGGGAGGAGCATAGCAGCTAACAAAGTATATGCCTCGTATATTTGCCCATGTGAAAAAATTATGGCCTCCGGAGCGAGACATAAATGGTTGTCCTTTACATGACCATATTGCAGCCTTTCCAGATATGTCTGTAGTCCAGGTGCTTTCCGAACGCTGGGAGTATTGCTTGCTTAGTAAGGCGACATCAATATTTTTTTCAAATACTGTCTGTTTTAGTAGCTCTTGTACTGCTGCACAATGATTTAGATTTAATTGTATTATTCTCATTTCCCTAACGATTTCGCCATCTCGAGATATTTGGGGCACGTAGTACTTAAGGCTGAGTGTGTTCCTTTGCAAAGCATGCAGCATGGATTGCTAGTACATGACTTCGCTATATGTCCACCTGCTCCACAACGAGTACATAGAGATGACCTGTCCACGGGGTTGGAACATTTGTGCGCCATGTGCCCAAGATGGAAACATCTGAAGCAGCGGGGAATAGGGGAGTATTCCCGGAGGCGACATACAGACCACCCGATCTTTATTTTGACTACCTTGAGCGCAGTCTTGGCGTCCTGGGCCCGCAGGCATAATACTGCTATTTGAGTACCGTTACGGGTCTTTCGCATACTCTTAACGTTTATTTTTCCCAGATTTTCTATACCACACTCTTTTTGTAAAGCTTCACAAATTTCTTCTGGAGAAGTTATTTCATCCAAATCCTTACAAATAATCATGACGTTGTGGGTTTTGGGCTGTATCACAGCCATTTCATCGACCACTCCTTCTAAGGCACTTTGGAACGCTTCGGCCCTCTTATCCGCCTGGATTTTCAGCTCTAATAGCAGGTCTCCTTTCAACGTTTTTCTTATGTTTGTGACGCTTGAGCCCAATTCCTCTAAGCCACTGTCACCTTTTATTTTTCGGAGAATATCCGCGTATGATGCACCATCCTTTTTAGTAAGTATGATGGCGTCTGGCCTCGATCTAATTTTCTTTTCGAGTGGTTTTCGCTTTTTAACAACGTCTACCCAATCTTCGCCTGCGCTGGGTCTAACAGTTGTATTGCCTTGCATCAATTTCGCTGCCTCGCTGTAGGTAGGCTGCTTCATTTCACTTGTATTTTTCGGCTTTTTAGTTGGAGGTAGAAAACCGATAGTCTCACTCATCCTTTTCGGGGTATTTACCTCCTTAGCCATTGGGGAAACCTGGGATGCCTTCCCTACCATAATTCTTTTGGGTAGGTATCCGCCTTTCTCAGCCTTAGCATGTAGAGCCACTATGTTGCTTACTAGGTCGCGCATAGCCTGGTTTATGTGCCTTTGGCCAGCCATCATGTTCTCCAGTTCTTTTATTTTACTACCCAACTGCTTAAGGTTTTGGGTAGTTTCGCTACTTTGTATTTTTTCTGAGAGTTTGACACCTTCCACGATGTGGTTGGCATTTCCGCATTTTCCTTTTGATCCAGCAGCGATGGAGGCGTTCTCATAATTTTTGAATTCCTTCTAAATGGATTCTCAGGGGTGCATCCACTGCTGTTCTCAGAGGCCATTCCTCAATGAGAAAACAGTTGGAAGCTACTGACATTATGTATGTTCAGTCACTGCTCCTAAAACCTTGCTTATATTTTATGTAGTTGGCAATGCCAAAACCAAAGGGAATACGAAAAAGGAGAAACAAAAAGGAGAACAGCTGAGTGATCAAAATAAAAACGGCAATGCAAAAATATTATATATATAATATTGGTAAAAAAAACCACAAAATATGTGTGGGTAAGTGCAAATGAATTTTAATTAATAAAATACAAATTGTACTTATCTTATCTTATATTTAGTGTCCGTTTAGTTGGTCCAGCTTTCGAAAAGCCTCAGCAAAGAAATCGTTAACAATTGGTGGGAAAAAACTAGGATTTTAGACAAAACCCCCGGACCGCACCAAAAACACAACCACTTCACTTGAATTTTCAACATGTGTATTTTTAATGGTATGGTGTGGATGTGTTTGTTGTGTTGTTGTGTGGGGTTGCATGGTGTGATGCTGTAAGTTGTGTGTGATGAATGTTGTGTTGAGGGGCGAGATGTCATGGGATCGGAAGTCGCATAAACACAATTGACCACCAAGATCGTGCGATTTCACACCGTCAAACTTTTGCCTGTGGGGAAAGTGTAAGGTTTATGCAGACAATCTTGCTTTGAACCAGGCTTTGGAGCAAAACATCAGCAAGTTATCAGTCGAAATCGATTGAGCATTTAAAAGAAAATTGGGCTCAAAGTATGGACAATCTGAGACGTATCCGCGGCCAACATTTAAAAGAGATAAACAATAAAAAATGGTCTTTCGAATACTAATAACTACTTCCTATTAAATTTGAAGTTTCTGCGTTTTTTTTTAGTAAGGAACTTTTACGGATTGCCAATGCATTGCCCACACTCTAGTCACACGGTTATGAAATTGCCAATGCACTGGCAACACTCTAGCCACGCTATAAACGGAAATAAGTTGTCCCCTTTTTTTGTGCTTATCGAAAACGATCGGACCATATCATTATAAGTGCAATAATCTACACATCTTTTTTAGGAATCATATTGCAGACAATCGGACCACATCATTACAAGTTCAATCATCTACACATCGTTTTAGTGAATCAAGCAATATATATTTCGTAAGACATTTGTTATAAAAAATATTTAATCGTAAAGTACATACGTAAAGTACGCAAAAGCTTTGTATATAGCGAGGGATGATTTGCTGTATAGTGGTCAGTCCTCGTGTTAATAAACGTGGGGTGCAACACCCAACCGGAACCAATAAAAATACTTTATTTAGTACAAAAAAAAATGGCACATCAGTGCTAATTGAGCCCGATAGGGCTGCACTCCTACCTCCTACACTCAATATTAAACATTTTGGTCCTTTGAGCCGGATCGTCTCGCATTTGTTCTCCGGGGCTTTTGTGCGTGCTTTTCTATCGGGCATATCGGTGTGGCTGCTCGTGTGTGTTAGTGTGCGTGCTAGCACGTGCTTTTGCTCTCGTGTCGCTTATTACACTCAACAATCATTAATTAGTCGCGGAAAATTACCGGTTAATCTTTTTTGTGACTTTTTTCTCGATTTATGGTACAATTCATATATTTATGCGTGTGAACAATTTGAAACTAAATCGCAACCAGTGTTCTGCGGGTCAAATCCTGTCCGCTAACGGAAATAGCGAGGCACTCAATCCGGATTGTAAAGATCCGGACGTGCAATCGGTCAAGTCGACAGAAAGTCACAAGTCAACGGTGCTATCAGCACCCACACTCAACGTGCCTGTTACGTCAGGACGCCAATCACCTGTGCACTCGGATGTGGACGAGACAGGTTCTGTCAAATCCACTCGCTCGTCAAATCGCGCACAATCACCCGCACGGCTACCTGACGAGCTCGTGCTAGATCGCAACTCAATCGCAAGAAGGCGCTCACTCTATACTTCAATCAAATCAAGAATGTCCGGGATAAGGACAGCTTTGCAATCAAGGCAATTCTGCAATCAGCTGAGGAAGTACACAGAGGGCTCCTCAAAGTGCACTCGTTTCAGGAAATTACCTGGCCAGTAGCACACCTCAATCACGAGTATTTTACGGATGATGTTTACCCGCAATAAGCAAGTATCATCTGCGATATTCGCCAGTCCGCTTTCAGCCAATCGACACTCCTGCACCTCAGTCATATCGTGAAGCAGTACATCCTCAGCCAAAGTTACCAAAGCTGCCGCTGCCGAACTTTGACGGTGGTTACCAGCACTGGACCTCGTTCTGCACTCTCTTTCATGCAATGGTAATCAATAAGTCAACACTCACAGCACTCGAGCTCGTCTTACACATCCCGGTTACTGAAACTGCGTTTTCAACAGCCTGGAAATCACTCAAGGAGCATTATGGGAACAAACGAGTTCTCATCGACGCTCAACCTACACATCTACTTCAAGAACACTCGGCCACTCAAAAGCAGAAAGAATCTGCCGAATTTCTGCAACAACTCATCTCTGGGGAAGATTCAGCACTCAAAGCGCTCGTACTCATTGGCCAATCAATAGTCAATTGGGATTGTCTGGTAGTTTATTTTACCATCAAGCAACTCTCAAGCCGCACTCGTGAACTGTGGGAATCCTCAATTAGCAATCAAGCGACATATCCAACCTACACGCAAGTCAAGAACTTTATCAGTCAGGGGGCTCGCACTCTCGAGAACACAGAGTCAGCTCGCCAGCAATCAACTGCCAGCAGCTCAAGCAATCAGCAAAAGCCAAAAAATGCACTTCACGCCACCGCACGCAAAACTGTCACTCAGCCAGCTCAGCAAGACTCGTTTTATCGATGTGATTGCTGCTTTGGAGCGCACTTCATCACGTCATGCCAAAAGTTCCGCACCCTGTCACCTCAAGATCGTCGTGAAGTAGTTATTCAACGACGCATCTGCAAGAACTGTATGGGCAGACATAACCTTGCATCGTGCAAAAGTTTTGCGCGGTGCAAGATTTGCAATCGCAATTACCAATCAATCTTGCACAAAGCAGCTACAGCAACAAGTTTGCCAGCTGCTACAAATCAAATCGATCCACGCAAATTCACCGACAATCAACAATATGATGTTCGTGCAGCCTCCAATCACTCATGTCAATCCAACCACTTAATTCAATTATCACTCAACTTCGCCACGCACTCATCAACTGCAATCACTTTACTAGCTACTGCAAAAGCACTAATCATCACGCCGATTCAGCAAATCAACTTTAGAATTCTGATTGACTCTGGGTCAGAAATTTCGTCTCTGAACATCTCATCACGCAAGCTTCAATAAAAAGACGCCACTCATCAGTTACCATCACGGGAATCGGCGATAAGAATGTCATCACATCAAAGGGGTCAGCTGACCTCATACTCAAGGCAAGTCCCTCTGATACAACTGTGCAAATTGTGGATCAGATTTTACCAATTCTTACTGTCCGTTCACCATCATCACGCACGTCATCTGAACCGTGGACTAATACACACTATATCAAGCTTGCAGACCCGAGTTTCTTTCTGCCACATTCAGTGGACATCATCATCGCCGCTGATTTTTTCGGTCGAATCATTAAATCAAACATCATCAGGTATCCGTCAATCACTTTATTTGCTCAACTTTCAATTTTCGGCTGGCTCATCATTGGACCAGCAGCACTAACATCAACTCAGCCGCCTCGTCTCTCACTCATCACCACCTCAAACACTAGACAAGAAAGCAATCTCGACGAGTTGCTCACTCGATTTTGGATTCAAGAAGAAGCAGAGCAATTGATCAGTGAACTGACTCCAAAAGAAGAGCAGTGTGAAAAACACTTCAAAACGACACATCAACGAGACCAATTGGGGGATACATCGCCCGATTGCCAATCATCTGAGAAAAATTAAATCTGGGAAATTCGTACAACTCAGCACATCGACGGCTACAGCAAATCAGTAAGAAACTCAACACCAATCAAGAATACAAGCAACTCTACACAGAGTTCATGCAAGTCTACGAAGGAATGGGACAAATGACTGCCGGGTCAATCACTCCAACTTCACTTAATGCTGACAACGACATTGAATCAGCTGATTTCACCACCGAGATGACCTTAGCACATGATACTTCGGTATCAGCAGGGTTGAGGGTCTCAAACGGTGAGTCAGCTGATAAATGCGCACTCAGTCAGTGTACTATTTGACACATCACGGAGTGTTACGTCCCGACAGTGTCAGCATCAAACTCAGAATCGTCTTCGACGGCATATGTGTCACCACATCAGGAAAATCTATATTTCTCTACGTTCGACAACAACAATACATCGTCTCGACAGACATTGAAAAAATGTTGCGGCAAATCAACGTACACCCAGACGATTGGGACTTGCAACGCATTCTTTGGTTCAATAATAATAAAGAGATTACGTCATATCATCTCACCGCAGTCACCTACGGCTCGAGATCAGCACCGTTCATTGCCGTCCGAGTCCTTCAACAACTCGTGGAGGACGAAGGAAAAAATTATCCACTCGCAGTACCTACACTCAAGTACGGCAGATATGTCGACGATATTTTCGGCGGAGCTGATAACACTTCTGAGCTAAAAGTAATCGCCAATCAATTAAAACAAATCTGCATGGCGGGCGGTTTTCCACTCGCCAAGTGGCAATCAAACAGCGAAGAAGTACTCAATTTCATTTCACCAGCTGGAGCATGTGATGAACCGCACCAGCTTGGAGACTGCACGAGCAAACTACTAGGGCTGTACTGATACATCTTATCTGAGGTGGCTCAGATCTTCGATCCACTGGGATTTTTATCACCGCTCACAATCAAAGCAAAGATGCTGCTGCAGGAATTGTGGTTGCAAAAAATCGGTTGGGATCACCAGGTCCCGTCGAAAGTATTGCAATCATGGCAATCGCTGCAACTCGAACTTCAACAAATCGACACACTCAACATTCCACGCTGGATTAACACTTCAAAGGAGACGAATTGTGAATTCCACGGGTTTTGCGACGCATCTCAGCTCGCAATGGCAGCAGCAATCTATGTCACTGTCCACTCAGCATCCGGAGAGACACTCACGACACTCCTTTGCCCAAAGACAAAAGTAGCACCACTCAAACGACTCACTGTCCCACGACTAGAGCTATAATCAGCGCTGCTACTACCGAAATTAATAACTTACATACGTCAAAGCCACTCTACAAGTTGACGTACAATCAACCACTCACTGGACTGACTCATTAGTCACACTCACGTGGATTCGATCACATGCGTCACGCTGGAAGGACTACGTACGGAACCGAGTTGTCAACATCCAACAACTGACCACAGATTGCAACTGGCGGTATGTTTCGGGTAAACAAAACCCAGCTGACTGTGCATCTCGAGGCATCACTCTCGTTCAGCTAACATCACACTCACTGTGGTGGACGGGACCACCATGGCTCTCAAAGTCACGATGCAACTAGCCTCGGCAGCCAGACAGTCAGGTCGACAAAACTAGTCAAGAAGCTCGTCCAAGTCTCACTCTCGTCATGACAACCACTCTGCCGATTAATCAATGTTAATTGACCCACAGATATTCAAATTTACGCACTCTCATTCACGTCACTGCTGCAATTTTCTCACCGCAGTCACCTATAGCTATTGACACACTCAAATGAATACCGGGGTCATCTCTTGCCGCTCCACTCACCCCAACAGATATTGAGATAGCAACAATCTACTGGGCAAAGTCAACTCAATCAGCGTATTTTTCACTCGAGTTGTATCAACTCAAGGCCGATCGTGCACTACCTGCAAATCATCCGTTTCACCGACTGACAGCATTTATCATCGAACACGGAGTCTTGCGAGTTGGTGATCGACTCCCGAATTCCACACTCATGTACAATCAACAGCATCCAATCATTCTGCCAAGACACTCTACACTCACATCATTAGTAATCTACAACGCACACCTCCGTACTATACACGGTGGCACTCAACTAACGATGGCAGAAGTTCGACAATCATACTGGATTGCTGGTGGAAGACCAGCAATCAAAACACTCATACTACGTTGTATGAAATGCGCTCGCAACAGGAGTAAACGAGCACAGCAACTCATGGGCCAGTTGCCAACATTAAGGGTTCAACCATCAAGAGCATTTCTCCACACTGGTGTGGATTATGCTGGACCAATCACCCAAACAAATCATGGAGAGGCCGAGGCGCCAAACAATTTAAAAGCTGGATCTGTGTATTTGTTTGTATGAGCACATCAGCTGTGCACATTGAAGTGGCAACTGACTACACTTCTGACACATTCATTGCTGCGTACAGACGGTTCACCGCACGCAGAGGTATCTGCCACACTCTTTACTCAGACTGCGGCACAGCATTTCTTGGCGCAGATGCCACACTCAAGAAATTATTCACTCAAGGATCATCAGAAAGCACATCAATCGCTTCACTCCTTTCTGGATGACGGCACTCAGCGGCAATTCAATCCACCTGCAGCAGCGCACATGGGCGGCAAGTGGGAAGCAGCGGTAAAGTCAATAAAATTTCATCTTACTCGAGCACTTGGAGACACATCATACTCACTAGATGAAATTATGACTTTACTCACACAAATCGAAGCCATCCTCAACTCAAGGCCACTAGAACCACTCAGCGATGATCCTGAAGACCTCGCAGCACTCACGTCAGGTCACTTATTGATCGGCCAAGCACTCACAACGCTTCCAGAACCCACTCTACAACCAATCAATATCGCGCGACTATCACGATGGCAGATGATACAGCATCAGCTTCAAAAATTCTGGAAGCACTTGTCAACATCATACTTGCAGCGTCAACTCGCTACGACGAAATGGTGGCACCCAAATAATCAATTAGAAATTGGCTCACTCGTATTACTCGCTGACGAGAGGCTTCAACTGCTGCAACTACCGGCTGCAACTACCACTCTGGTCAGACCAGTCACAAAGTTGGCAATCCTTCCACAGGGCAACAAAATCAAATCAGAAGCACGCTCCTGATGGCGGGCGGAATGTTACGGATTGCCAATGCATTGCCCACACTCTAGTCACACGGTTATGAAATTGCCAATGCACTGGCAACACTCTAGCCACGCTATAAACGGAAATAAGTAGTCCCCTTTTTTGTGCATATCGAAAACGATCGGACCATATCATTATAAGTGCAATCATCTACACATCTTTTTTGGGAATCATATCACAGACAATCGGACCACATCATTACAAGTTCAATCATCTACACATCGTTTTAGTGAATCAAGCAATACATATTTCGTAAGACATTTGTTATAAAAAATATTTAATCGTAAAGTAACATACGTAAAGTACGTGCAAAAGCTTTGTATAAAGCGAGACATGATTTGCTGTAAAGTGATCAGTCCTCGTGTTAGTAATCGTGGGGTTCAACACCCAATCCGGAACCAATAAAAATACTTTATTTAGATACAAATGTACAAATATTTCTTCGAGTACAAAGGAGACACCATTATCACTACTTCTAAAAGTAGTTTTCACGTAATTTAATTTTTAATTTAGCATGCTCTAATAATAATTTTTGACTCATTTGGGAGTAAAATACCATAACGAGGAATTTATAAGGCAAACAGCAAAAGCACACACACCCATACTTGTGCAAATATGTATACTGCTGCATTCGTATATGTAATGTACTTGCGCTAAATATAAATATCACATTGGGGAGTGCATTAGTAACAGCGATTAAAGACAAGTGCTTGGATGTAAATACTACTTGCTCTCATGGCAATTTCTGCAAGCTGCAAACACACATACGAACATATAGGGTAGGTCATCTAACAGATATTCAGTAAAAAGTCTAAAATTTACGGAATGGGTCCCTATTCACTAGAAAACTGAGAAATATTGAAAACTTTGTTTCAAAGTTCGTTTGACCGAGGATGGTCAATTTTACCGAAAAACATCTTTTTGGACGAGGCTCATTTCCACCTCGATGGTTACGTTAACAAGCAGAATTGTCGCATTTGGGGCACAGAAAATCCGCCCGTAATCGTTGAGAAGCCAATACACCCAGCACGAATCACTGTATGGTGCGGATTTTGGTCTGGTGGAATCATCGATCCATTTTTCTTCGAAAATGAAGAAGGAACCGCCATAACCATCAATGAACGATGTCGTGCAATGTTAACCGAATTTTTCTTCAAGCAAATTGAAGAGGAAGACTTGGACAACATACAGCAAACGCTACACTCAACCTTTTACGCCCTATCTTCGAATTTAAAATTTTATATAGCCCACTCTATATGTATAGTATATACATATGATTATATCGCAAGGTTAACACTTTGCTTTATGTTATTTTTTGCTTTTAACCCAAAAATCGAACGTTTTAATGACTTTTTTTTAAAACAAAAAACCTTTTCATCTTAAGGCTTTTGCATATTATGGCACCCTATTACTTGAACTTCTTCTACTTTGTTGTAGAAAATTGAAATTTTATTGCATTTTACATTATAAAGGGATGCTTATAAAGTGAGCTTTTTGCATGAAGGCTATTTCTGTGTTGAATAATTTTCAAAAGTTTTCAGTTACCAAAGATGCATAAAATCCTTCGCAAATGCCGGTCAACGATATTTATTACACAGACGATATGTCAATAACGCCTCCCGAGAAAAATTACAAATTAAAAAAAAAAGTTGAGTACAAAGTTATGCTCTACATAGCAGTTTCTCCTAAGGGTATTCCTGAGCCATTACTTAAACCAAATGGACTAACACTAAATCATTAGACGTATATCAATCAATGTTTGGACAAAATTTGGGTTCCTTTCATACAAAAACACCATAAAAACGATGAAATCGTATTTTGGCCGGACAAAGCCTCTTCTCGTTATGCAAATGTGACGTTGGAGTTCTTGATCAACAAAGTCATTTACTTTGTGCCTAAGGAAAAGAATCCGACAAACTTACCAGAATGCCGACAGATTGAGGAATTTCCTGGAGAAGTCAAAACTTTAATGTATAAAAATGATTGGAAGGCTCAAATTTTAAACAGCTGACAAGTTGATACTAACGGTGCACAATGTGCTTGTTCAAATATCCTGATTGAACTAAGACGGGTTGCTGACAATGGGCCGTGTTTTGAAGTTCATTAATTTTTTCGGTTTTTAAATAATATGAAATACCTTACCTTTTTGTTAATAGCATATTTTCAGTTACGCCGAAATAAAATTAGTGCAGATTTTTAGTTATAAACAGTTATATGGGTTTTACCTATTTAGTCTTAGACTCATAAAAGTCAAATATTATTGAGACATCAAAAAGTTTTAATATATTCCATAAAATTGCATAAGTTTAACTTGCTATGAAATACTTAGTTTAAACGTCTACTTGTGAAATCATGCAACTCTTAAAGAGCAACAATGTGTAATACGGGGAATATGCGCAACCCTTATTTCCTTTCTAGAGGTTTTGTCGAACAGAATGTTTTCTACAAAAGAGTTTTGCAATTCAAAAAAATTTTTTTTTTATTGAGTTATAATCATCAAATTTCAATCGTTAAAATCTTTTAAACAAATAAGTAATCAACATTTTTATGAAACGTTTTTATAGAGATGTCAATATCTGGAAAACGAGATAATTTTTGGGAAGCGAGATAAGGATTTTTGTATCTGATAATAAGTAAAATAGAAAAGTGTAAGGTGGAGGCCTTTTCCGTTACAATTAAGAGAGATTTTGTTATAGGTGTCTAAGAACCTATTTTTCAAAGTAACAAGAGAAGAAAAATATTAGTTTTGTTGACCTATCCTAATACAAACTTATTTGTAATGATGTGTTTTAAAGTAAGCACATAATAAAAAGAAGTAATCAATCTCCTTCCATGACTTTTTCTGCGAATTGAATCACGTTCAACATAGCGTAAAATTAAACTTGACACTATTACGATACAAATAACAATAGCTCAATAACAGTTGAAACAATGCAAATGTTTTATATAGTGCTCCTCTAAAAGTTGAATGAGTATAAAAGCTAACAGTTTGTGAGCTGCTTGCGCGCATCCTTATGTGTTGGAGTACGTGTGTACTAAAGCTATAAAATCAAAGTTCACATATGTATGTGTCTGCAAATGACTCTTGCTAACGTTAAAAATTCTCTATTATGTTAAGAAGCCATACAAATAATTCGAAGTATGCATGAACTTCTATTGTGCTATTAAGTCGAAACTTCTTTAATACTGCCTGACATAAATTTCGAAATAAGCTCCAGAATTCTGAGTTTAACCATGAACCTAAATATGAAAAGTTATCATTTTTATATTCCGATATAATTTGACTGAACTCCGCAATTTTGCTTATGTCATGTGTAAATAATTACGTTACGCTGATTGTTTACTGTGAGAAGTACAAAAATAGCTCAAATTCACTTTGCGGGAACTAGAAACATTAATTCTGGTACTTGACGAAAGCCCCAATACGAAGTATAAATTCTTAAAGCAAGATGTCAGTTTTAAGAACTGTGACCTTGAACGCCGTCCAGTAATCCGTGGACCAACTCATTCCTAACAAATACTATACATTATGGACTAGAAATAAATTTTAGATATTGCACGAGCTGTATGATTCGCTGACCCAGTTTGTATTTTATACTATAATGCTGTGTACTTTGTTATGCTTCATCACCGACATACTAAGAGACCCTTAACTATTCTCTTATGTTAATAAAAAGTGTGCACATGTGATGTTAAGCTCGCGGAATGACCTAGTCAGTGTTTTTTAAGTGTATTCAACAAGTATTAAATCATTATGATTTTACTTTTTTGTAATATTTTTGAATTTAAGTTTGATTTTAAAATTTCATAGATTCATTGATTACAATTTTACTTTGTCCTCAACTTTTTTTAGATTTTTCGATTAAAAATTAATATAACTTTATTCATTGCGTATGTTTGAGGGTAGACAGGTTTCTTCCAAATAGTTTTGTTTTACGGCAATTTGAACTCGAGAAATCGCTCTGCTTATACCGGGCATTTCGGACAATATCAGATAACAACTGATTTTTTGAAAGCGTTTTCTACGAGTTACTTCACCCTGAACAAGGTCTAGGCCAAGATTTTCAGGAAAAAGCCTACGCTTATATTTTTTTGACACGTTGGCATTTAGTGCCGAGACATCTACAATAATCAAGAAAGCAGCTACGGGTCAACGATTACTTTCCTCTTTTACATATATTTTTGTACTAATTGGTCAATTGTGGATTTTGTAGGATTATAATAATCAATTATTTCCGGCAACTTCTTGGGATGGTTTTCAATTATGTATTTTTTGTAATGTAAAGTGCTCAATCACGCCCATCGATAATTCTAAAAACCTTGAAAGTGACATTACAGCCCGAAATATTGATTTCAGGGTCGGCCATGAATTTCATTCCAAAGACTGAAGAGATTTTCTCTGTCTGTAAATGTTTGTATCTTTTTAGTTTATAAATTTCTATATGCATTTTAACCAGGAAATATAAATGTACCATTTGAAGTACTTCCTAAGTTCTGAATGCCCAAAAATCCATCCAATTCTAGTTCATCAATTGGTTTATATGTATAATGCATGGCGAAAACCGCATAAATTTGTAAACTCAATAGGTGTTGTTGGTTATCAATAGGAAGAAAAATGTATTTTACTTTTTTTTGGAAATATGGCAACACGTTGCATTCTATTAATTAATATATGAAAAAATCAGAACATTTAAAAATATGATATTACTTGGTATATTATATTAATAAATGAATATCAATGCAAAATTAGATTGTGTAAATGCTGAATTTCTGAATTATAACTTTAAATATATCACAAGTCTAAACTAGATTAGTATTTGTGTTAACATCCTTCTTGTTTTCCCTCCTGAATTTATGAATTTTTCTGTGAGCAGGAAATACGAGGTATGACAATTAAGTAATGAGACTGATTCCATAAAAACCGTATATTTGAAAATTTATATTTAGAGGCCAAATACTGGGAAACGCTAAGGGCGATGTGGCACGGCGCGTTATCGTGATGAAGGATCCAGTTAGGAGCGATATCTGTGGGCACCCTGTTGACTCGTTTTCGCAATCTTTAGAGTACTTGGCAATAGTAGACAGTTTTTCCCTGCTATCAAAAAAGGCAATAATCATCGTTTTCACCTTCGACTTGCTCATGCGAGCTTTTTTCGGGAGGGGGTCGCGCGGAGACAACCATTGTGAGCTTTGGCACGACAAAGAGCACTATCACTGTATACTCTTACAATTTTAGTGTACGTTTCCGAAGCTGTTTCGCCCAATCTGGCGGAAAATTTTATCGCGACGCGTTGCTCTTGATTTCGTTTTCCCATTTTCGTGACGAGCACTACGTCTACTCAACTTGGCGCAGCAGGCGAACTCTAAGCAAGCTAGAGTGATGGTACATATATCAGTGGAGAGGGGAGAAGGTAACAGGTTTACCACAAGCGCGGTAATAAAATCAGTCTCATTACTTAATTGACAAACCTCGTACAAGCCAATTGAGGCTATTTTATACTCAGAAAATAATATATTAACTTTGTCTCACAGTTTGTAGCACCCTAATTGAAACATCGGGGACCCTATAAGATGTAAATATATATATATATATGTATACATTAGGGTGATTCAAAAAAAAAATTTTTTTTTTTCGATTGGTACTCGGAAAATTAAGTTCCTAGACACCTCTAAGAAAGCCTCCCCAATTATGAGTTTTTAATTGTAACGGGAAGGTCCTCCTGCATACTGTTTTCTATTTTTTCTTATTATCAGATAGAAAAATTTATACCTCGCTTTCAACTACTTGAAAAAATATCTTGTTCCTTAGTTTTTGTAGGAAAATGAGTGCCCTAAAAAAAGGTATCCTATGATTTTTTCGTAAACCCAACCGTTTAAAAGATATCAACGGTTGAAGTTTGATTCTTTTTGGGATAATTTTTTATTTGTTATGAATTTTATTACTCAATGAAAAAAATCATTATGAATGATGAAACTCATAGGTTTTTGGAGAAGCTTTCTTAGAGGTGTCTAGAAACCTATTTTTCAGATTACCAAACGAAAAAAAAAAAAAATTTTTAATCCAACCTTATATGCATTGATGTTTGGCGATAAATATCTCGTACAGGCTTAACTTAATCGAAAAATCATAACAGACCATTTTTATAGAATAGTTAATTTCCTACAAAACTATGAGTTTCATCATTCATAATAATTTTTATACTCTCGCAACAAAGTTGCTAAGGAGAGTATTATAGTATAAACTAAAATAATCAGATATAGGGTTATATATACCAAAGTGATCAGGGTGACGAGTAGAGTTGAAATCCGGATGTCTGTCTGTCCGTCCATCCGTGCAAGCTGTAACTTGAGTAAAAATAGAGATATCATGATGAAACTTGGTGCACGTATTTCTTGGTTTCATAAGAAGGTTAAGTTCGAAGATGGGCAAAATCGGCCCACTGCCACGCCCACAAAATGGCGAAAACCGAAAACCTATAAAGTGTCATAACTAAGCCATAAATAAAATTATTAAAGTGAAATTTGGCACAAAGGATCGCATTAGGAAGGGGCATATTTGGACGTTATCTTTTTGGAAAAGCGGTCGTGGCCCCGCCCCCTACTAAGTTTTTTGTACATATCTCGGAAACCACTATAGCTATGTCAACCAAACTCTATACAGTCATTATGTTGAAAATCACTAAAAGTGCGTTAACTGACTAACAAAAAACGTCAGAAACACTAAATTTTTCAGAAGAAATGGCAGAAGGAAGCTGCACCCAAGCTTTTTTTTTTATATTGAAAATTGGCGTGACGTCGCCCACTTATGGACCAAAAACCATATCTCAGGAACTACTCGACCGATTTCAATGAAATTCAGTATATTGTATTTTCTTAACACCCTGATATCGTGTACGAAATATGGGTGAAATCGGTTCACAACCACGCCTTCTTCCAATATAACGCTATTTTGAATTCCATCTGATGCCTTCTCTGTATAATACATACATATAAATGAAAATACAACTCAATACTCAAAGTACACAAATTAATCTAATCTAATTAATTTTACAGCAAAATAAAAATATATGTAAATGACGGATAATGAAATCTCGATTATCACTTTATCATGCGAGAGTATAAAATGTTCGGTGACACCCGAACTTAGCCCTTCCTTACTTGTTTTTCATTGAGTTATAAAATTAATAAGAAATAAAAAGTTTTCCCAAAAATAATCAAACGTTAACTGTTAATATCTTTTAAACGGTTGGGTTAACGAAAAAATCGTGCAGACCTTTTTTGTGGAGCATTCAATTTCCTACAAAATCTGAGAAACAAGATATTTTTTCAAGTAGTTGGAAGCGAGATATAAATTTTTCTATCTGATAATAAGAAAAAATAGAAAACTGTATGTAGGAGGACCTTCTCGTTACAATTAAAAACTCATATTTGGAGAGGCTGTCTTAGAGGTGTCTAGGAACTTATTTTTCCAAGTACCAATCGAAACATTTTTTTTTTTGAATCACTCTAATATACATGTACATATATAAAAGCTCAGCGTGATGAGATGAGCCGCGTTAACCATGCCCGTGTATTTGCCTTCCTGTCTGTCTATAGAAATGCGAACTAGCCCCTGAGCTGTATAGATACGAGTATCAATCTGAAAGTATGCACACGTTCATTCCTCTCAAAGACGCTTGCCTATCATTGTTCAATTTGTATGACATTGTTGCTATAGCAATCCGTTCAAAATAATTATCGCATAAGGCACAATTGCTTTTAGAAATATTCCGTGCCAAATTTCTGAAAAATATCTGAGATGAAAAAGTTGTCCATACAAAAATTTGATTACCCTTTCTTCGGAAGCTATGTCAAACCAAATTTCTTCAAGATATCTCTTCAAATTGAAAGACTATGCATTCAAGCCCTTAATTACTTTAAATGCTGTTATTTAGCGTCAAAAACTGATAAAACTTTTTACAGTTTCTTTACTATGGTGACAATGATTTATTTCGAAAATTATTTATTTATTCTTCCAAATCAATTCCACCCCCTTCAAAGTAATAACCTCCCGATGCAATGCACTTATGCCAACGGATTTTCCAATCGTCGAAACACTGGTTGTTTTCACTTTCCGGGATGGCCTTAAGTTCCGTCTTCGCTGCGGCTTGAATCTCCTCTATCGTATAAAACCGGTGTCGCCAGAGCGGTCTTTTGAGCTTGGTGAACAGCCAGAAGTCTCACGGCGCCAGATCAGGTGAATACGGTGATTACGGAACGATATGGGTTGAGTTTTGGCGAAACGATCACGAATTACGAGGGAAGTATTGGATGGTGCATTATCGTGGTGTGAAAACCAAGAATTGTCTTTCCACAATTCCGACCTTTTTTGGCGGATGGCGTTACGCAAATGACGCATAACGTTCAAGTAATATTCCTTGTTGACTGTTTGACCGGTTGGAGGGAATTCGTAATGCACAACACACGTTAATCGAAGAAAACAGTCAACATGGCCTTGATGTTTGAGCGACTTTCGCGCGTTTTTTTTTGGTCTCGGCTCTATTTTGGCACGATTTTCGCTCGATTGGTCGGTTGTTTCAGGGTTGTAAGCATAGATCCAAGTCCCATCGCCAGCTATAATGCATTTCATGACACCCTGGTAGTCGGAAAGCATCGTTTCACACACTTCAACGCGACGCCTTTTTTCCAAAAAATTCAATGTTTTCGGTACCAGTCGAGATTTGACGCGCTTGAGGCCCAAAACATCCTTCAAAATGGTATTGGCTGAGCCTTTAGATATGCCAACTTCATCAGCAAGGTCTCTAATTGTTAATCGACGGTTTTTCAATACCAAATCTTTGATTTGTTGAACGTGAGCATCGTCGGTTGAAGTTGATGGTCGCCCTGGACGTTCTTCGTCTTCGACACGTTCACGGCCCGCCTAGAACTCACTATACCACTTGTAAACATTTTTTTTAGACATAGCCTCATCACCAAAGGCTTTCGGCACCATCCTCAACGTATCCGCAACAGAAAATTGATTCCATAAACAAAATTTTATGCAAATTCTTTGCTCAACAAATTTCGACATCGCGATAAACGAAAAACTCACTTTTAGCAGCTCACAAAACGACACGTATCTCAAACACTATTGAATATTTTGACATAAATATGACTGACAGTACTACCAATTAAATTCAATTGTCAAGTCTCTTATTTTTTGGGAACAGTAGTAAACGTTTTCTGTCATAAGGTAGCCCACACTAAATACATTATTCGTGCGCTGGAGACTGAATGAATGAAGTGGAATTTAAAATCGTGGTGTATGGGAAATAGTTGTGGTTTCGCTTATTTTCGCACTATGCCATTTGAACATAAAAAAGTGCCACATACCATCTCTCTTGGTATTTAGTTATTGATTTATCGTGATTTTAGTATTTTTTAACAGTAACGTTATATGGGTTACTCAAGTTACAGATTGCATAGACGCACGGACGGACAGACAGAGAGTCAACTGGATTTCAACTTTTCTCGTCATCCTGATCATTTCTATATGCATAACTATGTATATATGTATATCGCCTAGTTTTCGGTGATACCTACAACCGTTAGGGTAACAAAACTATAATACTATGTACGAACAGGTTACAAGAGTATAAAAACTGAACTGGCCAGCTCATTCACCCGATGTAAATCCAATTAAGCATTTGGTGTAAATTTTCGAGTCCAAAATACCTTAAAGTAGCCGTTCAAACTTGCAATCATTTTTCTTAGTGATGGCGTGTCAATAGAATATTTTTCCAATGAAAATACTTGAAAATTTGGTTCGAAGCATGCCAAAGGTCTTTGTGCAGTAAATCACAACAAAGGTTGTTTATTAATTAATAAATTTACTTTTGAACCAAGCGTGTTGTATTTTTTCAAAGTTTATACTTTCGTATGATTACCTTAGTTTAAGAATGCTTATTTTGAAGTGAAACAATATTTGTTATATTACTGGAAAAAATTTATCAATTTATAAATGTTATTTAAAAACCTATGTAAATATAATAATATTTTGTTATGAATTACTTTTAATTTTTTTTTTTAAATAAATCTTCATTGAAATAACGTATGTGAAATTTAGGCTTTCATTTGATGCCTAGGCTACAAGTAGTCACAAGTGTTATTTCAGAAGATTCGAAATAGCTCGCATTGCAGAAATTGCATAAAACATCCACTCATACATATTCACTCGCAAATGTTATAATTAAATATATATCTGCTCATATGCAATCCATGGCATTGTGTGGGTGTTGTTTTCAGTTATACTGTACGCTTCAAGCATTTCAAGTCAGCTAAAAGCTTTGCATTTCAATCAAAATTTGAAAAATCCTCTCTACTCGAAACTAAATTTTTTCGATGTATTTAATTTCATTTCATTTGCGTAAAACGGTTTGAGTGCTAATTAGTTCGCATTATTTGTCTAAAACTTTTATTACATACAGGCATAAATGTGGCTAAATTTATTTAATAAATTAAAATTTTAGAAGTTAGAAATATATTTTTGATATATTTGCTATGGGTAAAAATTCAGCAGAACATTTTGAATTGCCAATTCAAAAACTAATTAAATAATTATCTAATTTCTGAAATTAAATTTATTAATTAGTTTTGATTACTACTTTTAGAATTGTAAAACACCAGCGATAAATATTGGATTCAGAGTTTTTTTAGCAAAAGTATAACTCATAAATTGAAATAAATTCAATTTTTAATATTTTTATACAAGTACATGAATTTAAAAGGTCATTTTGATTGCAGTTATATGCAATAATAATCCGAACTGACCAATGTTTATGTAGATTGTTGCGTAGCTTATAATCATAATAATTTCTCTTTTTTTTCTATTTTGGGCAAAGATATTCACTTTTATCAGTATAACCCGGTATATGTGATTTTACCACGCTAGTCGTCCAATTTTTACATCGGTTCGTACAAAGCCTTCTCATATCATTTCTGGCGTCAATCTGAATGTTTCTGGCCTATTTAGTTATTGAATCAGCACGCTTTTAGCAGTTTTTAACACTAGTGTTAAATAAGGCGTGCACGGGATTATCATTAAATTTTAGCTATTTTTACATTGGCTGTAAGAGTTCTTATAATATTTGCGGTAGGTGAGTTGTAGCTTTAGTAGTTTAGAAGATATGTGCATTAAATTTATTAGAGGGCGGGGCAACTTTCATTTTTTCAAACATTTTTATCCACATATTCCTCCTGCTACAGCGATCACCTGTACCAAATAAGAGTTGTATATTTTACTATAGTCCGTAGTTATGGAAATTTATAGGCTTTCGGCTAATTGCGTTTTGTGGGCGTGGTAATGATCCGATTACGCCGTCTACGAACTCACAATTTTTTTGTTGTAAAGAAGTTTCAACAGGATGTATAAATTTTTACTCAAATTACAGTTTGCATGGGCAGACGGACGGACAACCTGATAGCCAACTGGGTTTCAACACTTCTCGTAATCATTTATATATGTACATATATTAGAAGTTGTATAATTCTATATCAATGTCGCTTAGTTTTAGGTGATACTCACTCTAATACATAGTCCTTTAATATAAAATAAGAGGAAGGACGGTTTTGTCGCTCACCCAAATCACCCAAATATTGTAAAAAAATTTAATTTCTGCCAGAAACACAAACCAAAAATTTGTTATTCTACTTAGTTTACATTTATTTTTGAATAACTGAAATTTTTTCAGTGTTGTTTGTTTATACAATATTGATATTTTTACTAAGAAAAAGTTCGTTATTAATTTATATTGAATTGACCATAAAAGCAGAAGTCGTGAAGGTAATAATGTCGACTTTTTAGTAACCACACCTTTAGAGGCGCAACTGCCTAAAATGGTTAGTATTTAGAGAGACAAATCTATGTAATGGTTTATAAAAATATTCTCAAGTATAGTTCGCCGATTAGAATAGTATTCTTATAAGCTGTAATAAAATAATTTCAGCGAGTTAGTATCCAAAGCATCTCTAACTGTTTCGTAATTATAATCAATCTCTATGTCAGTTATGGTAATTTTAAATTCACGTACAACCATTCAGTACAATATTCGAACAATAAACTTAAATAGCTAAAAAAATTATTATTGTCTATCCAACCTTCTCCAGAATTAGTAAAGGGGTTTTTATGCGTAGAGTAGAGGCCTAAAAACCAAACGAATTCGGGTCTTATAACCGTCAAATCTAATAATTTCAGCCATAATTAACTAAAAATAATTGTTAAAATATCACTGTCTTATAAAACTGATCTCGTTCTTTAGCTTCATTGGATTGTGTAATTAAATTTATTTTGATTGCAATGGTTTTTCTGAGACTGATATTGTCACCTTGAATTTAGGCTTAGTTTTAAAAATTTCAAATGGCCACTTCTTGCTATTATATTATCATAATGCTGAATGTCAGAATTTTTGATTCTAATCTCCAAGTTTTTTTATTTATTATACTTTTGAATTTTGTTTTGATATGTATTTAATGTTTTTCCAGCGAAAAGTCAAGAAAACAATCATATTAGGACAAAGGCGTTGACAAACACCTTGAATTAAAACTTGGCAATAGCCTTGCTAAGGACACCAGTTTCAACCATAAAACATACCGACAACAGTTTTGGTCACAGAAATACTAACAGTAGCTGCAGGCGCAACTCAAGAAACGGGTTTAGCAAAGAAACAAAAACTTTAACTTCGGCTACAAGAACTTGATCTCGATTATTTTATTTGTATAGCAATAATATTCTATAATGGTCTGATATCAGTTCTTACGACAAATAACCAGCTTTTTAAGTAAAGAGGAACATTTGCAATTTTCAGATGTATATCTCAAAAACTGAGGAACTAGTTTTTATATATTCAGTTGGACATGGCTAAATTGACTAAATTTATCGTACTGATCATATATACATTTACATGGTGCCCGACGCTTCCTTCAGCGTGTTACAAACTAAATATAATAATATAATATAATTAGCATATAAAATGGACAGTGTGAAGTAAGTGGAAAGTTCTACTGAAAATATGGCCTCTCGAGAAATAAAAGTTTAAGCTCGTATCTGCAACATATAGTTTGTACATCTGTGTCGCCTACCGTCTATATATTGTAAGCAAGTAAATACAAGAAATACATTGACGTAGTGGATTACGTATTTTTTCATATTTTAGACCTTACAGTGCAGTTTAGTTAGTTCAGGAATGGAAATCTCACTTACCTTCCTTGACCTTCAAATGAAATTCAAATATCTTTGAATTTTTAATTTTTTTAACAATTCAATATAAAAACAAGTAAGGAAGGCTAAGTTCGGGTGCAACCGTACATTTTATACTCTTGCAACTTTCAAGAATCAAAACGAGGGAAATACTTTCAGGTGTAAAATCAATCATGCAGAGTAAAATCAGCCGGATGTTCGAAAATCCTCAAATTAGTTATTTAGGGGCTATGTCAAGTTTTCGCTCAAATTTATCACATATTGGGCGATGTACTATGCAGTACAAAGTCAACCGGAAGTTCGAAATTCTTTATATTAACCGTTAGACTAACTTTGCTCATAATTTGATAACAGAGTGTCTTCTTATAGTTTTCAAAATGAGTTTCTACAGTTATTTGAAATTATTTAGCAATAAACAGCCATGTCACGTGCTATTACTGCGAATGATGATTCAATCTCAATTGATTGTATGGAGATTGAAACAATGGATTTAAACAGTGACGAAATCAGTAGAAGAAGAACAAAAAGATTGAGGATTTTAAGTGAGCCTTCTACTTCAAACTCATCTTCAGAAACAGACGACACACAAACTTTCGTCAATTTTTCAAAAGTGTTTTCTAAAGAAACAAATAATTTTTTCGAGACTCTTGGACCTAGATGGTCACCTCCTCCTGATGCCAAACCCATGACTTATTTTGATTTATTTTTTACTACGCTTTTGCTCGAAACCATCGTAAATTTTATTTATTCAAAAATACATTTATCTTAATAATAAAAAAAATAATTATAAGAATCATATGATATTTGTCTGAATTAGAGTGTTTTTTTTCCTATAAAATCATCAAAACAATCTTTTCGCATACATTTACACAAATTGCTTAAAACTCAAACGGTTAAGACGGGGCTAGATGAAGTATTGGTATGATTTAACCCAGTTTTGATATCCACACATACCCTTATAAGAAAAGGATTACCACTTAATTCCAGTTAAAGTGAAGGCTGACATCACCGCCGTCCAATAAATGTGATGGACGGGATAAGAACTGAGAGGAGTAGGTCTTTGTGGCATTTACTACAGTGGCCATATAAAGGAGCGCAAGTTTGGTGTGGAATTCGTGGTGGGAGAGAGGCTCCGTCGCCGAGTACTATCATTCACTCCGGTAAATGAACGTCTAGCCACAATCCGCAACAAAGCTAAGTTCTTCAACATATCGCTGATCTGCACCTACCCCCCGATGGAAGAGAAGGACGATGTGACCAAAGATGCCTTCTATGAGCGCTTGTAGGGCACCTATGAGAGCCGCCCCTGCCCCGATGTAAAAATCGTTCTTGGCACTACGGTCGATAAATTCAGCCTTCACGACGAAACATCCGCAAATGGGTTGAGGGGATCGACTTCGCCGGGTTCCGAAATATGGTTATCTGTCGTACTAGATTCCAGCATAAGCAAATTTATCAAGCCACCTGGCAGTTTCCGGATCGAAAAACGGCCAACCAGATCGATCATGTTGTGATAGATGGAAGACAAGTTTTAGATGTGCATGCGCTCCGAGGTCCTAACATCGACTAGGACCACTATCTTATTTCAGCCAAGATTCACATCCATAAATACAGGGTGTTGACGAGGGAAGCGAGACGCATTTGCAGACAGAAAAAGAACGAAACCGAAATGCGTGAGTATGAAGAACTTGACAAACTGGCCGACTGAAGTAATGTTTGAAAATTCTACGAAAAGATGCAGCGGCTAACTGAAGGTTTCACGACCAGATCATACTCTTGTAGAACCCCCAAAGGTGATCTAGTCGCCGATGACCAGAGCATACTTAAATTATGGAGGGAACACTTCCCCAGCCTGCTGAATGGCAGTGAACGCACAACGCCAGGAGAAGGCGAACCCGTTTCCCCAATCGATGATCATGGAGCAGACGTTCCATTGCCCGACCATGAAGAAGCTCGAATAGCAGTCGCCCGCCTGAAGAACAACATAGCGGCATTGGTCGACGGATTGCCGGTCGACCTTTGAATAGATCGCGAAGCGAAGGACTGATAAGGAGCATGCATCAGCTTCTTTGCAAAATATGGTCGGACGAAAGCATGCCCAACGATTGGAAATTAAGTGTGCTCTGCCCACTCCATAAAATGGGAGACCTCACAATCTGCGCCAACATCCCTTGGGATACGCCTCCTTTACATCGCGTGTAAGGTTCTATCGAGCGTATTGTGTGAAAGATTAAAGCCCACCTTCAACAAACTGATTGGACCTTATCAGGGTAGCTTTAGACCTGGAAAATCATCAACCGACTAGATATTCACCATGTGCCAAATCTTGGAAAAGACCAGTGAAAGGAGAATCGACACACACCATCTTTTCGTCGATTTCAAAGCTGCTTTCGACAGCACGAAAAGGAGCTGCTTTTATGCCGCGATGTCTGAATTTGGTATCCCCGTAAAACTAATACGGCTGTGTAAACTGATGTTGAGCAACATCAAAAGCTCCGTCAGGATCGGGAGGCTTCAATCAATGCGACTCCCTAGCGTGCGACTTCTTCAACTTGCTGCTGGAGAAAATAATTCGAGTTGCAGAACTTAATCGAGCAGGTACAATATTTTATAAGAGTGCACATCTGCTGGCGTATGCCGATGATATTGTTATCAAAGCAAAGCAAATGGGACTGGCAGTGAAAGTGTTCAGGATACAATACTCCTGCCATCAAGCAAACAAACATCGCACTTGCGACTTGGCTCTCTCGTCACTGTTAACAATCACAACTATGAAGCCGTAGATAATTTCGTCTATCTTGGAACTAGTGTAAACACCACCAACAATGTCAGCCTGGAAATCCATCGCAGGATAACTGAGTAGGCAATTGAGAAGTAAAGTCCTCTCTCGACGAATCAAAACTAAACTCAATAAGTCACTCATAATTCCTGTCCTGCTATATAGTGCAGAGGCTTGGACGATGACAACAACTGATGAGTAGACGTTACGAGTTTTCGAGAAAATGGTTTTGCGAAAGAGTTATGGTGTTATCCGAATGGATGAAAACACTCCAGCTCTGAAACTATTCGAGGCAGTACCTGCCGGGGGAAGCAGAGGAAGAGGAAGACCTATACTCCGTTGGAAGGACCACGTAGCGAAAAGAAGAAACGACTGACGCGCTGTTATTAACTCGGCTATAATCGCGTAAGCGGTGTCTGCGTCAATAAAGGGGAAGAAGTATTTTCACTTATTTAATTGAAACCTATATTAAATTTTAACTCTAATAGTAAAAACGTTGTTTAAGTTTCTTTTTTGTTTTGAAGATTTTAGCAAAAGCAAATTTTCCTCTGCCCATGGCAACATGAAATTTTTTTAGGATGCCGACGTATTTCTCCTTGTTTAAAATTCCATCAATCTTATGGAGTGGACCAACAGCATTCCAGATAAAAGATCCCCACACTTTGATTGATCTTCCACCATACTCAACTACCCGACGTACATAGCGAGGATCAAACTCTTGAATTATTGGACGACGAACATACCTTTGACCATCAGGACCTAAGTGATTAATTTTTGTTACATTGTTGCAAACGACATACCCCGTTGATTTGTTGTCTTAGACCAATAAGAGTTGACAAAGTCTACACGTCGTTTCTTTAAATTTTAGTCAGAAGTGGTTTCCTATCTGCTGCCCTGCCGTGAGGGCATCTGATTCACAATTTATTTGTACGTCTTTCCAGACTTACGAATGTCAATAATGTAACTGCGTGTGGCAGATGAACATCTCCGGCTTTTTCTCATTAAAAATCTTAAATAATACATTTTAATATATTTGAAACCACAACTTTGAAACACACGCTTACTATAAATCAGTAATGTTATTAATAAAATTTAATACTTTGAGGAATTTTAATTCTTTAAACAAGGGTTTATAATTAGCTGTCGGACTTAATTCATCTTTCATATCGTAGAAATTTACTATTTGGGAAAAAATTAAAAAAAAACTTTAATTTTACAACTATAAAAAAGAGTGAATTTAGTAGTAAATAGAGTAACACGAATAATGCAAGTTTTTTAAGAATATAGTAATGGTTTATTAAAAATTTTTTATCATTTCCTTCCTACCACCTACAAAATAGGAGCGTTTCTAATTAGCTGTCAACAGCTGTATAGAATACATCATACATTGACCAACATTTTCGATCAAAAGTCAATTATAGGAACTGGGGTTCACACACTCGGTACCTACCGTCTTGAACAGTTTGGCTGTATTTGAACAATTCTGTCATTTTTTGTAAAAACTAGAGTTTTAAAGGATAATAGTTTAATAATTGTATTTTGATTCCGAATTGGAGGGTAAAGGCTTAAGCCTTTAGATGACTTAGTGTCGCATACACTTCATATCCAGAAAAATTATTTCGCTTCATAGCAACTAATTTTAAATAAACTTCTCTCCCTTCGGCATTAATCAATAAGACAATAGTAGTACGTTACATGACTTTGTTGCTCGAGCGGTCACTAAAAGAAAGGATATTGTACAATGAACCGTGACCCAATTTATCCATATATCGGCTTTGCAATGGTGAAAGTCCAACGCTTCAATCACTTTCGGTATAAGTTGAAGTAGAGCTTTTATTTAACCACAAATCACTTTTAAATAACAATAAGAAGCTTTCATCAATGAGGCGCTTCTTATTCATTGCTTTTTCACTTCAGTGAAATAAATGCAATGAAAACAGTCATCGACTGATACGCAAAGCGAACGGTTGTGTTTTTGTGCTATTGGTGTTTGTTTTTTTGCTATTCTTTCACACCTTTTTCGTAAGTGCATTCTAACTTCAAGAACTTTCATTTAGAGCACGTGTTAAGGAGTTTATAAAGGGTGATTTTTTAAGAGCTTGATAACTTTTTTTAAAAAAAAAACGCATAAAATTTGCAAAATCTCATCGGTTCTTTATTTGAAACGTTAGATTGGTTCATGACATTTACTTTTTGAAGATAATTTCATTTAAATGTTGACCGCGGCTGCGTCTTAGGTGGTCCATTCGGAAAGTCCAATTTTGGGCAACTTTTTCGAGCATTTCGGCCGGAATAGCCCGAATTTCTTCGGAAATGTTGTCTTCCAAAGCTGGAATAGTTGCTGGCTTATTTCTGTAGACTTTAGACTTGAAGTAGCCCCACAAAAAATAGTCTAAAGGCGTTAAATCGCATGATCTTGGTGGCCAACTTACGGGTCCATTTCTTGAGATGAATTGTTGTCCGAAGTTTTCCCTCAAAATGGCAATAGAATCGCGAGCTGTGTGGCATGTAGCGCCATCTTGTTGAAACCACATGTCAACCAAGTTCAGTTCTTCCATTTTTGGCAACAAAAAGTTTGTTAGCATCGAACGATAGCGATCGCCATTCACCGTAACGTTGCGTCCAACAGCATCTTTGAAAAAATACGGTCCAATGATTCCACCAGCGTACAAACCACACCAAACAGTGCATTTTTCGGGATGCATGGGCAGTTCTTGAACGGCTTCTGGTTGCTCTTCACCCCAAATGCGGCAATTTTGCTTATTTACGTAGCCATTCAACCAGAAATGAGCCTCATCGCTGAACAAAATTTGTCGATAAAAAAGCGGATTTTCTGCCAACTTTTCTAGGGCCCATTCACTGAAAATTCGACGTTGTGGCAGATCGTTCGGCTTCAGTTCTTGCACGAGCTGTATTTTATACGGTTTTACACCAAGATCTTTGCGTAAAATCTTCCATGTGGTCGAATAACACAAACCCAATTGCTGCGAACGGCGACGAATCGACATTTCACGGTCTTCAGCCACACTCTCAGAAACAGACGCAATATTCTCTTCTGTACGCACTGTACGCATTCGTGTGGTTGGTTTAATGTCCAATAAAGTAAACTGAGTGCGAAACTTGGTCACAATCGCATTAATTGTTTGCTCACTTGGTCGATTATGTAGACCATAAATCGGACGTAAAGCGCGAAACACATTTCGAACCGAACACTGATTTTGGTAATAAAATTCAATGATTTGCAAGCGTTGCTCGTTAGTAAGTCTATTCATGATGAAATGTCAAAGCATACTGAGCATCTTTATCTTTGACACCATGTCTGAAATCCCACGTAATCTGTCAAATACTAATGCATGAAAATCCTAACCTCAAAAAAATCACCCGTTATATTCTAGTATAGTGAACAAAAAGAAACATGCCCCCAGGGGGACACTCTCTTGGTGATAACAGGTTCTCTCTGTTATCAACAAGTCCCAAATCAAAAAGAAAAAAAATTCAAGCATTTCCCAATAACGATTTTCCAAGTCTCCCTCCAACAACAAAAGTTAACCCAATATATTTAGTGCTAAGTGCACCGAACTCTCAAAAACCCATAAACAAATATTCGTGTTTTGGTGTGCACAAAGCGTTAAAAAATATAAGCACCGAAATAATAAACATATCGGAACTTAGAGACGGAAAATTTTTACTACTAGTTAAAAACAATAACATAGCTCAAAAATTCATATCAACGGAAACTTTATATGGCGTATGTGATGTAGAAATAAAACTCCACAACAAGCTTAACTACACAAAAGGAACTATTTACGCACCATGCCTCAATGAAATCTCAGACGATGAAATAATTGAACACTTAAAAGCACAATTTTCAAATTCCCTAAATACATTAATCAAAAGCCAGTACCTAGTGGAGTCGTTCTCCTGACCTTTGATAAATATCACCTACCTGAAAAAATTGAAGTGTCATGGTATACAACTAAGGTAAGGCCATACTATCCAAATCCTATGAGATGCAAAAACTGTCAACTTGTAGGTCATACAACAAAGCGATGTACTAAAGCCGCTGTTTACGACAAGTGCGCTCTCCCCTCTCACCAACCATCCCCTTGTACTCGTTCCATTTGCATAAACTGTTCAGGTAATCACGCATCTTCTGACAAAATATGTTCCAAATTTATACAAATGAAACAAATAATAACAATAAAAACTGACAAAAAGTGCTCCATGCGAGAAGCAATAAAAATACAAAAAACCCAGTTTACTCCTGCGGTCAGTAAAAAACTCTGCTACATTCGCTAGTATAGCAAAAAATACTACCAACAACTTAAAATAAAATAACAAATTCTCACAAATCTCTTCTACAGAAAATATTCCTTCTATTACAAACAACAAACCTACCAACAATATGTATAAAGAAACACTAGAAAAAGAAATAAACGAAAACAATTTCATCACAGCAAATATAACAAATACAGCAACAACAGTATCAGTCGATGACTCTCATACGCTGAACACAATGGTTGCGACAGACGACAAACGACATCTGTCAAATATTAAAATACACACGTTCTTATGGACACTGTTATTTTGACAGCTGCACGACTACACGACGGTAGGCCGACAGTAGTCGTTCTCGCTAACTTCAATATTCTCCTATATTTGCCAACGATAGTAGGACGACAGTAGAGTTGACAGTAGAATGGACGATAGAGAGATGAGGAAGAGTGGTTATGCCACTAATAAGTAAAATGTAAAATTATTCACAGCTCTTACAAACTTGACGTTATTTTACAAATAAAAGCATAAATTAGCTCTATTATAGCTCTATTATATCATTTGTAATAACAATTGATGGTTTAAAACAAAAATATGTACCTATTTACTTATTTTTTGCATAAAAAACTTCCCTCTGAACAAAATATTAAAATTTCATTGAAGTGCAAGGTATTAGTATGGCCACAACGAAATTGTGTACATGCAAAATGGAGAGCTGTGTTGTCTTGTGTACATGCGTTCAAGTGGTAGGATGCACAACGCCGTTTTCAGTTCACTGTCGTGATGCCATGTCGCGTCGTAAGCATTGTAGTCAGCATATCAAACCCGCGCAATGATCTCATCATTGCTTACTCACCTTACAGCTCCTATACTAACAACACCAACAATATACTCACCTCAACCTACAATATTTCCCTCTCTGACAACAAATAATGAAATGATAGAGTAAACAATGCGAATTTTACAGTGGAATATAAATGGCTTACTTAATAACTACCCTGATTTAAATATCCTTATTAATGAATTTTCTCCGGAAATTGTTTCACTCCAAGAAACTCACACCCCTAACGTAAAAAGGTATACCTTTCTAATAAATATAATAGCTATTTCCAAAATAGTTCACAAAACTTATACGCCAAACAAGGAATTGCAGTTTTCGTCAAGAAATCAGAAAATCATAAGCAAATTTCCATCGTGAGCAACATTTCTTGCTTAGCTGTTGAAATTGCTACATACCACCTCATCAAAATTGTACTTATAGAGAACTCGTCAATATCATAAATCAGTTTACCACTTCAATTATCATAATGGGAGACTTCAGTGCATGGAGTCCATTGTGGGGATCATCGACAGTGAATAAAAGAGACGAAATCATCGAAGATTTAGTAATTTCAAATGATCTTATCGTGCTCAACGATAGTAAAGCATCTCACTTCTCTACACATGACACCTTTACAAATCCCGACATTATCCTGGCCTCATCCACAATAGCACCCATACTCTCTTCTCATACAATCGATGACCTCTACAGTAGCGATCACTTTCTCTTAGTCACATCCCTCTCCATCCATAAATCGTACAATGTTAAGCCAAGATTCAAATTTTTAACCGAAAAGGCAGACTCGGAAAAATTCATTAATATTTCAGCAAGTTTATCCAATAGTAAGAGCTCTAGAGAAAACGGGAAATGCTGAAGCATCTGCTATTAAGACTATTATTCGTTCAGCAGCTCATTTAACCATTCCCCAAAGTAACACCCAAAGGTTTTCAGCATTGGTCTAATCTATTATCTATTCTCAGAAATAGGAAAAAGTCTTTGTGGACAACATTCAAACACAATAGAACTGACGATAATTTAATTGAATATAAAAAGGATAATGCTAACTTTAGTAAGGAGTTAATGTTGGCTAAAAGGCAATCATTAGAAAAAATAACAGCCAATATAAACCCAACTACGAAGCCGAAACAAATATGATCCGATATACAAATGCTGATAGGATCCACACACAGATTCAGTATATCGCACATTAACACGCCTTCAGGACCTATTTACCTACCCCACGAAATCGCGGAAAAATTTGCAGAAACATGTCCATCTTATTCCTCTGAAACAAACTTTCCTCCTACATTTAACGCAATTAAAAAACGAATGGAAAATGAAACCTACTCCAACTCGTCACCTTCTCCGAATACACTTCATATTGAAGCTGCTATTACACTTAACGAATTAGATACGACACTCTCTACCTTAAAAGGAAAAACACCCGGTGCAGACAAAATATCCTATACCATCTTAAAAAATCTCCCATTCTCGCTTAAAAAAAAACTTGTGAATCTCTATAATAAAATACTAAACTCTTGTATATATCCTCCTCTTTTTCCCTGTATGTCCAAGGCATTACAAAAAATAATTTCCTCGAGACTGATGTGGTACGTAAAAGTAAATCGACTCATAAGTCTGCACCAATTCGGTTTTCAAAAAGGATAAGGAGTAATAGACCCCCTCTTACAATTTGAACACTTCGCTTCCACTAACTTGACATCCCGTAATCACGTTTCAGTTCTAAGCTTGGATTTAGAATAAGCCTTCGACAGGGTTGGAGCTCACAAGGTACTCAGTGAATTTTAGCAATGGAAAATTGGAAACAAAATGTTTAAAATCTTTCTATATAAACGAAAATTTATCGTATGTGCCAACAAATGCCAATCACAGGTTTCCAAGTTGAGCATTGGTATACCCTAGGGTTCACCACTCTCGGCAACTCTCTTCATCATTGCGTTTAATAAAGTCAGCTCCATAATTATTACTAACTCACAAATAAAACACTTTATCTACGCAGATAACGTCGTGATCTTTACAAAAATTAAAGACTTAAGACAAGTTAAACATGTATTTATAAAAATTTTAAATGATGTCAACAAATGGTCCAAAATTTCAGGTATAAAAATTTCTTTAAACAAAAGCTCGACATTTCATATTTGTAGAAAACATAATTGCTCATTTCCTACCTAATCCTTTTTAAATACACAAATTCTCCATACTCATACCTTAAAAATTTTAAGCTTAATATTTGATAAAACTCTTTCTTATACGAGTAAAGAACATTGTAAATATATTCGATCAAACTTATTTTTAAGACTAAACATTATAAAGTACTTATCATCAAAAAATTGCTTGTGTCACCCAAACACTCTCATTAATGTGACAAGAGCATTATTGCTATCAAAAATTGACTATGGACTTGCAATATACGGACATTGTCCAAAACTCATATCAAACTCTTAAATGCACCTTATTCGTTCCATCCTAACATCACCAATCAAAGCTATTTTAAAAGAATCCGGGTTACCAGATATTCAGCAAAGAACCATACATAACACACTGCTACTCATTCCAAAGTTGGTTCTATGCAGAAACGAGTTTACACTCCTGAATGTAAATAGCACTATCCAATGTCCACGCAGATACAACAAACCCACAACCATAATGCATTTGCTAACCATTTCCAAGCAACTCGGGATAATTAAGAGCTCCAGCCATGACATTATCTCCAAGTTGCATCAGCGTTACACAACAATATCGCAAGCAATTTACCAGCAACACGGAATATGTTCAGCTATATAAAGAAACTATTCAACCTTATAGAAATGATTGGGAGTTTATATTTACAGACGGATCTAAAAGTGATACCTGCACCTCATTTGATTTGACAAACAGGAACGGTGTCACCATAGCTGCTTTTGTTTTGCCATCAAACTACTGCTCCGTATTCACAGCTGAAACAGCTGCAATATTGGAAGCGGTTCGTTTTGCCGCTAGGAATGGAAAGAAAACTATTATTTGCAGCGCCATAGATGCCATTTTTAATCAATCAAACGATTTCTACCTGATTACAAAAATAAAAAAAACGGGGATTCAAGGAATCGAAGTGGCTAACAAACGAGCGAAACAAGCAAACAAAGAACCTTTGCATACGTCAGCATACTTCACCACATAGGATATTAAGAAATACGTTGAACAACATATATCGGTCTGTTATCTAAACGATTGGAGACACCATAACCACTACTATAAACTTGCTAATCCATTAGGCCGAAAACCGCAAACCCATATGCTCTTTAAGTGCTTCGGAAGATTTCACAATACTTCATATCCATGATCACTGCGCACACGTGCAACAACAAAGAGTCTTGATTTTTGGTAACAACAAACCCTCTGACTTACTCGATTGAACAGATGACAATAACATTAATCTTTCTGTAAAATATATGCAAATATGTAAATTGATTATTTAATATATAAGTAACTGAAGAACAAACTAATATTTAATTTGCCTTAGTCTTAAGTAATAAAAATGTGATAACTTAATCTGTAAATATTAATCAAGCCGAAGACCCTAGCAGCCAGTGCTTTACATATATATAAGTGGAATAACTATTTATATTTATTTCCCTTATGCAATGAACTCTGGTTCTTCTTAGCATGCGATTGAGCTATTTCTTATTAACATATTGTTACGATTTTACTGCTTGCTAGTTCACTTTGTTAGGTTCGTATTCTGGATTGACAAATAAAACTACAACTGTTTAATTTAATTCAACTACTCTTTATTTCACAACTCGTCTAACTATAGCAGTTTACTCTTAGCACTGATCGATTACGTTCGCGCTGCCACGGCTTATATAGCCACGCACTTCTCGCTGATGCCGACGTGTCCTTCTAGAATATCGCGTCTGGAAATTACCAGAACATAATGCTATACGGCGCCAGACGCAAGCAGACAGCCGCGGCGCCAGATGTCTACAACAAGACAAATGCTATTCCATATACCTACAGCTATTGTTCATAATAAGGGATGCATATAGCAATACAAATACAACTTAATACTACTTTTGTAACACTGCCCTCCACTAAAGCCTAATCGTCCCGATTAGGCACAAATCCTCTTGAACCAAATGGGGCGAGCCTCTCCAAATGCACTACTTTCATTTTACATCGTGCTTTCCCATTTCTTTGTATGCGGTATACCACGTCATTAAGTCGTTTCATCACCATATAGGGTCCTTCCCAGGCTGTCTGCAATTTCGGGGACAAGCCTTTCTTTCGAAGTGGATTGTACAACAGGACCAGATCACCTTCTTCAAAACCTTTTGAATTTGCCGCTTGATCGAACCGGTCCTTCATCTTATTGCTCACCAGATGCGTGTGCTGTCTTACCATTAGATGCAATTCATTCATTTCTTCCTTTAAGGCAGAACAATAATCTCCATCATTTCTTACAGCTGTAGGATTCGTTCCAAACTTAAGATCAGCAGGGAGTCGCAGATCAGATCCGAAAATAATCTTTGCTGGCGTGTAACCAGTTGTCTCGTGCTTTGCTGAACGATACGCCAGCAGGAACATCTGGATGCACTTGTCCCAATTCCGTTGATCTTTATCAACGATTTTCCGCAGATGTTCTTCGAGCGTTCGGTTGAATCTCTCCACCATTCCATCTGATTGTGGATGTAACGCTGTTGTCCGTGTCTTGTGGATGCCCAATAATGTACAGACTTCTTGGAAAATGGAAGATTCGAAATTCCTGCCTTGATCTGAGTGTAATTCGACGGGCACTCCGAACCTTGTTATCCAATTTTCTACAAACGCTTCGGCTATTGTCTTCGCTTCTTGGTTTGGTAAGGCATATACTTCTGGCCATTTACTGAAATAGTCCATGATAACCAGTAGATATTTGTTTCCGGCCGTACTGGTTGGGAACGGACCTGCAACATCCATTGCGACTCGTTCAAATGGTGATCCCACGTTGTACTGTTGTAGCCTACCGCGACTCTTGGCTTTAGGACCTTTAGCTGCCATGCACTCTACGCAATTACTTATCCATTCTGCTATGGAATCTCGACAACCGATCCAGTAGAACCGTTGTTTAATCTTCTCATGTTTATGTTTACATTCCAGTGGACAAGGGCGACGTGATAATGCATCCGCATTTTTGTGGTGAATCCCCTTTCGATGTTCCGTTTCGAAGTTTAACGACTTGTGAGATGTGGATGCTTCGTCCTCGTTATCTGTTGGTTGTTTCCGTTTTGATGGGTTTACTTTTATATTGCAATTTCGGGCAAAGTGACCCGCTTTTCCACAGTTGAAACATCTGCCTGTTGTATTTACTTGCGGTGCAGCAATTGTCTTCAGAGTCTTCAATATTTCTTCCATCAGCGCCAGTTGTTCCATTTCAACCCTTTGTACCTTGTGTGCTGGTTTACTTAGTAGGGAAGCTGTTTCCTGTGTGAGGGCGTGCGAAACCGTTTCAGCAAACGTTCTTTTTGGCAATGCATATGTGGCGCGTTTGGTGTCCACATCACGAATTCCATTTATGAAACATTGAATTTTTACCCTCTCAATGTAATCCACAGGTGCATCTGCATTTGCCAAATGAGCCAGTCGTTCTATTTCAGTTGCGAACTCTTACAATGACTCGTTCATTTTCTGACCCCTATTTTGCAGTTCGATCTGGTATATTTGTTTCCGGTGCTCACTACCATATCGTCTTTCTATCGCACTCATCAATGCCTCATAGTTGTCCCGTTCACAGTCTGGAATAGTCTGAAGGATTTCTGCCGCAGGTCCTTTCAATGATACAAACAAGGACGCCACCTTGTCCGCTCATTCCAATTATTGGCCATTGCTGTCTTTTCAAACTGAAGTTTGAAAATTTGAAATGGAATACTTCCATCGAATGTGGGTGCCTTCAATCTTTTATTATTTGTTGATGGTGCAGGGCCATGTAGTTGCAGTTCTCGCACACGATTACTCAATTGAAGAACTTCTGATTTTAAAATTTTTTTCGTCATTTTTTAACGTGCTTAATTCGTCTTCAAATTTTTAAAATTTCTCTTGCACTTGTTTTTGTACTTGTAAAGTATTTTCTGTAATCTGTTGTACCAAACGATTTTCTAACTGCGTATTATTTTCAGTCATTTGTTGTGTAAGGCGAGACTCTAACTGTGATGTATTTTCAGCTATTTGCGTCATTTGCTGTGCCAGACGATTTTCTGTTTGCACTGCATTTTCAGCTATTTGCTGTGCCAGACGATTTCTGTTTGTACTGCATTTTCAGCTATTTGCTTAATAGCCACTAACAACGTGTTCATGTCTACACTTGATGATGTTCGTTGTTCTTCTACTTTCTCTTCTACCTTTGTAGAAGTTTCTGGCCCAACAAATTCGAACTCGTCCACATTAATTCCATCCGCTTCCATTGCTTCACGTAATCGTGCCTGCAGATCCGCCTTTTGCCCCCTTATCGGCAAATTACGCTCCTCCAGTTCCTTTTTTAATTGCTGAATTCTCAATTCTCCGAATTTAACCATCTTGAATTTGGATTATTTGACAATCCCACTTCTGACACCAATTGTTACGATTTTACTGCTTGCTAGTTCACTTTGTTAGGTTCGTATCTCTGGATTGACAAATAAAACTACAACTGTTTAATTTAATTCAACTACTCTTTATTTCACAACTCGTCTACACTATAGCAGTTTACTCTTAGCACTGATCGATTACGTTCGCGCTGCCACGGCTTATATAGCCACGCACTTCTCGCTGATGCCGACGTGTCCTTCTAGAATATCGCGTCTGGAAATTACCAGAACATAATGCTATACGGCGCCAGACGCAAGCAGACAGCCGCGGCGCCAGATGTCTACAACAAGACAAATGCTATTCCATATACCTACTGTCGGGGTATGTCGACGTAGGGGGCCGAGTTCGAATAATTAAAAGATTATTATTTTGGGTTCAAAGTATTGTTGTGATTTTAAATATGTTAATTCCCTTTTTTTGTGCTGGGTATATTCCCTCGTTGTGGGTGTTTGATGATGAATTTTGGTGGATTCCTTGGTTGTCTCCGTATTGTTTTATGTAGTAGTTAGGGATTATTCTTGAGTTCACTTTGTATGGTAATTGTTCACTTGTTGTTTCGCTTGTATTCACTTGTTATATTCACTGTGTATTCCAATTGTATGTTTGCTGATCGCTGCTGTTGGCGGGATAACAATGCCTTTTTGTAAAAAAAACGCGGGAAAATCTTCTTCTTTGTTCCTCCTTTTTCGCCTGTTGCGTGAAGTTGGGGCGGTTTATACTCCTCTACAGTACGCCTCTATTACTTTTTGTAATTTGTGGGAGTAATGCAGAGGAGTATTTGTTTGGATTAAACATCCCGGCCACCTTGCAGAATCTGCGAAATAATTGAGTATTAATAGGGTAACTGATTGGGTATTAAAAAAATTTTAGTTTTTTTTTTTGAGTATTTATCAGCAATATACTTATGGTTAGATGGTGCCAGTAAGGGCCCAGCCAAATGCTGTATTCTGCGCTACCACCGTACCATTATCGGGTTTGAATAGTCCATTTCTGATGATTTGAGGGTACACATCTGCTCCAATCTCCAACGTTATCTCCCTGTTGCTGTGGAATTGAGGGTCAGCGAGAACTAAGTGTTCAAAGCGCATTTGCACATCGTCGCTTAGATCTCGCTCATAGGGTTTTTTGGGTAGCTTGTGGGTGATAACTGCGTTACATTCCAGAGAAAACTTTGTGTCATTATTTGAGCTGATTTGTATGCTACAAATACGATACGTGTTGAGGTATGTAATTGGCAGTTTTAAGTTTTTGACGAGTTCAGCTGCTATATTCGTGATTTTGAGGGTAGGGTTTAAAATGGCTCGAACTTTATGCCATTCACCATCGCATCTTAATCGTATCTTCAATGTGGGTACTAGGGTCTGCTTAGCCAGTAAGGATGGTAGTCGGGTCTCTATTGCAAGTGGATGTTTCTCCACAACATTGGCATCGTTGGTCGGGTATAGCCTCGGATGTCGTGTAGGGATGAATGATGTTTCCCATGACAAACGGAACATCTATTTTTGCTTGTACATCCTTCTGTCTTGTGCGACCTGGCTAAGCAATTAACGCAGTAGTGGTATTTTATTACTGCTTCGTATTTTTTGTTTATATTATATGCCGAGTACGTAGCGCAAGTCACTAGACGGTGGTCTTTTTTGCATATTCCGCAAGCGACATGACGGGATGATGTGTGTTTTCTTCGATGTGAGATCGTTTTTCGTGTTGTACGATCATCACATTCCTTTTCTTCCCGAATAGTGGGAAGGGTCGACTTGAAACGTTGAATACGTCGGGACATCGTTTCGTCTTCCGAAATCGGTGTGATGCTACGGGTTGCGCTCGGGACCGGATGGTAATTGCTGAGCTCATGCGACGAGGTTTGGGTGAGTTGGTGATTGTTGGGCTCATAGAACGAGGTTTGGGTGAGTTGGTGATTGTTGGGGCCATTTCACTAAAAAAGAAGGAAAACTTGTATGTTATTCTGTATTTAATATCACAATTTTTGTGATGGGGCGGGTTACTGTGCCTTGAGCAGTTCGGATTTCAACCACTCGTGTTTTATGGTCTAACCCGGGGGAAGACCTTTTGGATTCGACCGAGCTTCCATTCGTTGGGTGAAGTATTGTCGTTTCTTATAACGACTAAGTCGTTAACTTCAACATTACGATGGGGGTATTTCCATTTATATCGTTTGTGTAGTTCCTTAAGGTACTCTTCCTTCCATCTCTTGCAAATGTGCTGGTAGAGTATTTTTAGTTTCTGCCATCTGTTAACGATGCTTAAATTTGCATCCTCTAAATTGGGTTCGGCAGGGGTTAGCAATGGGGTACCTATAAGGAAGTGTCCTGGAGTTAGAGGTTCCAAGCTTGTTGAGTCATCACTTATGGGGCTTATGGGTCGAGAGTTTAAACAGCTTTCAATGCGGGTCAATAGGGTAGCAAATTCTTCGAACGTGAATTTTTGTAGTTTTGCGATCTTTTTTAGGTGGGTTTTTAGACTTTTTACGCCTGCTTCCCATAATCCACCCATATGTGGAGCTCCTGGTGGGTTGAAGTGCCATGAGATATTTTGATGGCTATGGAGAGATGCAATTTGAGTTCGAAGTGTATGTAAGAATTCACGCCGATCTTTAACTAGCAACTGTGAAGCTCCTATAAAGTTTGTTCCGTTGTCGGAATAAAGATTGGCGGGGCATCCACGCCTCGAGAAGAAACGAGAGAATGCTGCTAGGAAGGCTTGTGTAGTGAGATCGCTAACGGGTTCGAGATGTATTGCTTTAGTTGAGAAGCATAAAAATACACATATATATCCTTTGGTGATTAGACATGCTCTCCCAGTGTAGTTTTTGATGTCATAGGGTCCAGCGAAATCGATACCAGTGTTAGCAAACGGCCGGGTTAGGATGGTTCGTTCATTTGGAAGAGCTGCCATTATTTGGGTTTGTTGAGCCTTGTTGTGTATGATGCACGTTTTGCATTGATGAATGATTGTTTTAATCAGCATCTTTGCTTTGGGTATCCAGAATTCTGTCCTTAGGAGTCGAAGAACTAGCTGATTTCCGCCGTGTAGCGTTGCTAAATGGGTAAATTGAGTTAGTAATTTTGTCATACGGCTATTATAGGGTAATAGGATAGGGTGACGCTCGTTATATGATAGTGCTGCGGAATTAGTTAATCTTCCGTCACTTCGCATAACTCCTTTAGGGTCAATGAATGGATTTAAAGTCAATAATGAACTTTTCTTATGTATTTGGGTTTTACGGGTCAATGCATCATATTCTTCTCGGAAATGTGGATGCCCCGCCAATCTTTATTCCGACAACGGAACAAACTTTATAGGAGCTTCACAGTTGCTAGTTAAAGATCGGCGTGAATTCTTACATACACTTCGAACTCAAATTGCATCTCTCCATAGCCATCAAAATATCTCATGGCACTTCAACCCACCAGGAGCTCCACATATGGGTGGATTATGGGAATATCCGCATTAAAAACGAATTGGAAGAGCGCCAATTTGTTATCAGAATGACAAGGTCTTTCTGTAAAGTAGGCCCGATATGTAAGACGTCATTCAAGCTTTTGTGATTTGACGTGGGGCAAGATGCGTTAAATACCACACGCAATTTCGTGGTTATACGGTCGGGTTTAATGACCGCGTGGTGTGGTAAGTAATATTGGGTCGCTTTACCAGAAGGGTCATACTCTACTTTCTTCATTTGTCCGAGTTCCAAATATTCCATGATTGCTTTGTCGTATTCTGCTTTCACTTCGGGTTTTTTAAGTAAAGCTCGTTCATTTCTGAGAAATTGGGGCCCAAAGCTATATGTCTAGATTGCCCGATATCAATATTGTCGGGTTCTTTGAAGGGTAGGGTTACTATATAGCGCCCATCTGGATTACACGGGTAGTTTTTTGGAAAATTTCCTCACAAATTTGGTCCGATTTGGAAACTACGGATTCCTTTGGGATTTCCTCCACCTCCCAAAAACGTGTGAGAAGACTCTCGGGATTCACTTTATTGTGAAATGATACTATGGCGGAATTTTGGGAGGGTTGAGTTATGGGTCCGGACAATATCCATCCGAATTCTGTCTCTTGAGCTAAGAGTGAACCTAGTATGTTCCTCTTTACTCCATTGAGTAAAATACTTGGATAAATATCACTGCCGATTAATATATCCACGGGTCTGGGTTTGTGAAATTGGGTGTCGGCTAAAGTGAATCCAAGATTTTTAAGACACTGCTTTGGATCTATAAGGTATGAGGGTAAATTATCAGTTAGGCTATTTAGTATAAATGCCTGTGCTGATAGCTTATAATTTGTATTTAAGGGTGAGCAAAGCGTGATTTCACAAATGTTCGTTGGTGTTGCTGAAACTGCATTGTTTAGTCCGGTCACTTGGGCTGATACAGAGTGGGTGGGTATATCCAAGCTTCTCTGAAGTCTTCGAGATATAAATGTGGTTCCGATCCTGAATCAATAAGGGCTCTCGCGGAATATCGCTGGCCATTATGTTCTATTTGAACCATTGCAGTACCGAGTAATATCTGCTTCCTACTTGGGTTGGGTGGGTCTTGGGTTGATGATATAGTGGACTGTATAGTTGTAGTGTAGGCTTGCCGATTTGTATTTGTGCTTTGGGTGGGTAGTGCGGTACTTGAAGCGTTTTCATGGTTCGAACTAGTGACGTTTGGTATTTCCGGAGTGGATTCAGGTCGAAAGCTGGATTCTCTGTGTATCAGAGTATTATGTTTTTTGTGACACTTACGACACGAGAATTTACTCACACAGTTCTTGTAGCTGTGTGATATGGCCAAGCAGTTATAGCAATAACCATATTTTTTGATTGTGGAGATACGTGACTCCACATTCATTGCGAGAAATTTGGGACATTCTCGAATAGGGTGCTGCTTTTTACAGAGCTTACAGCTTTCTGTATCTGTATTATGTTGAGTAAAGTTGAAATTACTATTTCTTTGGGTATTAGAGGGTCTAGCAATTGGCGTTTCAACCACGTTTGCATGAAAAGTGTTGTATTTCTTTTCATCTGTTCTTTTAATTGCACCGGTGTGGAATGGGGGTAATTTTGCTACTGAAGCTTTGAAGTTTCCAACAGATTCGAGGGTTTTGTATTTGTGGGTTAAAAAACTGTTGAAATTTGACCACGTCGGTATATCTGAATTATCAGCTAGGGTATATTCAAACATTTCGAGAGTTTGTTTAGGTAGTTTGGAACTACAAAGATATATTAATATCGGATCCCAGCTTTGTGTGTCAATCTCAAGATTGTGTAAATTGGTTAAAACGTTATTGACCGAACGTTGTAAGCTTTTTATAGCACAACCTGTTTCCTGAGTTACTTGGGGTAGGTTAAAAAGGGTCTTTAATTGGGTGTTTACCTGCACCCCCTTATTTTCGTATTGGTCGACTAAATTTTTCCAGGCGAGTATGAAACCATCATTTGTTAGGGGTGCGTTTTGAATAACCTCTCTTGCTTCTCCTCGGGTCTTCTGAGTAAGGTGAAAGAGTCTTTCAACGTTACTAATCCTTGGGTTACGGATATACAGGGCTGTAAACATATCCGAAAGGTGGGCCAAGTTGTGTAATCTCCGTAAAAGATGTCGGTGTCGCATGGTGGAAGGTGAACTGCAGGAGCGAAATCCATCATTGTGGCTTCTGAAGTCCTTTCCTTAATGGGTTGGGTTGACACTTGTGTTTTAGCGCATCTACATCTTCGTTGATGGAAGCTAAGCAAGAGAGGTACATTTGATAACTTTTTTGATATTTTTCTTTCACTTTAAAGAAATCGATGGTTTCATGACTTTCGCGAGAAATTCTTCTGATCGCATCGTATGAGCGCTTTGGTTTTTCATAGAGCGAATTTAGTTTGATTTTTAAATTTTTAGGGTATAGACCGAATCATCTTCACTTTGGGTCTGAAGATGGTCTTCCACGAATTCAATCAAATCTGTTTTGTGATTTTTAAATCCTCCATTTCCATTTTTGAGTAAAATATCTTTATTTTGGGTTAAATGAGAAAATGAGTCGCGTAGTGTTACGAAAATGTAAGAAAACAAACTTTAAAAAACTTTTGTATAGTGATTTATTTATTTTCAAAATTTCAAATTAATTGGTTTTTTCTTATCTCGATGGTGTCCGATTGTTAATGTTGATGCGAAATTATTAAATTTCCGATGAATCGTAGAAAAAAATAGATAAATAAAAAATTTGCAGGGTTTTGCACTTTTTCCTACTGGGTCACCTTTTTAATTTCCTACTGGGTAATTGTCTTTTGACGCGCTGTTCGCCAACAAATTTTGTCACCAACAAATATAAACGAATGGGTGCGCTATTCGTATGCAGGTATGTAGCGGCGGGTGTATATTTATTTATATATATAATTTGAGTTCAACGAGAAGAATGCAATAGCCGACGGCAAATTATATGCATATATTTTATTATTGCACTTCTTCTCTTGGGTAAGTATATGTAAATATGTGTATATACATATAATTAAATAGTGCAGATCAAATTTTTGTTAACCCAATAAAACAAATAAATTGTGCTTAAGTCGGTTTAAGGACACAATTTGGCAATTGGGTGTTTTTTAACAATTTTTTATTTGCACTTTATATTGTATTATTATAATATATTTAGAAATATATGGGGCGCCTTACAAATTTTTTCCGGTTTGTTAATTTCGGTTTGTTTTTGTTTTTATTTACTTGCTGGGGTATTTGTTGCTTCAGCGTGTAGAGTTTTTGTTTGTTGGGTGCACTCTTTTAAAACCTTCAGGTTGGGTTGTGGAATTCCAACGATGATATTGTTGTTAAAATTCCCCCGAAGTCTTTTTCTTTTACTTATCCGGCTCGAAGGACCAAAATGTCGGGGTATGTCGACGTAGGGGGCCGAGTTCGAATAATTAAAAGATTATTATTTTGGGTTCAAAGTATTGTTGTGATTTTAAATATGTTAATTCCTTTTTGTGTGCTGGGTATATTCCCTCGTTGTGGGTGTTTGATGATGAATTTTGGTGGATTCCTTGGTTGTCTCCGTATTGTTTTATGTAGTAGTTAGGGATTATTCTTGAGTTCACTTTGTATGGTAATTGTTCACTTGTTGTTTCGCTTGTATTCACTTGTTATATTCACTGTGTATTCCAATTGTATGTTTGCTGATCGCTGCTGTTGGCGGGATAACAATGCCTTTTTGTAAAAAAAACGCGGGAAAATCTTCTTCTTTGTTCCTCCTTTTTCGCCTGTTGCGTGAAGTTGGGGCGGTTTATACTCCTCTACAGTACGCCTCTATTACTTTTTGTAATTTGTGGGAGTAATGCAGAGGAGTATTTGTTTGGATTAAACACCTACAGCTATTGTTCATAATAAGGGATGCATATAGCAATACAAATACAACTTAATACTACTTTTTGTAACAATATTATATTAGGTTGTCAAAAAAGTCTTGCGGTATTTTCTCTAGTTGGCGCTGAAAGCGCGTAGTTCTAGTTTTATTCGTCGCATCGGGTCATGCCATACCTTTTTGAAAAGCTAATTTCACGCGCTAACACGTGTTTGATTGATTGCCTTTTAAGTCGTTCGTGAGTTATAGCGTCGCAAACATGGAGTATTACTACGATAAAGGCAAAAATGCATCTCAAGCCGCTAATAAAATTTGTGCAGTTTATGGACCCGATACAGTTTCTATTTCCACCGCACAACGATGGTTTCAACGTTTTCGTTCTGGTGTAGAGAGGTGAACGAAGATGCGCCACGCTCCCGAAGGCCTGTTGTCGAAAACTGCGATAAAATCGCTGAATTGGTCGAAAGAGACCGGTATAGTAGTCATCAAACCGATATATGGGTGCCACACGAATTGATTTAATAAAAATACCGCAAGACTTTTTTGACAACCCATTATTTATGTGTGAATGCGGTAGTAAGTAGTCAAATTAAAAAAAAACTTAACTTACTGAATAAGTGTGGGTCAGAAAGTTATTTAATACCCAAATAATATATTTTTAATAATAGACTGAGTAAAGACGAAATTTCGCGAGATAAAACCATTCCGCAGTCCGCGAGTACTCAGGGAGTATTACATTCTCTACTTCCTTTTTCATACTGTAAATCAAGTTCATGCTCAATAAATAAAAAGTTACTAAAGTTGTCAATTCCATGGCCTCCCGAATAGTTTAATAAATAAAAAGTTATTAAAGTTGTCAATTCCATGGCCCCCCAAACAGTTTAATTGCTACAGGACTATATTTTAAAAGGACCTTTGGCAAGGCTTATCAAACACATTTGGAAAGCTATTTGAAGTTTTTTTACTTTTTTTTAACTCTTATGTCCGTTATAGTATAAGCTTTTTCAGCTTTCGAGCTGTGCTCGATATAGTTAATATTAGGGAAGCAAAAAAAAACAATAGTAGTTCTTATGTAAATAATGAGTTTAAACTGAAATTTATGCAAATGAGTTCCAAATTATATTTATATGTGACCAAAAACATTACACCTTTTTTTTATTATGGAAAGTATCTTAATAAATTATATATTCTCTATTTTGATATTTGAAAAACTAGTGATTTTTGAGATGCTGATTTGAGATGAAGGTTCTCCCAACCAAAGACTTTTGCAGAGCCTGGACTAAGTAATAGTTCGAAGATTTCAAGTCTGCAGAATATGGTCGGTGTGGTAGCACATCTCTTTCCAGCTGATCCCAGTAAACACAGAAAATGAGAAACCCACAAACTTAATTTTTCAGCAATACCCCGAATTGTTACTCGACGATTTGCATAGACAAACGACTTTATTTTATTTACATGGGCTTCAAACGTTCTTGCAGGGCATGGCGCAATCTCAAAATCAAAATTGGTATAACGAAATTTTGCAAACCAATTTTCTGTACAGAACACACAATTTTCGCCTTGCTTGAACTGTATTTTTACCATTTTGAGAGTAACGGGTGATACAAGTAGAGGTACTACCTTGAATTCGGAACGACTTGGTGCATTTTACGACGAGATCTTAAACTTGAAGGCGTCAAAATACAGCTTGTACAAGAATTGAAACCACTCGACCTTTCCAACAAAAATCTGCCGCATTTGGCACGAAGAGTAACCTGAAGAGATTCAAGAGTTGTAATTTCATGCAGAAAAAACAACGGTTTGGTGTGGTTCGTTGATTCCACCGTCAAAATTGAAGCTCGTGATCTCGACGACATTTGATTTCAACAAGACGGCGCCATTTTCCAAGCAGTACATCAGTGGACCTATTGAGAGAACATTTTGCTATGGATATAATTTTCCATTTTAGGCCCATCAACTGGCCGACAAGATCATGTGATATCACACCGCTTGATTGTGCTTACTGTGGGTATATGTAAAATCTACAGTCTAAGCGGCCAATACCACTTCAACTCAGGCCTTGAGCGAAACATCACGCATGGCATTCGCCAGTTACCAGTCGAAATGATGGAACATGTCATCGGAAACTTGACTCAATTATCTGAGATGTAGTCGCAGCCAACATCTAAAATAAATAATGTTAAAAAAAATTAAGGAATGTTATTTCGAAAAATAATAAATATTCCCCATTAAATTTGAAGATGCTGTGTTCTTTAGAAATATGGGGAACTTCGAAATTGATCACCCTTTTAAACAGTAGAGTATGCCGAAAATGTTGTTTTTGATATTAAATTTTCGATAGGGCACCAAACAAAACTATGCAAAAATTCAAAAAAAAAAAATTGTTAAGCATTTATAAAGAAGCTGTATATATGTATTTAAAGGTAAAGCGATTAAGTGTGAAGTTTGCTGCGAAAAAATTAAATGAGATAAGCTGTTGTCATCAAATGAAATTAGATAGTGAACGACCCAATATAAGCTTGCGTGGTGCTGATCATTGCATGTTAATTCTGGAAAAGCACAGGAGTAATCAACTAGTCCAGTCTACATTTTAAATTTTAAAAGGCGGTGTGATTATTTTTGTTTATCAAAACTAGTTATTTCAGCATTGAAAATTTTACTTACCTTTTATGACCTTCAACAAAAACTCATTTATGTTCAATCATTTTATTATGTAATTATTTATTCTAGTAACGATTCAGTACAAAAATAAATACACATTTTATATACATGCAGATATCTCCAATTAAAATAAATATTGTATTATAAACATACAAGCATAGTTAACTAAATATCTCTTGGTAATATTCTGAGCATATTCCTTTTTTTCCATCCAATATTGTAAGCTTTGGCTGCACTACTCATTTTATGCAAATCTTCATTGCCATATTATTTCAAAAAGTCTTCAACTAGTGCTGTAGAAAAAAAAAATAAAAAAAAATCCGAATATATCATTTTCAAGTTCATTCTAAGAACTTACTAAATAATATACATATGTTATATTCACCGCAATATGACAGTAGTATCTTCAAATTGTATGTTGGGCACTGTGTGGGACCGAAATATTTCTTCACATCATATTATAAAAGCTTCATAGATTTTCTTTTGTTTTGTTACTACTTCTTATACTTTATATCTTCAAAGGCACCTCTAATTTATCTTTTCATATACGTATGTATTTCCAGGGGTACATTAGCTGAAGTTGTTGTAATTTGGGATACTACCTCTGCAATACGGAATACTTCCGTACTTGGAGTAATCAGTCAATGTTCGCAGACGTTCGGGTCACCTATATAACATGTATAATCCTTGAAGGAGATACGTCCAGCAAACTGCATTAAGATGTGAATTATGATTGGCAGAGAAGGCGCTTGAAGAATCCACTGAAGGTGAAACTAGTTGGTCAGCTGGCTTTTGTGCCAGTAAAGCTAAAACGAAGGAAATAGTTTGTTTTTCAAAGAATAGACAAGCCAAAATGAGTTCATTATACTTCATATTGATGTGAACAATAAATAGTAAGCTTTTTAAATTTCGAGCGAAAATCTATTCCTCGAAATATATTTTTTCTAAGCTGGTATGATTGTCAGAGACATCCGTGTCAAATGTCACATCAAAATAATTTTTAGTGTTAAGAGGACGCTTCTTTTCCGAAATGTATAAAGTTCATTCGACGATTTTTAAGATGGGTCAAATTATTCAACAAAGAAGGTCAACTAAATATTGTGCGTAGAAAAATGCCTTGTTGATAATAGTTTCGCGCAAGCATTCTGTTTTTTATTCGTACAAATTATTCAAAGAGGGTCGAGAAGGCGTTGACGATGAACCACGCCCGGCATGGCCATCTTATGATCAACACGTTAATAAAATAAAAGGACTGGTGTTTGAGAACCGACGATTAGCAGTCAGAGATCTTACTGGCAATGTTGGAGGAATCGTGAAAACCATTTTAACTATTTGAAAGATTATTTGGGCCTAAGAGAAGTGAAAGCACTATTGGTTTCAAAATGACTCAATTTTTCCGAAAACCATGTCAAGAAATAGTCAATAGTTTGGCTTGGAGTCTTTGATCTATGCTTTGAGCCGGAAAAGACAATCAATCCGAATATCGTGGAAAACGTGAGCCAAAACCGAAAAAATTTTCTAGCTTCGTGTGATTTTTGGCTATTCAGCAAACTCAAACGATTACTCCGGGAAACCGTTTTGAGTCAATTGGAGACATTTAGTGTGAATCGCTACTGAAAATGATTTTAATGAATTTTCGAGGATTGGAAAAAACGTTGAAACAAACGTGTTGCGACCACGGAGGAAGAGATAGATTTTGAAGAAAAATTAATAAGTTTAAAAGTATGAACAGTGTCTTAGAATTTTTCGCTCATATTTTCAAGAATAATAGTGATGACTTCAAATTGTAAGTTTAAATCTATAGCCACTAAAATCTATATGTATAAAATATAAACAGGCTTTATTGCCAATATTGCCGAAAAACTAAACTAAATGCCAAAGCCCAATCGAAAACGAAAGCGGTCAGTTCAAGCGTTGCAGGTGTGCATTGCCTATTGTATTGCACAAGAAGTGACACTACGTTTCACCAGCTAAACCAATCACTAAGCGACGAAGAATTGCCAGCGAATTTCAATCTACGAGAAAATAAAAACCACACAAAAGAACTGCACTCTAAAATCTTAACCATGAATAAGCGTAGAAATTGGAGTGCACACAAATTTTCGCAAGTGTAAATTTATAGCAGCATGCTGCCATTGTTTTTCTATTGTTCAGAGGGTAGTGTGTGAATCCATAACACCATTGCCATATCCCGATTAATGCATCTACACGACGACATTTCAGCCCACAGCTGGAAGTCTAATCACCCACCAGATATGGGCAATGAAAAGAAAAAAAATGGTGGAAAAAGTGAAAACGTTATTTCCCGTTTTTAAGTGAAAATAGCTTCCCAATGTCAATATGTACTAGGTACTATAATCTATAAATAAATATATACTAGACAAATGAAATAAATGGAACCAAATTTTTAGTACTAAAAGAAATCAATTTTTAGAAACTTTGTGTGGGCAATAAATTTTAATGTACATATTCCAGTTACCCAATAAACATAATATCAACATATAAAAGACCAAAGCAACGGTCACTTCAGAGTAGTACAAATTAGGTAGTATATAGCTATAGAGAAGGACCCTCTATCTTGATTTCTCCAACCGAGTGGATGTCTTCCTTTTTCTCTGCTTTGGTCGGCGGGTACTGCGTCGTTTCAGAGCTGGAGTGTTTTCACCCATCCGGACAACATGACCTAGCCAGCGTACCCGCTGTCTTTTAATTTGCAGAGCTATGTCAATGTAATCGTATATCTCATACAGCTCATATGCCTTGCCAATACGCAAAGGACCATAGATCTTTCGCAGAACTTTTTTCTCGAAAACTCGCAAAGTCAACTCATCAGTTGTTGAAATCGTGCAGGCCTTTGCACCATATAGCAGGACAGGAATTATGAATGACTTATAGAGTTTGGTTTTTGTTCGTCGATAGAGGACTTTACTTCTCAATTGCCTACTCAATTTAAAGTAGAACCTGTTGGCAAGAGTTATTCTGCGTTGGACTACGAGGCTGACATTGTTGTTGGTGCTAATGTTGGTTCCAAGATAGACAAAATTTCCCACTACTTCGGAGTTTTGATTGTCAATAGTGACTTGCTTGTTTGATGACAGGAGATATTTCGTCTGGCCCTCGTTCACAACCACACCCATTTGCTTTGCTTCCTTATCCAGGCTGGAGAATGCAGAACTAAAAGCACGTTTGTTTGAGACCAATGATATCAATATCGTGATTCTCGATAAAGGTTTATTTGGACTAGGAAATCAATACTAAGATACTATTTCAAACTATGATATTTTTGATGAAAAATTATATTTCCCTTGAAATATATGCCATTCTTTGTAAATTTATAATACAGTCACTTTTCTGCATCTTCCCGAAGCAAAATTAATTTTCGTAAATGCATTTTGCAAAATGTCACGACTCTTTGTTTGATTAAGTCAAACGATCAGGTACATTCATGAAAATTCCGAAATTCAATGTAGATGAGAAGCTTAGTAAATGTAACAAGTAAGAAAGGGCAAAGTTCGGGTGTAACCGAACATTTTGCAAGAGCAGCACCTTACATGAAATAAAGCCAGGGAAATACTTTAAGGTGTAAAACGTCAATCAGAAGATTGGGATCTAAGCAATTTTACATATACAAACACCATAAGCATATTCGTCATATAATACATATAATAAGATTTGTTAGAAAAACCAAAATCATTATACAAAATCAGCTGAATGTTTAAAATCCTAGTAATGGTTATATGGAGGCTAGGTCAAGTTTTCCCCCATTGTATCCATTTTAGGCACAATGATATACTATACTGTTATGAGTTAAATACGTTCTGAAATTTTCATTGAGATAACAAAAATATTGGCTAAAATATCCAGTATAAAGTCACCAGGAGTTTAGAAAATCTTTATATTAACCCGGCGTCATTGTTGCCGGGTATCAGAATAAATAGTTTTTTTTTTTTTGTTTGATTGATTGTGTTGTTGATTTTTTAATAAATAAATGTTTAACTATTATAAGTAATGTGTATTATTAGCCAATTATTTAATGTAGCATACCAGTATTGACATAACATTGATTCAGTGTTCAGCAATGTCCACGGGTAAAATACACCCGACCACAACGGACAAGTTCTATTTAGTAGCCACAATGACGCCGGATTAAGTATATGGTGGGTCAAGGAAATGTTGATCCGATTGCACTCATTTTGGATACACAGAATTACTACTGCAGAAAGAGGATTATTTCTGAATTTCTATTGCATATCTCATACATTAACCGATATTTTCGATAAAAACTCAACTAGTAGTACTCGGGTCCACGGATTCGTTACCTAGGGGCTTGACGGTCAGTCAAGTCCTGAGATATGGAATTTTATCAAAAAGTGGGCGGTGCAACCCCATAGTCCAATTTTTACCCCGATTCCTACCAAATCTTATCTACCATCCCGCCAGCAAATTTTTACGTTTTGGCGCATTTTGTTATTGATTTATCGCTTTTAGTAGTTTTGTACATTTCGATAAAAAAGCTCAACTCTAGATTAGTAGCTTTTGTACTTGTTTTGAACAGTACCGTTATATGGGGCGAGTGAGCTCTTGTAATATTCGAGTTAGGCAAATTTGGTTGTTGTAATTAAAAAAAAATTATCCACAGGTGCCCCTTGCTACTGGATTTTTGTTCTTGTTTGTACTGCGGAACCTACATACCAAGTTTTATCAAGATGTCACAACTTTTACTCAAGTTACAGCTTACACGGACGGACAGACGGACAGACTGAAAATTAACCGGCGTCCAACTTTTCTCGTCATCTTGGTAATTCATATATATATATAACCCTATATCAATCTCTCTTAGTCTAAGGTGATACTTACACCCGTTAGTTGAACAAAACTATAATACTCTGTAGCAACTGGTTGCAAGAGTATAAAAATAATACAAAGCCGGCTAGCTAAAAAAAAGAAGAAGCAAGCTTAAAAATGTAAATAAATAGTAGAAAATGCAAGTGTCTACCAAACAATCTTCCAATATATAAATACATTGGAATACTTTGTCTATGCATGCCAGCTTGAACTGACAGTTGCATCTTACTGCTTAGCCCAAAACTTTCTAAAATAACGGGTGATTCAAGTAGAGGAATTTTCTAATTACCGATTTTGATAGATCACCCGTGAGTCGTGTCAAGTTGTCATGCCATTTTTGTTCAGTATTATTTGGCATTTTATCATTCAAAGACATAAGCTCGTATAATGGTCATGTTTTGTAAGAATTTGTTTCGCGCGCTCAATCGGCCTACTGCGAGCACTATTCGCAACACCATCACAACATTCCCACATTCACTATTGGATAATATTTGGCCGAATAGACCACGTCCAGCACGCAGCGAAGAAAATATATGTAGCAGCCGTAGCTGAGAGCGTGCACGAAGACCGTGGAGAGTAGATTCGGCGCCGTTCGCAGCAACTCGGACTAACGTATGGAATGATACAACGCATTTATTTATTTATTGAGTTGAGGGTATTCATGAAGGATACCCTACGTGGAGTTATTAAATTGATATAGTAAAAATGCACAAGCAGCATGCCAGAGCTGAAACCACTCGACTCTTCCAAGCGACATCGCTTTGTTCTTTAGACTCCTTTAAAATACTAAGAACGTTTTCGTACCAAATTTTTTTCAGCGATGATTGACGCATTTGAGACGTAGAGCAATCCTAATTAAGAGCTGTCATTTCATCAAACAAAAAAAAAAAAAACAACGGTTTGCCTGAAATTGAAGCTCATGATCTCGGCGAAATTTGGTTTCAACAAGACGGCGCCGCTTCCAGCACATCGCATTGACTTAGTCTCGACCAACATTTAAAAGGAATAATATTAAAATAAAAATGGTAAAGGACGTTTTTTCGAATGACAATAATCATTTCCCATTAAGTTTGAAGTTTCTGTGTTTTTTTTTTCTTTTAAATAGCGAACCTCGAAATGGTTCACCCTCTACAATACATTTCACGCTTGCTTTTATCATAATTAGTACAGTCATTTAGTATTTTTACTTGGAAAGTTTTCCGGTAGTTTTGAAATTTGGCAGTTTTATAGATTTTGGTATGCTCTTGCCAAATTTCAACTTTGCCACCTCGTATGTTTGCCGCTCGCGCCGCCATATTGAAAAAATGGCGCCCAAAAGCAGTTTTTTGATAATTTTGATAACTCCTTTCCGGCTCATTTTACAGGAAAAACATATCTATACAAATTAAAAGTAGAGGAAATTTCCTACAATTTATGTCTTAACCTTTTCTCTCCTAAAATCAAAAACTTCGGTGAATGAACGTCAAGCCAAAATCCGCATCAAAGTAAGGTTCTTCAACATATCGCTGTCAAAATCGTGCTTGGCGACTTTAACGCCAGAGTGAAAAAAGAAAGTATATTTACCACTACGGTCGGTAAATATAGCCTCCAGGAGGAAATATCCCCATATGGGTTGAGGCTGATCGACTTCGACGGGGCCCGAAATATGGTTAACTGTGGTACTAGATTCCAGCACAAGAAAATTCAGCAAGCTACCTGGCTGTCTCCGAATCGCCACCAACCATATCGATCATGTTGTTATAGACGGAAGACACGTCTCCAGTGTTTTAGATGTGCGTGCGCTCCAAGGTCCTAGCATCAACTCGGACCACTACCTTTTTGAAGCCAGGATTCGCACCCGCCTTTGCGCAGCAAAAACGAACGCCAACAAACACAAGGAAGGTTCGACGTCGAGAAGCTGCAGTACAAACAGCCGAACAACTTTTTACTCGGTGTACTAACTTGGTATAAGGGAGCTGTGGGATGGAATTTAAAGCTCTTTACGTACAGCTGCAACTAAAACCATTGGTTTTCGGAAAATGCAAATGAACAGCTGGTACGACGAGGAGTGCCGTGTCGCAGCGGAGAGAAAACAGACTGCCTACCTCGCAACGTTACGATCGACCACAACACGTGCGGGACAAAATAAATATCGAGAGTAGAAGAAAGAAGCTAGATGCATTTGCAGAAAGAGGCCGAAATGCGTGAGTACGAAGAACTTCATAAGCTAGCCGTCTGAGGTTTTGCTCAAAAATTCTACAAAAAAATGCGACGGCTAATAGAAGTTTCAAGCAGAGGTAATTTCGTGACTGATGCCAAACTAAATAGCAGTGAAAGTACAACGCCAGGAGTAAGCGAACCCGATTCCCCAATCGATGGACCGAAGAACTGATAAGGAGAATGCATCAACTTCTTTGTAAAATATGGTTGGACGAATGTATGCTCAACGATTGGAATTTAAGTGTGCTCTGCTTAATCCACAAAAACGGAGACCTCACACTCTGCGCCAACTACCTTGGGATAAGTTTCCTCAACATCGCGTATAAGGTTCTATAGAGCGTATTGTGTGAAAGATTAAAGCCCACGGTCAACAAACTGATTGAACCTTATCAGTGTGGCCTTAAACCTAGCAAATCAACAACCAACCAGATATTCATCATGCGCCAAATTTTGGAAAAGACCAGTGAAAGGAGAATCGGCACACACCAACTCTTCGTCGATTTCAAAGCTGCTTTCGACAGCACGATGTCTGAACTTTGTATCCCCGCAAAACTAATACGGCTGTGTAAACTGAGGTTGAGCAACACCGAAAGCTCCATTCGGTTCGGGAAGAACTTCTTTGAGGTTTCAGACAAAGCGATTCCCTATCATGCTGCTTCTTCAATCCGCGCCTGAAATAAATTTTTCGAGCTGCAGAACTTAATCGAGCAGGTGCAAGTTTTTATAAGATGTACAGCTGTTGGCGTACGCCGATGATGTAGCGTGGCCTCAACACTTTTGCCGTTAGTTCTGCTTTCTCCACACTGGACAAGGAAGAAAAGCAAATGGGGTCTGGTAGTGAACGAGGGCAAGACGAAATATCTCCTGTCATTAAACAAACAGTCGTCGCACTCGCGACTTGGCACTCACGTCACTGTTGACAGCCATAACTTTGAAGTCGTAGATAATTTTGTCTATCTTGGGATCAGTAAAAACACCACCAACAATGTTAGCCAGGAAATCCAATGCAGGATTTCTCTTGCCAACAGGTGCTACTTCGGACTGAGTAGGCAATTGAGAAATAAAGTCCTCTCTCCACGAATCAAAACCAAATGCTTTACGTCACTCATTATTCCTGTCCTGCTATATGGTGCAGAGGCTTGGAAGATGACAACAACTGATGAGTCGGCGTTATGACCTTTCGAGAGAATGGTCCTGCGAAAGATTTATGGTGTTGTCCGGATGGACGAAAACACTCCAGTTCTGAAAGTATTTGACACAGTACCCGCCTGCGGAAGCAGAAGAAGAGGAAGACCTCCACTCCGTTGGAAGGACCCGATAGAGATGGACCTGGCTTAGCTTGAAATAGCTAATGGGCTCAACGTAGCGAAAAGAAGAAACGACTAGCGCGGTGTTGTCAACTCGGTTATAATCGCGAAAGTGGTGTCCACGCCAGTAAGAAAATTTACGTTGCTTGTGCGTTTTTTGCTTACAATAGTTTGGGGATTACATGAAATCGAAAGCAAAAAGCAAAACGCTGTGTTCCCAAGTTTAGTGATTTGAAATGTATAAAAGAGTATTTCTCAATTGAATCCGGAAAGAGAATGTATTGTGGTTAGAATCTTTTAAGTCTACGGTGCCGACAAATGTCTAGTTGTTGAATAGCAACTATATATATTTTGCAATATGTTCAAACAAAAGAAACCGCTATCGACAGCTTATTTCTTTAATTGGTTTATTTCAGTGCGCACCTGTAGGTCTCTGTGGACACCTTCGTCGCTCACTTAAAAAGATGGAAAATCCGCGAACAAATCTTTTCTGAATGTTCTAAATTATTGGGTTTATGAACCAGTACATTTGCGCAAACCGTAGCCCTAGCTGGTCTCTCTTGGTTTTCAAGTGGCCAGTCTAGGTTTTGGTCCTGCCAATTGTAGCCTCATATATTCTGAATTTATGCTGTTAATAAAATATATTGATGCCATTTGCCGAGCCACTATTGTAGTGATATCAGTTTCGCTTACAGTTTCCTCAAAGACGATGTAGGGTTGTTGCGCGAGTCAGATCTGATCAGGGACGAGTACACTAACACGTGTAGGTCTTAGATCCGTCTTAGCACCGAAGCAGCTAACTATATGTATATTTTAGAAGATTATTTTGTATAATAGGTCTAGGTTCCAGACTTTGTCAAATGCTTAGCGGATGTTAAGCAAAACTACGCAACAGTATTTATAATTTGCCATGGCATCAGTTTTAAGATGTTCTATTCCTTGGAACTGACCAATTGTATGAAGTCTGCCCCAGCGGGCAGCGGGTAAAAGTTGACCACAGTAAAGTATGCCTCTCGTAAGAGGTGCCTATAACCCAGTATGCACTATGTCTGTTATTTGGCTTGCCTCGAAACTTCAGCGTAGTCTCCTAGTCAGAAATAGTGCTTTAATACTCAGCTTGAACCGATATTATAGACTTTGAATGAGATTCCTTCTAATCTGACCGGAGACTTAAGCGATCGTCTCAGTGTAAAGCTTTCTAGAAATCGATTTTTTTGTAACTTTTTGTTCAAATCTTCCTTGTTCTTCTACGAAAAATTATCGAAAAAAGACCAAAAATTGATTGTTTCATACCAAAATTACGGCCATAATCGTGGACCTTGCACAGGACCTTTTTTTACGTATCATTTAAACAATTTATTTAACTATAATACACACAATAAACACAAAAAAATAATTTTGTATACGTCATGAATGTATTTATTTATAAAAAATTCGGACTGATTAGTTAACTCCAACATTAAAAAAAAGCATCGCGAAATCAGTAATTTTTCGAAGAGTCACACTGAGTCACTTAAATCGGCTCATAGGCTTTGACTTTTTGGCGATATTTGAGGTGGCTATGGTTTAAACCTAAAGCCAGGTAAAATGTAAAATTCAGTTCAGTGTGGAATCGCACTGCGGCCGGCTGCTGGACCCACAGGCCGAGGTTTTAGGTTGGGTGTCAATTCCACCTGACCAATTGAAACCAAATAATAATTTCATAAACCATATTTTATTTTTTCATGTATGTATATGTCTTTGAGCACCGTGGGTTGAGGCCATCGTCACCTGGTACTCATGTAAAAACACAACTGCTCCTTTACCATGAACTCTTCTAAAGACAAATACGTAATGATGTTGCTTCTCCGCCGGCAGAGGCAAAAGACTGCTATTTTCTTTATAGAGTTTCTTACCTTTATCATTTGTCAAGTAAAAATTTATATTGACTTATCTCTCGAGCAATACCGATCAATAATGATAAGAATAGAGAAGATTTAAGGGGTTAGGGGTGGTCAGAATTTTCAAAAATTATTTATTTTGTTTTTTGCATTATCGTTAAGTGTAATATCTTAAAACTATTCTCTGAAAATTTCACGTTGATCCGATAATTAGTTTTTGAGTTATTCGGCAAATAACAAAGAGAGCTCAGGCACTTCAAAGCGCTAGCGTGATACTTTAAACGCGTTTTTCTCAAAACTATGTTTTTTGAACTGGTGACAACTGTAACTCGAAAATCGCTATTTTTTAATGAAATTTATACAGCTTTTAGAAAACATAATAAACTCGGGCCTGATAGAAAGATTTTTTGTTTTTCAAAAATTTCGATTTTTTAAGACCAATTAACTCTTGTTTATTTCCCAAACATTTAGAAAAAAATTTCCTGAGGCCACCATTTTGTTAATTAAAAAAACAAAAACGAATCCTTCGTTCAGGCCCGAGCTTATCTATTTATAAAACTATTTTTTTTTGTCCGATTGATTTTAGATGAATCTCCAAGGACTTATAGTTGTCACCGCAAGTACCTTTTTTGGAACTGGATCAACACAAACAACTATAACTTTGGAAATAAAAGTCAACACATTCTTTAATAATGCCATATCACTACTTTTGTAAAATAACAGGATTTAATAACGAAAAAACAAAGAAAAAAAAAATACTGAAAATACTTATTTTTTCGTGCCTCTGACTACCCCTAACCCCTTAAATTAGTATTATAAAAAAAATTATAATAAAAGTGTTTACATTTCTTTGAGATCTAATCCTATAACGCCGTCTTCTAAAAAGTGAATATATCGAATAAAGTATCATCTCTCTCTTATGTACTCACATTGATTAAGCTCTCTCCCCGTGCCGTGATCTTGTGAATTCCATAAGCTCGATGTGGCACCAATATAAATATTGTTAAAGGATTGTGACAATAAAATATCTGCAACATTCGATTTTGTGCGGTGAATTTTTTTACTGAAACGTTGATCTATTTTGTCGACGCGAGCGTCCATTAGAGTTGTTGTTGTCATTTAACAGGAAATTAAATAGATTTATGTAATAAAATGGCTGTGTGTTATACCAGTAGCATAAACATAAAATAGTACATGAGGATATATTAAGTTGTTGATGGCTTGGTAAGTTAAGTTCAGCCGGAGTGACATAATGGATATTAGAGAAAGCGTAAGGACTTGAGGTGCTATAGACATAACTGAAACTGTTTTGCTTGTTGCGAGGAGAGCACATGCGAGAAGCAGCGAAATTAATTTAAATGAAATAATTGTGTTTGTGTATTTATTTGAATTAGCTTTTATTTTTTTTTATGCATTTATGCACACCTTTGTTGTTGAATTTCGCAACCAAACCTGGCACGGTACTTAGAGCCACCGTCGGTGCTAATGTGGTTACTGTCGTTGTTTGGGGAATATCTGCAATGAAAAAGGAGAAAATATAGAACAGAGGCAAGGATAGTAAACATTTGTTTAGTAGTATAGTGTAGTTAGTAACTATATAAATTGAGTTGGAAGTTGTATAGTTTATGTTTACAGTATTTAAGTGAGCAAAAATTTAATGAATATTATATATATATAGCAAATGACTTTCAAATCGCCAAGTACAATTTTCTATCTCTGGTCATACCGTCCTTCTTTTCCATCGGAGAAAATTTGTATTACATTGAAAATTTTGCTCTGATGCGGATTAAGGCTAGACGCTCATTCATCGGGAGGAATGTCAAGACTCGACGACTGAGCCTTTCTGCGCTCAGTTCACGCTGTAGTAAATGTCACAAGATCCTACGGGTCTCTATCCTTGTCCCGTTCATCGCTTTCTGGACGGTAGTGATGTCAGTTTTTATTTAAACGAGGACATTAACCAGTTGGTCTTCAACAACTTTCCTATTTAGAAACTGGACATTCCAAGGGCGTGGCCTTAAATAATTGTCCTTAATACGTTTGCTGTGGTCGTCAATAAAAGGTGGGTTTTTCATTCGACGCTGTTGTTTTCTTTTCAATGTATTTGGTTTTTACATGGCGGGTTCCAAGCCCAGCGGACAACCTCGCTAGACGAGTAGTATAAGGCTTTATACACATTTACAAAGCACGCCGCATGTTTCAAGATCGACGTCCGCTCGCAGTCGCATATTTGGTGAACAGACGCTCCAATTAGACTTCAGCGAACCCTTAAACCGAATATGTTGGAGAGCTTCTGCTGAAGCTAACTCTCTTTTAGCTGTGACCCCAGGCTCGACACGGGTTGGCTACCACATATTACAGAGGAGTTAATACATTAATATAACGGGATTTAATTTCCACAACGAGGAGGTACGAGCTGATTACAGAGAAGCATAAATCTTCCCCAGGCTTTTAGTCTGAGAAGTATTTTAGTACGGAACCTTATTTCCTAATTCCATATATCCGATCAAGACATATGTTACTGATACCATATATTGGGAAAATAATGAATTTAGTTTTACTAAACTTCATATGTATAATAAAAATATTGACTACTTTCTTTCACTTTTTCCGTTTTTCTTTTACTTACAACAAATTTAGAAATTGATCCCATGTCGCGTCTAAACGTTTGACTAAAATTGTAATTCATATATAAATTTTAGAAGTTTTCTTTTTCTCCTGGCACTAAGTGGTATACTATATAAAGTCTCAATACTTACTTTACGCATTATTTTAAATAAAACTTAACTTTCTAACTAACCAAATAATGCTCATGAAATCTTGAATGCAAAACTATTATAATTAGTGGTCCTTCTTAACTGTTGTTAGTTAATTAATAAAAAAAAATAACATTATGCATCAGTAAGTGTTTATGTTTTAATGTGGTAAATAAATTAATTCAATTATTTGCAAACCGAAATCTTTTGATTTAATTTTTAACACCCAACTTAATAATTAACAACTACTTCAAAGCTGGTCAACCGCACATCAACTTGACTATTACTAAGTGCCTAAGGCTCCTGGCTAACATACGAGTATCTTGTACATGAATTCAAAGTAGTACTTAATCAATTAGTTAATTCCTCTTTGTTCATGTTGATAATAGATTGTGGTTGTACAGTACATATGTACTCCCCTGTTCAACTCCATTACAATTAGTGTCACAGTAATTATGCAATACTCTTCGGTTTTTGTCAGATTAGACACAGTCAAGTAAGAAGGACTCAAGAAATTCGCCAAAAAACACAAATTTGTAATTTAATTCTGCAAAATGTATGATACGTAGTAAATACTTAAATAATGCAATTGTGTATAAGTTTGGTTTCTGGGTCACTACAATCCTAGAATGTACGATATTTTATTTTAGTAGATATGTATTTACTTGCGTATGTATTCTTTAATATTAAATTTTTTGGTTGCTCTGTTTGTTCTACCAAGTTCAGCTATCTATATTAAAAACATCTGTGTGGTAATTAAGCAAATACATAGTATATGTAGAATACTACAGGGTTATTAGTATACGTATATATGTATGTTCATGCATTTGGTATTAGATATTAACACAGTAGTCACCGGCCTGTAATCAAAGTACGTCTGCTGTACTACTATGATCAAATAATCGTAAGACATAGTTCATAATTTTAAAATTTCTATTTTATTCTTTGAGCTATATGTGGACGCTCTCAAAGGAATGACTCCTGTGCTATTGTTTTCCCTATTCATCAAGTCAGTTTTTAAAGTCAATTTCCGGAATAACTTTCAATGCGCGTAGCGATTCACGTTTGATGTCTACGATTGACTCAAAACGGTAACCCTGGAATACGTTTGGAACAAATTTTGAAGCACTTTTGCCACTCAGTTTGAGGTATCTTCAAAAGATATTCTAAGCGCGTTAACCGCTTCTTCAGGAGTCGAAACCTCTTCATTTATTTTTTTTTGTTTCGGGAATAAAAATAAGTCATTTGATGCCAAGTAAGGAATTGTCATCAAACTGATTGCACAAAAATGCGGTTATTTCAATCGATGTGTGAAAGCTCGCTTTGTTGTTATCGTTTATGATGATTGACAATTGGATTTCCAGTTTCTTGAAAAGGATTATGTACTATTCAAAACGTTTTATTATATGTAGTTCTAGTGGTATGGTTGGAATAAGTTCAGCTTTTCCAAAAAAAAAAAAAGAAGAGGCAACTATTTCCTCGAAGTTCTTCATGCACGAACAACTTTATTTCGATCCGGCTCAACTCGAACCACCGATTTACTTGACTTCTCTTTACATTCAGGCTCATACGTAACATATAAATCCACAATTCATATAATCAAAGTATCGCTATCGTATTTTTTATAGCATTTCTCTAATCTAATCGGCTTGATCCTACTTAAGCGAATGACAAGTTGTGTGGGAACCAACGTGAAAAAAAAATATTAGAGTTTATAAATATTGAATGTGTACTGGTCCCACTAATGCCTCAAGTTATCTCAATCTCGCGATAGGTCACATTATGATATGCAATATCCGTTTGGACATATTACCAATACAACTTTGAGGCATGTAAAATGTTTGAGTTTTAACTCCATTTTTGGTTGAGATGAATATTTTGAGTTACTGTAAATTTCAAGCTTTACAGAATAAACAAACCAAATCCCGAAATATAAAATGAAATTTACCGAAGTAATTGCTTTACATATATTTTTAAATTACACGTCTGTTTTTTGCAGCTTCGTCTAATAATTATGTTTTTAACATCTTGACTTCGAAATGCAAAAATATTATTATTTCAAGACCTTTCTTTTTTCAATGCCCTAATTGTCGATAACAATATAACAACATAACACGCCTCTTCTCTACAGTGTGACAAGCTCATTTTTACATATGTTTGAGTCGTTTTGTGTTGTGATTATACATTTGTATTTGTGTAAAAATATTTGTTTTGCAAATTCATCGTTCACTTACGATAGAGTTTAATTGTGCCATCCGTATCACCAAGAGAATTCTTCGCCACGCAACGGTAAGAGCCGAAATCTGATGTGTCAACATCTTTTATGGTTAGTCGCATGGTAAATTTGTAGCCACTTTCAAAAGTTTCGGATGTAAAGTGCTCACCTATAAAATAAAAGCATAATATGATGTGTTAATAAGATATATGTTCATATGGTACGAAATGTAAGCAACATTATGTGTTTATGATTTTGCTTACGAAAACGCATAAAAGTGTATGCGATATATATGCGTAGAATTTCTGAAAGTTTGGATAAGTTATAATTTGAAATTGACAAGGACTACAACTAGGGTATAAATGTTTTCAAGAAAACATATTGAGGTTTCTTTACACAGAGTTTTGAAGAAAAATTTTATGAGATAAAATAAAACTTATCACAGAGTCCAAAGTTTTATAAAAATTCGCACGCTGAATGTACTTCAAGTTCACTGTTAAAAAAGTAATCTATTTAAGAGGCCACCTCAGAAATTTAACGCAATTTCTTTTAAACTAAATTTAACTACCGAAGTTATTAGTTATCTCTTATACCGAATTATTGTCCAATTCAAATATTAATTGTTATAGGTTGTTATCAATTAATAAAGGAAGCTTTGAATGATCGACAAAAACGTTTAAAAATCAAGCAAAAGTTTTCCTTTGTGGGTATACAGTATTTTTTACTTTTTGTCTAATTACATTTTACTGTAAAAATTCGGTAAATTAGTTTTTGGCTCTCCCTGACATATGTAAATAGAAAAGTAAACCAGGAAATAAACATTTATTTCCAGTAGTATGTGCGAATCTTATTTAAAAACATACTACATCGCACTAATTGCGAACTTCAGTATTCCTAAATTCTGTTCATATACAATATATCTGAATTGTCATAAAAAATATATATATTTAAAAGAAAAAAAAAAGAAAACAGAAACTTCAAATTTAATGAAGAATGTTTATTATCATTCGAAAAAACATTCTTTACCATGTATTTTTTGAAGATTATCTCTTACAAATTTCGGTAATTTTAATGATTCGGTTTTCAAATATTCAATCGTGCCAAAATGGCATCCCCACATTGCCCTTTGGAGTTTGCTAAATAGGCAGAAATGAAACAAAGCCATTACAGACCGAAAAAAGGTTATCATTACTGTGATAAAGGAAACATTAGTTGTTCACCCATAAATTCGGCCGTTTCAGACGTAGAGCTTGACGCAAACAATAAATAACGCTCGAATAATATTCTTTTCTAAGGGTTGGCCCTGCGGAAGGAACTTTTAGTGCATCTCCTTACTTTTTGATCAATGTAGAATATACTAATTATTTCAATTGAAAATTGCAAACCATCTTTTACAAATCTGAAATAAGATCTTCTTCTTCTTTACTGGCGTAGACACCGCTTACGCGATTATAGCCGAGTCAACAACAGCGCGCCACTCGTTTCTTCTCTTCGCTACGTGGCGCCAATTGGATATTCCAAGCGAGGCCAGGTCCTTCTCCACTTGGTCCTTCCAACAGAGTGGAGGTCTTCCTCTTCCTCTGCTTCCGGCGGCGGGTACTGCGTCGAATACTTTCAGAGCTGGAGTGTTTTCGTCCATCCGGACAACATGACCTAGCCAGCGTAGCCGCTGTCTTTTAATGCGCTGAACTATGTCAATGTCGTCGTATATCTCGTACAGCTCATCGTTCCATCGAATGCGATATTCGCCGTGGCCAACGCGCAAAGGACCATAAATCTTTCGCAGAACCTTTCTCTCGAAAACTCTTAAGTTCGACTCATCGGTTGTTGTCATCGTCCAGGCCTCTGCACCGTATAGCAGGACGGGAATTATGAGCGACTTATAGAGTTGGGTTTTTGTTCGTCGAGAGAGGACTTTACTTTTCAATTGCCTACTCAGTCCGAAGTAGCACCTGTTGGCAAGAGTAATCCTGCGTTGGATTTCCAGGCTGACATTGTTGGTGGTGCTAAAGATGGTTCCAAGACAGACGAAATTATCTACAACTTCAAAGTTATGACTGTCAACAGTGACGTGGGAGCCAAGTCGCGAGTGCGACGACTGTTTGTTTGATGACAGGAGATATTTCGTCTTGCCCTCGTTCACTACCAGACCCACTTGTGTTGCTTCCTTGTTAAGTCTGGAGAAAGCAGAACTAACGGCGCGGGTGTTGAGGCCTTCTCTGTTGAGTTCTGCAGCTCGAACTATTTTCTCCAGAAGCAGGTTGAAAAAGTCAAACGATAGGGAATCGCCTTGTCTGAAACCTCGTTTGGTATCGAACGGCTCGGAGAGGTCCTTCCCGATTTTGACGGAGCTTTTTGTGTTGCTCAACGTCAGCTTACACAGCCGTATTAGTTTTGCGGGGATACCAAATTCAGACATCGCGGCATAAAGGCAGCTCCTTTTCGTGCAGTCGAAAGCAGCTTTAAAATCGACGAAGAGGTGGTGGGTGTCGATTCTCTTTTCACGGGTCTTTTCCAAGATTTGGCGCATCGTGAATATCTGGTCGGTTCTTGATTTACCAGGTCTAAAGCCACACTGATAAGGTCCAATCAGTTTGTTGACGGTGAGCTTTAATCTTTCACACAATACGCTCGACAGAACCTTATATGCGATGTTGAGGAGGCTAATCCCACGGTAGTTGGCGCAGATTGTGGGGTCTCCTTTTTTGTGGATTGGGCATAGTACACTTAAATTCCAATCGGTGGGCATACTTTCGTCCGACCATATTTTGCAAAGAAGCTTATGAATGCACCTTATCAGCTCTTCGCCGCCGTGTTTGAATAGCTCGGCCGGCAATCCATCGGCCCCTGCCGCTTTGTTGTTTTTCAGGCGGGCAATTGCTATTCGAACTTCTTCATGGTCGGGCAATGGAACGTCTGCTCCATCGTCATCGATTGGGATATCGGGTTCGCTTTCTCCTGGTGTTGTGCTTTCACTGCCATTCAGCAGGCTGGAGAAGTGTTCCCTCCATAATTTAAGTATGCTCTGGGCATCGGTAACTAGATCACCTTGGGGGGTTCTACAAGAGTATGCTCCGGTCTTGAAACCTTCTGTAAGCCGCCGCATCTTTTCGTAGAATTTTCGAGCATTACTCCTGTCGGCCAGCTTATCAAGCTCTTCGTACTCACGCATTTCGGCCTCTTTCTTTTTCCTTCTACAAATGCGTCTCGCTTCCCTCTTCAACTCTCGGTATCTATCCCATCCCGCACGTGTTGTGGTCGATCGTAACGTTGCGAGGTAGGCAGCCTGTTTTCTCTCCGCTGCGACACGGCACTCCTCGTCGTACCAGCTGTTCTTTTGCGCTTTCCGAAAACCAATGGTTTCGGTTGCAGCTGTACGTAAGGAGTTTGAAATGCCGTCCCACAGTTCCCTTATACCAAGTTGTTGACGAGTGCTCTCAGAGAGCAGGAGTGCAAGCCGAGTAGAAAAACGTTCGGCTGTCTGTTGTGATTGCAGCTTCTCGACGTCGAACCATCCTTGTGTTTGTTGGCGTGCGTTTTTTGCTGCACAGAGGCGGGTGCGAATTTTGGCTGCAACAATATAGTGGTCCGAGTCGATGTTAGGACCTCGGAGCGCACGCACATTTAAAACACTGGAGACGTGTCTTCCGTCTATCACAACATGATCGATCTGGTTGGTGGTTTTTCGATCCGGAGACAGCCAGGTAGCTTGATGTATCTTCTTATGCTGGAATCTAGTACTACAGATAACCATATTTCGGGCCCCGGCGAAGTCGATCAGCCTCAGCCCATTTGGGGATGTTTCCTCGTGGAGGCTGAATTTACCGACTGTAGTGCCAAAGAATACCTTCTTTGCCCACCCTGGCATTGAAGTCGCCAAGCACGATTTTGACATCGTGGCGGGGGCATCTCTCATAGGTGCGCTCCAAGCACTCATAAAAGGCATCTTTGGTCACATCGTCCTTCTCTTCCGTCGGGGCGTGGGCGCAAATCAGCGATATGTTGAAGAACCTCGCTTTGATGCGGATTGTGGCTAGACGTTCATTGTCCGGAGTGAATGATAGTACTCGGCGACGGAGTCTCTCTCCCACCACGAATCCAACACCAAACTTGCGCTCCTTTATATGGCCACTGTAGTAAATGTCACAAGGACCTACTCGTCTCTGTCCCTGTCCCGTCCATCGCATTTCTTGGACGGCGGTGATGTCAGCCTTTATCTTTACGAGGACATCTACCAGATGGGCAGCGGCACCTTCCCAATTAAGGGACCGGACATTCCAGGTGCATGCCCTCAAATCATAGTCCTTGTTTCGTTTGCCAAGGTCGTCATCAAAAGGGGGGGCTCTCATCCGAGGCTTTTTGTTGGCTTTTTATTGGGGGGTTTTATTTTTTCGTGGCGGGTCCCAAAACCCAATGCACAACCTATGCAGGGTGTTTTTGCCATTTTCACTTTAGCTCGCCTTCAAACGGATGTTCTTAGGCTACCCAGAGGATACTTGGTCAAAGACCGGAAGTCGTGAGCTGCTTGAGTCATATGTAAAAGAATCGTTTCTGGCCACTCCCAAGTGAATGGCGATCAGAGAACTTTCCTCACTTGCGTGAACTTCTACACATGACTCCATCCTAAGATCTAATCTAATATAAATTGATTTTAGAATTGATGCAAATATTATGTGAAAATAAGCTGTTATGGACGAAAACGTCTGTAAAGTCCCCAGCAGGTTTTTGACTAAAAATTGCATGAATTGGGCTTCAAACTGCCAACTCATACATAACAATTGTCAAAGTCAGCCACTACTAATTTTGTTTTATCCTGAGAACTCAGGAGAATAGCCGGTGTAAATTATTTGTCAATATTTGTTTTTTTATTACGAATTCAGTTTTATCTTCTTCACTCTTTCATGTCATTTGTTTGTCACTTAGGGTATGCGAGCAGTTAACTCAATCCCCAAAAGTCTTTTTCATTCAACCACTAGCGGTTGGTCATTTGTTGTATTTATCATCTCTTTTGCATATATATTAGTAGCTATATACTATATGTATATATATCGTTTCCGGACATTACTTATTTATTTTCGGAAACAACTCGGTGTGAATGCAATGTACATTCGTGTAGCGCTCACTGATGGACTGTGCCCATACTGCTTTCTTCTTTTGTTTTGTTAACTCTCTATCTCTTTTTGGTGACTCCTCTTCCTTCTTCATATATTTTAACTGACTGTTTGTCCAAGTATTTACTCGCTTTTATAGCAACGGTTGTCTGTTGGAATATATTTATATGTACATATGTGTGTTGTTGGACATTTGTGTGATTGTGGTTAAAAAATGGCTGACAAGAAGTTAATTAAACGTCCGTTGCATCTTCTGTTTCTATAGCAAACCATTACATATTTGGTAAAATGTTTTTTACAAAGACTTTACTTAAAAAACACAACTTTGTTACCTTAATTTAAGTTAGTTGAAAATCAAGGGTGTTTAAATATTAAAAAAAATGTATATAAATATTTAAAAAAAGTATTTAATTTTATTTACTTGGCGCAATAATAGTGTGATTTTTCGTCCAGTAATTTATAGACTTTGGATACGCCTCTGACTGACACTCAAGTGCTATGTTTTGGCCGGTGGCAGCACCGACTAGCTGATTTTGTGTCCATATCATTGGAGGAGCTGTAAGAAAGGAAAACAGATGAACAGAAAGCTTTTATAAAGTTTATGTAAAACTACATCGGAGAATGGAACCTGTCAAAGGCCTTCATTCAATGGAAAACGTTTTTCTAGATATTTCTACGATAGTAAATGCTAAAAATAAATAACCTTGCAAAATAAGGAAGGTCTCCTAGAGGTTATAAAGTATCCGATATAAAGATCTTTATGTTGATTTTAATCGGTCAGTTTGAATAGCAGCTGTAAGGTTTATTTGTTTTTTCTCAACAATTGTTCTATTTAGTCACATAAAAAGTTTTCATTCAAGAACTTGTTGCTGATGATTACATGACATGTCCGCGTCATGTTAAAATGGCTATATGAAGGCCTCGTAGATGAACAGTTTATTGCGGAGGCTGAAGTTTACTGAACTCTTTGACCTCAGTAAAACTTGCCCTTCACCAGTTGTGTTTATTCTAACTGGTCTATTTACTTTTGGTATACACGCGGTAAGGTTGATAATGTTATTGTACGCCGATTGTAGAAGATTTTGGAAGAAAATAAAGTGGCAACATCGCAAAACTTCTTCCTTGATTTTCCCTCCTATGCAAGATCAAGGCTTAGACATCTATTAGCTCCCACTTTCAGAAATCCCTGTAAACTGGTAGGAATAAAATAATACCATCCAAGTAGTTTTCTTTTAGCGACAAAGCGTGATATCAACTCACAAAGTTTGATAACCGGAGTTTTAACAAAAACTTTTTGTTTCGCATTTTATAATGCCATGATTGCGAGTATATTTTCAGTTTCTGATAGTTCTGAACTCCTTAAGGCAAGGTACCACTGCCTCAACAGCTTCTTAACCCATAATTGAAACTTCAATATTATTATTTAAAAGAAGACCATTTAGCGTGTACAAGTACAATCTCCAGGCAATAAGTTGCATTATTACTGCTCTCAAATTCATAATTAAACCAAACAAATTTAAAGAGAAACAGATGGTCTCTGTGTTTCATCAAGTTACCTCACATATCCTACCAAAAACAATATATTATGAGAAGAGCCAATCGGATGTTTGAAAATCTTGATATAAGGGCTACGGCAAGTTCCGTTTTCGGTTTTCGGTTAATACCACTTTGTAGGTAGTGATTTATATTACGTCCACTTACGAACTTCGTCTTACCTTTTCATAAAGGGACATGTATACCAAGACTCAACAAGATATCTTAATTTCTATTCAAGTTACAGCTTGCACGGGCGGACAAACAAATATACGGATTTCAAATCATCTTGTCTTCCTGATCATTTGTATATTTATAATCCTATACCTCATACCTCTGTAGCAACATATTGCAAAAGCAATAAGGCACTTCATAAAAACGAAAGATTCTTTAAAACAACTTGATTTAAATCGGTCAGTTTACGTTGCAGCTCTGAAGGAAAAAAGACTTGTGCATAATTTCAGATAGATATCTCAAAAATTGAGGGAAATTTAGAGGTTGGTATTACAAACTTTGTGACAAACTTAATATAACCTATTTAGGGTATAGTGAAGGAATTGCTTGAGTGAGTCATAGATGATAATTGGTAACCATATCATTAGTAAAATAATAGTTTCTTGGCCTTTCCTTTAACAAGCTTATATGTTAATTTATTTTAGTAGATATATAGTACATACAGTGCACAACCAACATTACGCGCTTGCTGACCGTTGGCGGAATGCCATTCGAGGCGATGCATAAATATGCACCCATATTAAAGCGTTATACTTTAGTGATCGTCAGGTAGGAGCCATTGTAGGCGATGACTGGAAAGATAGATGAGGAATATGAGTGTTTTAAAATCATAAGATTAATTATTTTTAGGTTAAGGAACAAGGAATATTAAATTTATATTTATAGAAGATAAGTATTTAGTGAGATTTTGGTTAGATAGAATATGTTAGGTATTAATATGTCGATTTGTTTATTATTTGAAATTAAAAAATGTAATTCTATCATTTCTTTATTTCCTTGTACATGGCGTATGAGTAACTTTGTAATATTTGAAACGTAAATTTTGAAAAAAGAACAATTTGTTGGAAATTTAGATGGTCAATCCTCAAACAAGCATACTCAAACTTTAAATTAGTATGTAAAATATTTATGGAGTTATAGCCATCTGCAGTCTCTCGGTTAAACCAACTCAATCAGCTTTTTTATTAAATGCGTTTTTCTCAAAACTAACCAACAGAACTTCAGGGAATTTTCCGATTTCTCTGCTTATTTTGCATGTGGATCTCTACACACTAAACTACTAATTTACGATTGTATAAAAATATGTTTTGGTGGGGCAACGACTGTATTTTTATTTTCGGTCATGTTTTTAAAGTCTGACATTTACTTAGATTTTAATTCTTTAACAATTGTATTAAATTAAGTACGAAAAGACTAACAGCTTAGATACATTGTTTTTTATGTTTTCCTTTTGAGCCATGGTGAAGACCGAAATTAATGGGGTAATGAATTTAAAAAACAGCGAATAACTCGTTAAACAAATTTTGGAGGGGGGAAAGGTTATGGGGTTAATGTGTACAGGTTCCTTAACTATTATATTAACTACACGTAGAAGAAGTAAGGTACTTTCCGGTTTTAATATGAATTCTTCAGAGTTATTGATTTGATAGAAATACAAAAAAATATTAACTAGATTGGTATGAAAGTTAGAAATCTACTCACGAGATGCTTTTTAAATTGAATTCCAGCGGAAACTATCATAATTTGTTTTAGTATTCATAGAACTTTTTATACTAAGATTACAAATTCATTCGTTTCCAATAACAATATATGAAGACTGATTGCTATGCAATTGGGATGTGCATCCTTCCAAAATTTACGTCATAAATTTGTATCCATTAAAAATGCTAAGTTATTTTTCTATTGACGTTCGTGTTTTTCCTGCTAGTACATCTCTGATTTCGGAATAGTTGAAATCATTTTATTATTATTGATGTGCTTTTCATTTGTGGATAAATTGCTCAGTTTTTGCCATTGCATTTCAGTCACATGGTTTACATGCTAAAATCAATGAAAATATGCGCAATTTCGAGCAGAATACAATGAGATTATCTAAAACAATTGTGCTGTGGAAACTTCTAGGTGAGCGCTCGTAATTGCTAAGCTAAACATACATGCTTTGTTTTGCAATAAATAACTATAATATTTAAATTTCATGGACCTCTTTTAGGGTGATACAAATTTGACAATAGACACGCTCGTGGATAGACAATACAATTTACTTTGATAATTTGATAGGACTATCGTTAATTACTACACCAAATACATATAAGTGCAATCTGTTAAACAGTTTGTTTACAGCAAGTGCCTAATTCAGTACACCTTAGTAGGGCGTTGCGATCTTTGCAAAGGATAACAATATTGAGCAAAAAATTTGTCTAAAATTGTATTTCCAATCAAATTTTCAGTGTGGAATCATTGCGAATTTTTGAAAAGTCCCACGGTGATTTAAAAACTCAAGCCTACTAGTGATATAAAGCCTTCAAAGACAATCGAAAGATCGTTGAATACATGTTTCGTTCTGGACGACCTCTGCAACTGATAAAAATATTAAAAAAGTGAAGGATATGATAAGATGGTAAGTCCGCTATAATAATTTTGGTGGATACTTAGGAATGAAACGCTTTTCAAAAAGAATACACCATTCAACAATCATCGGAATGGGGGGAAGGTGCTCTTTTTTTTTCGATATTCGGAGGGACAGACAGTCAATAAGAAGTTCTATTTGGCCATATTGAGATTTTTGGTGGGAACATCCGCCGAAAACCGCCAGAATTGTGGAAGAACAATTTATGGATTTTACACAATTATAAAGCACCATTGCATCGAGCCACGATTGTAACCGAATTTAAAGCTAAAATTATTTTTTCTTGTTTTTCAAACTAAAATTGTCGCTCTGTGGAACACGTTTCAGTCGATCCTTGAGGGATATAAATATCTATAATATTCTAATTTTTGGACTAGAATTCGGATTGCATCATATTCGATTTATTGTCTGTTTCTGGTTTGTAAGATAGATCTAAAACTCATTGCCAGTGACAATAGGTTTGAAGGCATCGCTGTAGTCGAAAAGCATTGTATCACAGACGTTAACCGACGCAGTTTTTCGAAAAAAATTACTGATTTTGGAACCAATTGCGCTTTCACTTTTCTTACACCCAAATTATATTTCAAAATAGGTTTCCCTGATTCTAGCGATGTTGATGAACATTCCGAAATTTGAAAAAGGTAATCAGTGAGTACATTTCTATTACCTTTTGAACATATTTTATTTAAATGCAGAATAAACTAAACTAAACACTAGAAGATGAATCAATTTTGTAGAAATTACTTTAAACCTACATTATTATTTTCATTATTCGATTCAGAATATTTTCTTGGCTGCTGGTATCTCGACTCATCGAGTTTATTATAATTTATTTAAGTTTTCATCACAGTTAAAGTATAGTCTATATACTTTATTCTTTATGTTATTTCGATCAACACGCTCAACACTCAACTTTTTCAACTTAAAGTTTTCATAATTCTTTTTATCAACGCTTTATATTTTATGTTAAAAGTAACTCAAAACTATATTCACAAAAAAAAGTATTGATATAATATTCTTTACTTACCTTCTGTATTGTTGTGCAGCGGTATGGGTTCACCAAATTCACGTCGCCATGTTATGGTCGGTGTTGGTGAACCAACTGCTGCACATCTCAGTGTCACATTTGCGCCCTCTCGTATCACCATATCCGTGCTGGTAGGATAATCGAGAATATCCGGTGGCACTGCTTATGCGAAATGTGGGACGAGCGAATATCGTAACAGCACCGAAACAAATAAAACAGTGATGGACAAAACAGTCAGAATTGTAATGTTGATGTTGCATTGTATAACGTTGCATATCATGATCAGTTCACATTTAGTTTTTGTGTGTTGTTTTTTGCAAGCGGCAAGCGGCAAGAACAAGTATTAGCAATTGAAAAAAAAAAGAAGAGAAGGTAACATATATTTTGTTAGTTAAATAGTATATACAAGTATAAATATAGTTAACATAGCGTATCTTCTAGAAATGGTCTCCTAGGTAAGTGTAAAATAAATCGGATCATGATTTAATACTGTTCTGATGATATTGTTTGCTTTATAAAGACTGTATTATATAGCGTTCATATTATATACAAACTATACTCAACATACTATATAATATCAAAACAATGATTCATTCACAATGACTTTATTTCTTTAAAAATTTAATTTAAACTCACCTAGCAAATCATATTTCAAAAAATATATTTATTTTGCTAAGTTGGTAGGACTGTCCTTAATTACTATGCCAAATATGGACGCGACCTGTCAACCAATTTGTTTACAGTTTTATCAAAAACACGAGCATACCATTTGTACCACCATGCCCAGTTTTGGAAGATTTTTGACCTTTTTAACGGATGAAAATATTAGAAGCATATCCCGCGAGGCCGCTCAAATAATTTTGGTAATTATTATGGTTATCATAAAGCTGAATTTTTCTAAAAAATAGTACCGTAAACAGATTTCTTTAAACAGGCTTGAACGCCCGAGTTCCAATCCCAAATTCATGAAGAGCATTCATGGATTTATGAGTATAACATGCAACAAGTAAACAATCATCGGAATGGAGGGGAAAAAACACGCCAAAGCCACTCAAAACTCAAGGGGATGCTTATTGTTACTTTCGATATTCGTGGTTTGGTGCATCATGAATTTGTTCCGGAAGAAAAGACAGACAATAAGGAGTTCTATTTGACCGTATTTGTAGGAGAATAATTCATGGATTTTACACAATGATAATACACCTTCGTACCGAGCCAAGATTGTGACCGAATTTATAGCCATAAGAATAGGCTCCTTGTGGTTTTTTTTTGTTCCCCAAACTGAAATTTCCATTCCGTGGAACCCGTTTTCAGTCGATCGAAGGGATAAAACAAAATTCGCTGAAGAAGCTGAAGGCCATCCCAGTGCTATCTAGGGTGTTTCGAGGACTGGAAAAGTCGGTGGCATAAATGTTTTACATCTGGTCGGGATTACTTGACAAGTGATTAAAACATTTATGACTAATTAAACATTTTGCTTAAAAACGCAATGTAAATAAATTACCTTTTTTGTCGCAATGTACAATGCACTTCTTCTTAATTGGGTAATTATTGCGTTAAATATCAGTTAGGAATTTTCAACCGAAAATCTAGTGACCAAATATAAGATTCATTGCATTTTATAAATGTTATATAATGTTTTATAAAAATTTCAGTAATATACTCTAAACTGGTAAAATATGGATTATTTTTAAACTCATTTCATAAAAATGTTAGTAATTTCTAATCGTGGACAAGAAAAAATGCTAACTTCGTTCGTTGGAACGAAGCTAAAATATCTTTCACAAATACAAACGATTCCTTACAATAATTTGATTCCAATAGTGCTGTCTGTGTGCCAACCCTGTAGTAATCCGATCTCAACATTTTTTTCAAATAATGCAGTATTGCCTTAGATAATAAGTTCTTGAAGATTTCTCGACAAAAAAGTTTTTCCATGTACGTGTGAAAAATATCAGATGGATATCTCATAAACTGGAAGAATAATTTGTGTAAATGCTGACTGATGTACAGATAGACGGATAGACGTACAAAAGGACAGGCTAAATCGAAGTAGGTCGTCGTGCTGATAATTTATGTAAATATTTAATAGGATTTCCGAAGTTCCCGCCTGTGTGTTAAAAACTTCGTGCCAAATTTAATATAGCCTGTTCATAAATATTGACATACGAATTTCAGTCTCCCATACATATGTACATACGAGTGGTTATTTTCCATGAATGTAAGGACACTTTCAAAAACTCATGTCAAATAAAACATACATACAATTTTATACTTTTGTGGAAAACACCATCGTATTTGTTGTCCGCAGCACGTCCACAAATAACTGGAAAAACATAAAAAAGTTTGTCTGAAAAAATATATACGCATTAATGCTAAACATAGGTTTGTTTCAGTAAAGAACAGTGGTTCAGCACTATGATCTGTTTTTATGCACAACTCCATCAGCATTTGTTTTTCAAGTCACCGATGTCCAATGTGAAGCATTTTTGTAAAATATGTAAACTCCTGGAACCTGCTTAAAATATTTACATATTTTTGATTGTGCGAGCTTTTTCAATTACTTTTGGTAAGCAGTTACTTGTAGAGGCCAAAACAATATATTAAAAAAATATCGCGTTGATATAAATTTATGTTTTGTGTAATACCATTGTTCTTAAATTTTTTTCTATATTTAATTATTATAATTTTTTTTGGTTTTATAAAAAACTAGCTGACCCTGTAGCCGTTGTCCTGCGAGAAATTATGTGTTTTGAAAATAAAATTGAATTTATAGTGTGTTAAAAATCATGATAAACAAAATTTTTTGGTTTCTGCTCTGGTGCGTAAATGTACAGAGAAGATGGGTTTCCAACTCGTCAACATGCCACATATATCTGGCCGTGTGAAAAACATAGCATTTCCAGATTTATGCCAAACTCTTCTAGCGACTATCCTTGTGTCCTGTTGCTTGTCATCGCAAATGCAATTTTCCCCGGAAATTGAATACGTTTGAACTGAAATGACTGTTCCTTGTATTCGATAACTGCGTCATAATCAGTCAGGTGCCACTACATAGTTTCGACGCATGAAGATTGTGAAACATAATAAAGATAGATCCAACTTTGAGACGCAAATGATGCGGTGTCATACCAAGCATCTCCAAAGAATTTGGAAATTCTACCTGATAATTCACGGCTCCGTCTTCATTGTCAAGACGATCAAACGATTCGTATAAACGAAAACCTCCCGGATTTTGACTTTGAATCTTCCAGTTTAAGTCACTGACATCGGTATTTTTGGGAGCAAACGTTGTGCGTGCACTCAAACAATCGCAGTTACGATAATTTAACCAATGTTTGGATAAAAATTCGTGATGAGTTTACCTTCCATTGAAATAAATTGATATCAAACCACTGGAAGTATGAACCGAATTTTGCCCATTTCCAATTCTTAGCGAATACAATGTAAAATGTCATCCGCAATGTTATTTTTTCATATCCCATAATTGATGCGAATTTAAAGGCTGTTATGTCGAAATGATCTTCACGAAAAGTATGCGATCTTCATTTGCATGTGAATTAGCCATCGCTTTGTCCATCGTTTCTTTCCAGTGATTAACGTGTTTCAGAAATTGCAATTGCTGGCATGCTTCGCAAAAAGTTGCGCACATTATACCATTCACAATACGCAATGACTTAAATGAAGTTGAACCGCGAAACGCACAACAGTCGGAAAACTTCCATGAATTGCAAAAGTAAATATCCTACAAAGTATTCTAAAAGCAGTTCACGTATTGACCCATTTGATACTGCTGATTTCATCTCGTTCAAGGCCAATAAGCGTCATGTTTTTTTTGGCGATGTATTTGCAAACGTATTTGATAAATTTCACCAATCTGCAATACGCAATATTGATATGAGTTTTGAATGTGAATTGGACAACAGTGGCGAATATGGTACGATCCATGTTTGTCAATTTCGATGTGTTGTTAACTTCGATATTCACGCCTCTAAGTTGAATGCTAAATGTTCTGCCATTGTCGTCTGGTGAACGACGCCAATATAGTGGATATCCATCATTTCCAGTTTGCGTTTCCAAAAGAAAAGCACGTGGATAGTGTTTCGTGCATTTATTGTCAGACATACAAACCAAAGTGGGATTGTAATGTCCGTAAGGTCCATGAACTATATTGGTTTTCACCACTTCGTATAAATCTGGATCAACCTGTGGATCAGGAATTTCCGCTGAAATGATTTCATCAATTTGATCTGGTGTAACCACTATCCGCATCCAAAGAAGAATGTGTGCGTGCGGAAAACCTCGTTTTTGCTACTCAATAGAATACATCCAGCATCTAACAGCACCGTATATATCATACGTTGCTTCAAGATAAAGTCCATAAAACATCGCAGCTGTTGTTTGAAAATTCGTTACGATCGCTTGCTGATTGACCGCGATCCATAATTCCACACGTATGTCATCGCATCATGGGAGTACTTCTTGCCTTGCGTTGCCTTTCCTTGGGCTGCCGTACGTGGATGGCAAAAAGAACGCCGATTGATATTAGCGCGACCTCTTCTTGACATCGTAACAAATTTCAATCTGTATTTGATCACATTGTCTGAAACACACATAATGTTTTCACTGAATAATTTTCAATAATTTTTCCTTTGAAAAGCCGAAATAAAAAAGCAAGCGACCGAAATTGAACGATTCAAATAATTTACAAATCAAAATATTGAAAAAAAAAAAAACAAACACAAATTGAAAACAAGTAAGGAGGGGCTAAGTTCGGGTGTCACCGAACATTTTATACTCTCGGAAGCTAAAGTGATAATCGAGATTTCATTAACCGTCATTTACATATTTTTTTATTTTGATGTAAAATTAATTATGTTAGATCAATGTAAAAAAACAAAACAATCGTTTTTCGAAGTTAATGCACATTTTATTTCTTACATGAATAAGATTATACAGGTTTGTTTTAGAAATAATAAGTTTTATATATTTTAATAATTAAACGTTATATTTTTAAATTCTAAAGATATGTTTTTACAAATAGCAAAATGTATCCTACGTATATTTCATTTATTCTTAAAATATTTACTTCTACTTTATATTTATACAAATTCATATATATTAACAAATAATATATTTTATTTAAAACAATATTTTTTTTCAAAAAACGGCATTTCTCTTAATATATAATAATGTATATTTTATTATATGATATTACAAATTTGAAAGATTTGTTAAATTATTTTAATTCTACCTTATGTTTATACAAATTCTTATTTATTAACAAATGATTTAAAATTTCTTAGTTTAAATATTTATTTATTAATTCATGATGTCATATTTTTAACCTATTCTAATGCCCTTATGTGTGAAAAAGATACTTTTGTATATAGCCTTAGTCCGAAATAGAGACACAAATACCATCATGATAGCTATGCACTGTCTCATAAGTGATAGAATCAGCATGAGAATGATCCATGTTTGAAAATGCCCAATCAATTTGCGTCCCGGCAGGTATAGTTGAATATTCTACAATAGGCAACTAAAGTTTTTATCTTGAAGAAGATTTTTTATTGTAGACCCTGTAGACTTTAAACAAATGTTAAAATCTCCAACAATTAAGACATTTTGATTGCACAACTCTGAAGTAAGAATTTCTTGAAGTTCTGCAATAAAAAGCCTGAGGGGAAAAGCTGAGTTTCTGTAAAGAACCAGAATATTGTTGTTGAAACATTAAAAAAAAATACAGCTTCTAAAACTTTGCGGCTTGAATAAATTTTCCTTATAATCTTCGGTTCTATAAAGCTGGCAACATTATGCTTTGCATAAATTATAAGACCCCGTTTATTTCGGTTGCTTGTCCCAGTGCTATCTATCCTCAGCTCGTTTATAAGAGTATATCCTGGTATCTCAAAATGTTCAACAGGAATGTTCCAGGTTTCTACGAAGCATAAAATATCTGAAGATAGCAGCAGACAGTCGCCTTTTATATCGTTAATGTGAGCGTGGAGACTCTGAGCATTATGAAATAAAATTTGAAGTGCTGATGATCGAGAAATCATAAAATTGAAACTTGATCAGATGGACTTCAAAAATGTGGTATATGGGAAGTACGCGTGGTTGTGAATATATTTCGCCCAATTTCGAACCACAGATGCTACGGAAATGGTTCGAACCGAGTTTCGTTGAATTTGCTCGAGTAGTTTCTGAGATATGGTTTTAGACCCATAAGTGGCGGAGACACGCCCATTTTAAATTTGAATGTAACCCTCTGTGCATCTTTGCATGAAATTTAAGTTTCTTGTGTTTTTCCTTACTAAATTAAAGCATTTTTTGTAGATTTCAACATAACATTTGTATGGCAGGTGGGCGTGGTTATATACCGATTTCCTCCGTTTTAAGATAGTACCTTCAGGATAATTACTTCTGAAAGTTTCGTTAATATAGCTTTAGTAGTTTACGAGATATTTGCAAAAACTTAGTAGGGGGCGGGACCATGAACCACTTTTCCAAAAAAATACATCCGAAATTTTGTACCCTTCCTAGTGCGATCCTTTGTACCAAATATTTAACTTTCATATCTTTATTTATGGCTTAGTTATAGCTCTTTATAAGTTTTCGGTTATCGCCATTTTGTGGGCGTGGCAGTGCTCCATTTCGAACCCATTTTCGAACTTAACTTCTTATGGTGTCACTAAATACGATGTACCTAAGTTTCATAAGATTCTTAATTTTTACTCAAGTTACAGTCACCACACAAACAGTCATTCGGATTTCAACGCTTCTTGTCTTCCTGATTTCTTTTGTAGATTAACCAAATGACTACGTAAAGAAAAACTTTTGTTTTATAAAATAAGTTTCTTCGGCTTATTTTGCACAGCATCTTTTTTTATTCTTTGTATCATATGAAATTACACATTGTCTCGAATTATCGGTTCTAACTTAAACGGTATTTGCAACTTTATGGGGGTATTAAAAACTATCGAAACTAATCTAAGATCAGTCAATGAACCAAAATGACGTAGTTGACGGGCTGTTGATCATTCAATTTTGAACTAATCAGTGTTAATAAATTAATACGAATTCTTAAATCTGATGTATGTATATTTGATCCATAATCGATAACAGTTTTAATTTAAAAAAAAAGTTCCTTCTGCCATTTATTTCGTACAATTTAGTGTTTCTGACGTTTTTTGTTAGTCGGTTAACGCCATTTTAGTGATTTTCAACATAACCTTTGTATGGGAGGTGGGCGTGGTTATATCGGATTTCTTCCAGTTTTGAACTGTATATGGAAATGCCTGAAGGAAACGACTCTATAGAGCATGGTTGACATAGTTATAGTAGTTTCTGAGATATGTACAAAAACTTATTAATGGGCGGGGCCACGCCCACTTTTCCAAAAAAAATTACGTCCAAATATGCCTCTCCCTAATGCGATCCTTTTTGTCAAATTTCACTTTAATATCTTTATTTATGGCTTAGTTTTGACACTTTATAGGTTTTCGGTTTTCTCCATTTTGTGGGCATGGCAGTGGGCCGATTTTGCCCATCTTCGAACTTAACCTTTTTAAGGGGCCAAGAAATACGTGTACCAAGTTTTATCATTATATCTCTATTTTTAATTAAGTTACAGCTTGCACGGACGGACGGACGGACAGACAGACATCCGGATTTCAACCCTACTCGTCACCCTGATCACTTTGGTATATATAACCCTATATCTGACTCTTTTAGTTTTAGGACTTACAAACAACCGTTACGTGAATAAAACTATAATACTCTCCATAGCAACTCTGTTGCGAGAGTATACAAATGTGTTTAAAAAAAAGTTACTTTTTGGAATTTTCCAATTTTTCGACTTCTCCTCATGAAAAGTTTATAGTATTTTATTTTTAAACCTTCCCCGATCCACAAAAAACAACCTCTGAAAATTTCATCAAGATTGGTTCAGCCGTTCTCTTAGCGTTGCTAACAAACAATATTCATTTTTATATAACGTTTGTATGGGAAAAAAGGGCTGTTTTTAGTTGTTTTTCAGCAATTATTCGAGATTTTCTCGCCGTAAAAACCATCTCTGAACTTCAATGGACATTTAAGGAAAAAAGAATTTGCAAAATTGGTCAAGGCGATATTGAGTTATGCGCTTAGCAACACATTTCGCGATTAATTTTTGTATATACGAGTAAGATAAAATTTCTTATTTGAGAAGTGTTATTGAAAATCGATTTTATAATTTTTTTGTATTGTGATATTCGATAAAAAACTTCATAAATAAACCGATATTTGTTTATAATATTTGAGGATACTCTTTCAGATTCAATTAATGTCTCTTCAGTTGTTCCACAAGATAGTCATATAATATTCTGTCACATATGTGAAGATTTTAATTCTCATTCCTTCACATTTACTTCTGATCTGATTTACTTTTCGAAATTAAAAAGACCAAATCGCTTTCTCTCAATAAATAAAATCGTACAATTGTTTATAACGTATTTAAAATCTTTGCTGTTGAGAATATTTTTTGCTGTAGCAGAGTAGATTAAAATCTCAACGCTTAAAAACTCTCTTGCCTTTCAAGACTTGGCTGTTTCCGTATGTATGCGTCCCTCGCGTCGCTGAGCAGGAGGGTTATATGTATATAAATATATACTATATATAAGATCAACTCGAAGTTTGAAAATATATATGTATATTACGTATTAAGCGTTAATCTTATTTCATCAATTTTTGAAAAAATGCTTAACTATAACCAGGAAAGATTCTATTGGACGAAATTTTCTGTTAGGTAGAGGTATGAGGTACGTGTACTCATATTCGGTTTGAGGGCTTTAAGAGCTATGCTCCTATTTCAAGTATGACAGTCAGATTTAAATAAATGAAACGGACGCGATTTTTCCTTGAAATTACATTAGAAATGTTTTCTGTCGCTACAACAGCAACAAACCTAACATAAATGCTTCAGCTAATTTTATTAATTTTCATACTGCCTGAGAAGGTATCGAAACAATTTGTTGACAGTAAATGTAGATCATATAGCATTTGTATTTTATGATCTATACACTACACATCACATATTACTAGGGACAAAGGATAAGGAATAGATACTAAAAGAGTTATGAAAGGCTTAACACTTTTTTCATTACGAAGACAAAAATTCCATAGTACAAAATATTTAGTCTAATACTTAAAAGCTTACTCAAGTTTAAAGCAATTATTTCAGAAACTCTAATGAAGGACGATTTAATTTCATGATTTTGTATTTTACAAATTTAAAGAAAATTTTGGAACTTATGTGCGATTGCAACTTTATAACTCTTCTATGTATTTTCTAACTTCGCTGCTCCGCTGGCCTCTTGTATTATACAGCTAGATTTATGAACTTTGCGCAACAACCAAAAAGCTTGCTTCTACGAGATACTTTTGGACTAAAATAAAACATAGCAGGTCCTTTAACTACCAGCTCTTAGCAATGCCAATCTTGCTGCGATTGTAGGTGTTCTGAATGTACACTGTCCAATAAGCTCACATGCGGTGCGCTTAAATATTTGAATGAAGGTGAGGTGGAATCACGTAAACACTTTCTCCTCTACTATCCAACTTTTGCCTGAACGAGACTGAAATATCTCAATCGATACAAAATGTAACAAATTTATGGTTAGTTCAAAACACATCGTGGGTCTGCAAGGATCCGGCGATTAATATTTAGGAGTTTTGGGTACCACAAAAACCGAAGTTTATCGCTGTATATCTGAGATTTAGTACTAACTTTTGCACGCATATCAATCTTACGATTTAACCTAATCAACGCAGTAAAAATAAGTTTTTGATAGTCGTCAATTTTCAAAGTTGCATAAAGGAACATGAAGCGATTGTTAATATGCGATGATCATTTTGATTCATAGGAGCTGAAGGCATCACAGTGGAATGAAGTGCTCATTAGCCAGATAATATTCGTGAAGTCACGAATGATTGCATTTGGATAATAGAAATTTCGTTCCCCAACTTATCTATGGTGAAATTAATTCAATAGAGGGTGCATATAATGAAAGTGGAGTTTATTTAAATTATTTAAATGTCCTACGAGGACAAAAACTTGAAATTTGATTTCATTTAATTGTACATAAGTTAAAATTAAGGTAAACATTTTCTGGTATTTTTCACCATAAAAAAATGTTTATGTGTCTTCGATGAATTAGAAATAAAGCTTTAAACGAAACACCTTAATGTACATGTCCCTCTCATTTAAATTTAACTAATAGAATATTGATAATGAAACAATAGATATTGTTTACTATACTGGATATGTCGGCAGTATATTATAATATGCCTATAAACAATTTGACTCAATTAAGCTTGTCGTACTCACCCACAACATCCAGGTAACCAACTTGACTTTTCATCGGATCCGTATTGATCTGACACATATACCAGCCTTTATCCGCTTCCTTTACATCACGTATTCTTAATATCCAAACACGTTTCTCAGCATGGGTTAAGCTCATTCGGCTTTTTTTTCGTTATAATGTGATTTTGTATCGTCAGTATTGTTTGAGTGTCGACGCGCAACCACGCAATCTAGTCGATGGCTCAAAATAATCATATGACGCCCAAAAACGCGAGGGTGCGTGTTTGCGTTCGGGTAAAGCATAATTCGAGACGTGTCAACCCGTTCGACACAACCCATATATTTTCATATTTGTAGAAAGTACGTAGGTCGCAAGACGCACACATTTATTTGCACGTTCATTCATTAGTATATTTACGTAGGTGCGTATAGGTGGGCCACGGGTGCCGGTTTGTTTATGCCATTGAACGTGCAAGTGATTGTGTCGAATTTTCCACGGAGTTCCAAAGGACGTTGGATACATGTGAACGTGTGAAAGTGTATGTGTAAGTTAGTAAAGGAAGAAAAAAGAAAAAGAGAAGAAAATTTGTATGAAAATTGTTTGTTCGCCTTTAGTTTAATAATTGAAGTTTTTGTTAACCAGTACTTCACAGTGTTTGCATATACATATACATGCATAAATGTACTTGTAAATATAACTATATCGTAGGTCATTGTATTGTAAATGTGTTCAAAAATACTCAGTTTCAATTTGAAGTCGATCGGTCAATTTCTCGTTGAGTTATGACGCCAGCAATTTTGAAAAATGTCGCTTCGAGAAAAACGCGTTTAAAGTTTCACCTCCGAATAGTCGCTCTTTAGGACGCTGCCATCCAAAAACTATTCAAGATACGACCTTCCGGATTTCACAGGATATTAAGAAAATATAAGTTATTGAAAAGCAAATAAAAAAAGAAAAAAATTTTGACAGTGCCAAACTGGTATAGCCCCTTAAGGCATATGCTGACGAATACATAATAGTACAGTCATTTGGTCGAAAATATAGACGTTACCTGGAAAGTTTTCCGGGAGTTTTGAATTTTGGCAGTTTTATAGATTTTGGTATGATCTTGCCAAATTTCAACATTGCCACCTCGTATGTTTGCCGCTCGCGCCGCCATATAGAAAAAATGGCGCCCAAAAGCAGTTTTTTGATAATTTTGATAACTCCTTTCCGGCTTATTTTACAGGAAAAACATATCTTTACAAATAAAAAGGTGAGGAAATTTCCTACAATTTATGTCTCAACCTTTTCTTTCCTAAAATCAATAGTTTCGGCGTATGAGTACCGTAAGTCATTATACATCCACACCAACGTGTAATATTTACAAAATTGAGCATGTGCGCAACGAAGATCACGAAAAACTGCTTCAGTAGACATACTTTTCGACGAAACAATGACGCCAACTGTATCCCAAAGTAAATTCCTGGGTAACGATGCAAACAAGAACCGCCTCATTGAAATGTTGAAGATAAAATTTGAAACAGAACACTTCGTGGTTAAACAAGCCACCGAAGATGCGGATACGTTAATAATTAATACCGCAATATATGTACTTGTCATCGGCACTCGATTTCGTTGTAGTTGTCGGTGAAGATATAGATCTTCTCGTTCTTTTGACAGCGCTATCAACGCATTCCTCAAACCAGGAAAAGGAAAAATTTCACGACAAATATACTCCATAAACAGTGTAAAAGATAAAACAGCCTCAAATCATATTTCATTTTTACATGCCTTTAGTGGTTGTGATACCACATCGGCATTATTTTATCAAGGAAAAATGAAATTTATTAAAGTATCTCCAAAAAACCCAGATTTAAACGAGGTTATCGAAGTATTTAAAAATCTAAATGCAGATCCAGAAAACATTGCTAAAGCAGGAGAACGCTTTCTTATCGCATTATAGTACAAGCTACAGCGATGTGAACAGTCGGAAAATAAATATATATATGCACACTTCACAGCATCAGCATATAAGAAAAAATTCAATATTGCGTCGCTACTACCAACAGAAGCAGCAGCACGACAACATTCGTTGTGAACTTATCACCAAATTCAGCAATGGAAACAAAAAAAAAGGCAGAACAATGTCGATGGAAAAAAGACAAGAACCGGCTCATTCCTGTTACTACATTCGATCCCCTGCTCCGGAAAGCTTACTGAAACTTATTTCTTGCAAATGCAAGAAAGGTTGTCAAAAAGCTTGCGGATGCAGAAAAGCAGGACTGAAGTGCTCCGTTGTGTGCACGAACTGTAGTGGCTCTTGCGATAATTCGCCATTTCCGTCAAAACACGACATTGAAGAAGAAGAAACGGACACTGGAAAAAAACCAAATGAGCCCTACGTCCGATGATGCCGAAGAAACTTCCGTCTTCGAAAGTTCAATCGGTATTGAAGATGATGAAAACCCAACATCTGGTCCTTCAAGAAGAATGAAGCGGCGGAAAATTACCTAAATATTTAAATAGTGAGTAAGATGTGGATTAGTCCTACTAGGGATACCACGATAAGAAAATGCCCCCGATTTCTCTACCTCATGGTGGTGTGGAAATGAGTATTTCTGCCGAAACGTGTATTGAATTATACTTTACGGTGCTCGTACACCGAAACTATTGATTTTAGGAAAGAAAAGGTTAAGACATAAATTGTCCTCTACTTTTATTTTGTATAGATATGTTTTTCCTGTAAAATGAGATGAGATCAATATGGCAGCGCGAGCGGAAAACATACGAGGTGGCAGAGTTGAAATTTAGCAAGAGCATGCCAAAATCTATAAAATTTCCAAATTTCAAAACTCCCGGAAAACTTTCCAAGTAAAAATACTAAATGACTGTACTAATAAATGTATTTATGAATCTTAACTTCCGCCTGATTGCTTGCGGCCATTGTCAGTCGCTCAATGAATCAGCTAAGGTAGAGTATGAGTCCCTTTTCCCTTTGGGGTTAAGGTTGATGAGTTCATTGGGATGAATGGCGATCAAATCAAAATCGATTGCGTGATCAATGGAAAATCATATGTAAACACAGACGTATACCAAGCATATTGTTACCGATTTACATACGTATATTTACTATTTGGTATTATTTGTACCCTATCAATAGGTAGGCTTAGTGTAGCAGCCCTGAGACGAAAATATTTAGAGAGTTGTTGTAGAGAAATTAATTGCAGGATACTTTTTTAATGTTATCCTCAAAAATTACAAATTCTACAAAATTTAAAATGAATATATATAAACAATCCAAGCCAAGTTTAATTTATTTGATATTTCTTAAGCGGCTAAAAAAGGCCTGTTAGAAAGAAATAGACTATGCCCAAAACTTAAAACTTATATCTTGAAAACTGGCGGACTAGTTCGTATATACATTGAGACAAAAAGTCCCCGCATTTTGTAAACAAAACCCAAAATATTTAATTTTTCATCAATATTTATTTTGTTGTATTCAAGATAATCCCTATTAGATGTAACACACTTTTCCAGTTTCTGGAACACTTTTCAAAAGCACTTTTTGGGATTGCTTTTAGCTCTTTCAGCTAATCATGTTTTATCTCTTCTATCGACTGAAAACGTGTTCCACGGAGCGGCAATTTCGCTTTGAGGAACAAGGAAAAATCATCCGGAGCCAATTCTGGTAAATACGGTACTCGATCGATGCTACTCATTGCATCTTTAAATTCAGTCACAATTGTGGTTCAATGCGATGGTGCATTGCTGTTATTCCACAAATTCAGCCGTTTTCACGAAAACGCCTCAAATCGGTCAAATAAAATTCCTTATTGACCGCATGTTCCTCGGGAACATATTCTTGATGCACCACGAATATCAAAAAAAAAAAAAAAAAACCAATGAGCATCATTCTAATTTTTGAGCGGCTTAGACGTGGTTGTTTTGGTTTCGGTTGGGTTTACAAGACTGAAACCCCATAAGCCTTCTCCAACATTCGCAATGACTTTGCAATCAAAATTTGGTTGAAAATACAAAATTTGGGACATTCATTAAAAGCTGAATTTTAATAGATTTTTCATTATATACCATCTATGAAAATTCTACAAAGCCTACTTAAAAAGCTGAATATCTCGAGAAGTATTAATGATAGCGGTTTTGACCACGGATCTTTTTTGTAGCAAATAAAATTTCTACAAGTTTTTCATGTACATTTTTCTATAGCTCTTGTAATTTACGAATATATTAAAAAAAATGCGAATTTCACGGAAAAGTCTGGTTTAGAGCCGCATAGTACCTCGCCGGTGTGAGCTTCGACTTTGTCGCAATGGGCACTTTTTTTACGTATTTCCAAGGCAATTTCATGATGGGATTGAAAAAAGATGAATAGTTAAAAAAAAAACAGCCTAATGCGCAACATTAAAAACCCTAAAAATATCAGACTGAAATTTTTGCAGCTATATGAACGAGACAACTTACAAATTATGTTGATGAAAACTTTTATAGTGTCTCACACTTACGTAGCCAGAGGGTCCATTTTCATGAGAAAATATTCGTAATATTTGTAATAATAGTGACTATGATTTGTTGGTATTGTAATGAATGTAGTGACTTTATAGCATATACTTAGGCGTAAAGGTTGGTCATAATAAGTAAAGTAATAATGAAAAATGTGCTTTTGTGAGTTGTAACGGGTGGCACTAACGTTTTAAATTTGAATTATCTATATTTCGACATTGGAAACGTCAAATACCATTCGGAAAGTGACAGATATTCAGTAATGAATCTAAAATTTACCAAATGGGTCGCTATTCGCTAGAAGAAAACTGGGAAATATTGAAAACTTTTTTCCAAAGTGGTGAGTCAAGAGGATAGTCAATTTTACTGAAAAATCATCTTTCCGGACGAGGCTAATTTCCACCTCGATGGTTACGTTAACAAGCAGAATTGTCCATTTTGGGCACAGAAAACCCGCACGTAATCGTCGAGAAGCCAATGCACCCAGCACGAATCACTGTATGGTGCGGATTTTGGTCTGGTGGAATCATCGGCCCATTTTTCTTCGAAAATGAAGAAGGAACCGCCGTAACCATCAATGGTGAGCGATATCGCGCAATGTTAACCGAATTTTTCTTCAAGCAAATTGAAGAGGAAGACTGGGACAATATTTGTTCCAGCAGGATGGCGCTACGTTCCATACAGCAAACGCTACACTCAATCTTTTACGCCCTATCTACGAAAACGCATAATCAGCAAAAGATGTGATATAAATTGGCCTCCCAGAAGCTGCAATTTAGTTCCGTTGGACTATTTTCTGTGGAGAGCTGTTAAAGATAAATGTTACGCCAACCATCCAGAAACAATTCACGATCTAAAGTACGAGATTCAAGCTGCCGTAGCTGCCATAAGGCCTGAAACCAACCAGAAAGTACTCCAAAATTGGGTGGATCGGATAAGCTACTGTAAACTCAGCCGTGGTGGTCATTTGTCCGAAATTGTTTTCCACAAATAAATTTCATAAAACAGCCTTTTAAATAAATGTTAGACCTTTGAAAAATATCAAGCCGTTTTTATTGCCTTTTTAAATTTAAAATTTTATATGGCTGTGAAATACATGGTAATACTATGACTAGAAATTGGACAAGGAAGTTGATAACAACAATATCACCACAAGTTTTATGTATACATATAAACACATACCTTCAGAAACTGATTGGAATGCTTTCGGTCGTATCTATATTTTATTAGTATTGTAAATATATATTTTTAGCAACGATGGGGGACAAAAAATTCTATATCTTCGGATGGAATGAATAAACAAAATTTTTTTGCAGATTATTAAAGGTGAATAGTTTCCGCGTTGTGCGACATATTTTTCAGTTTTTTTTAGCGCAAAGAAAACTTAAAAAATTTCAATTGCTTAACAAAAAATTATGTAAAATATTATTATTTAAACAAATGGATCGTGAAAAAATATCTGTAATGTAGCACAAGCACTTTTCTTCGACTTAAAAAAATATCATCGATTTATCTCCAGTAGCTTGTGTGAAAATAATTTTACAATTTTATCGTCCTTTAAATTTCAATCTTCAATACCTTTAACAAAACAAAAAACTTTGACGAAGTATTTATACCACGGGGTATGCGTCTGATCCCCTTCCTAATGAACAGCTAATTTTCAAAATCGGAATTTGGACGGTAGTGGGGTCACTACAAGCTTAGTTTTGGTATGTGTTAAATCAGGCGCCGACAATCTTGGCATCTGTCCAGTTAGACAAAATGTACACACACGATTACATAGAATTATGACACAAAGCAATTTACTTGTGGAAGGGTTGAATGCACTCAGTGAGAGGAATGACTTTTCTAAAGAGTGTTTGGTAAACATTGTGCATTTGAGTGTATTATCTTTGGAATATGTAGTTTTGTGGCGTCGATAAATCCTTAGCAATTTCGGGGTTAATTTTTCTTTACACTGACTCTTTTATACGTGATATTGATATTTAACTAACGAAAGCATTATCGGTATATGGTTTCTCGTTTGAGTAAGTGAACATTATGTTGAATAAAAGTAAAATTTTATAATTTTCTTCATCATATTTCATACCTACTGATCATACAGTGCGTTCCGAAGTAAACAGGAATCTAGCGGCTCCTGGCAGCGCCATCTACACTTGCGTTTTAAGTGTCAGTATGTTTGTGTTATTGGTGCGAAAATGTGCTTCGAACAAAGAGCCAACACTAAAATTTGTTTTAAAATTGGTAAAACTTACCAAAACTTTTCAATTGATGAAAGAAGTTTATGGGGATAATTGTCTATGCCGTAGTAGAGTGCACGAGTGGTTTAACGTTTTCAAAGTGGTCGTTACGACATAAATAACGATCAACAAGTGGGCCAAATCAAAATTCGTGATCATCGGAAATTAGATCAAAACTGTGCGTGAATTCATCAAAAATCAGCCGAAATCATCATTAAAATTCATGGAAATGGAATTAAACATCTCAAAAACATCGATTTATCGCATTTTGACCGAACATTTGGGCTTATGAAAGGTGTGTGTACCGTTGGTTCCGCACAAATTGAATGTCGACCAAAATTTGCTCAGAATCCAACATACTGCCGGCCATACCGGCCTTAGCTCGTTGACAACACTCGTTTGATCCGTTTTGTTTTTAAGTCATGTTTACTTTGGAACACACCTTGCAGATCTCTTTTTCTACTACTTACTTTGTAGGTCTGCAGATTATCGACAACACATTGTAGCACCGCCTCTCGCCCCACTGGTACCGTGACATTTTGTAATGGCTCACCGAATTTTGGTAAATCTGTAAGATGAAGAAGAAATAAAATATTTTCTTATTTTCTTAAAAAAAAAATAAAAGTTTCAAAAATTAGCAGCCGATAAAATGGAGCACCCCAAAACTTAGCACGTACCCATACCCACAATTGCCAAATGTGATATATGACGGGTCCCGTATGCAGACTGTACTGCACACTAGGATACCTAAAATCAATGTAAAGGGTGATTTTTTAAGAGCTTGATAACTTTTTTAAAAAAAAAAACGCATAAAATTTGCAAAATCTCATCGGTTCTTTATTTGAAACGTTAGATTGGTTCATGACATTTACTTTTTGAAGATAATTTCATTTAAATGTTGACCGCGGCTGCGTCTTAGGTGGTCCATTCGGAAAGTCCAATTTTGGGCAACTTTTTCGAGCATTTCGGCCGGAATAGCCCGAATTTCTTCGGAAATGTTGTCTTCCAAAGCTGGAATAGTTGCTGGCTTATTTCTGTAGACTTTAGACTTGACGTAGCCCCACAAAAAATAGTCTAAAGGCGTTAAATCGCATGATCTTGGTGGCCAACTTACGGGTCCATTTCTTGAGATGAATTGTTGTCCGAAGTTTTCCCTCAAAATGGCAATAGAATCACGAGCTGTGTGGCATGTAGCGCCATCTTGTTGAAACCACATGTCAACCAAGTTCAGTTCTTCCATTTTTGGCAACAAAAAGTTTGTTAGCATCGAACGATAGCGATCGCCATTCACCGTAACGTTGCGTCCAACAGCATCTTTGAAAAAATACGGTCCAATGATTCCACCAGCGTACAAACCACACCAAACAGTGCATTTTTCGGGATGCATGGGCAGTTCTTGAACGGCTTCTGGTTGCTCTTCACCCCAAATGCGGCAATTTTGCTTATTTACGTAGCCATTCAACCAGAAATGAGCCTCACCATAAATCGGACGTAAAGCGCGAAACACATTTCGAACCGAACACTGATTTTGGTAATAAAATTCAATGATTTGCAAGCGTTGCTCGTTAGTAAGTCTATTCATGATGAAATGTCAAAGCATACTGAGCATCTTTCTCTTTGACACCATGTCTGAAATCCCACGTAATCTGTCAAATACTAATGCATGAAAATCCTAACCTCAAAAAAATCACCCGTTAGGAGAAAGTAAGATTCGCCTTGGTACTATGAGGTGCTGCCCACATGGCGGAGGCCTATCCTCTTACTATGGATATTAGTAGAAGAAGAGCACTTTTATAATAGAACGAAGTAAATTTGAGAATAATCTCTGAGACAAAAGGGGCTTACGTCTAGCAAATTGGTAGTTAAATACGGTAGGGTTGGAGTTTTGGCAAAGAAAAGATAATCAGCAGATGAAGGTCTTGGGGGGAAAACACGTACCACTGGCCCTTATTTAAAGAGATATTACTCTCGCCAGTAAGGCAAAGTGGACTGATTCCACGCTCGACCTACTATTGAGGGGCAGCACTAGCCAGTGGTACACTGACGACTCAAAAAAAGCGTTAAAACATGTATTGTGGTACTGCATACCAAACTATCCATAGATTGTGTTTCGAGCATCGTTAAGCAGAAGTTTTTGCTATAAGTCAGTGCGCAAAAATCAATCTCCACAACAACTATCGCAATCAGCGCATCGCTATACTCAGCGACAGTGACTAAAAGCAATCTCAGCTTACGAATTCAAATCACTATTAGTGGAGGAGGATACAGAAAGGCTCTACTGTCTTTCAGTTTGCAACCGTGTACACCTGATCTGGATACGAGGACATTAAGGGATAACCGGCAATGAGCTAGCCGACGAACGTCTTACAGGATGATGAGACCAGAACCAGGGATTGCGATGGGGTCCCACACCATAAAGGTGGGGAGAAAACGACACCGGGAGACAGTAATACTCCACGCCAAGTAACTAATGGAAGGTTACAACTTAGCAAGGTTTAGAGATATGATCAACCTCATTCGAGACAAATTCGTCACTTTGTCGCGCTTTATACAGGGCATTGCTGATTCAAGAAACACTTGTCAACATCTCCTACGCAAGGGTGATCCATTTCGAGGTGACCTACTTTTTTTAAAGAAAAAACATAGAAACTTCAAATTTAATGGGCAATGTTTATTATCATTCGAAAGCAAACTTCTTGGAATTTACTTTTTGACGATTATCTTTATAAAATGTTGGCCACGGCGTTCTCTCAATAAATCCATTGATCGATGTGATGAGTGGGAAGTGGCGCCGTTTTGTTGAAACCAAATGTCACCCAGTCAGGAGTTTCAATTTCAGGCATTAAATAGTCGGTTATCATGGCGTGATATTGGTCGCCATTAACGGTTACGTTTTTACCAGCATCATTTTTTAAGAAAGATGGACCGATGACACCGCCGGCCCACAAACTACACCAAACCAGATTTCTTTCAGCACGAAATTGCAGTTCTTGAATTTCCTCAGCTTTTTCTTCGTCCAAAATGCGGCAATGTTGCTTATTTAGATACCTATTGTGCCAGAAATGAGCCTCATTGCTGAACAAAATTTGACTCGGAAACGTCGGACCTTCTTGGAACTTTTCACGAACCCATAGCAGATTATGTTTACCATAAGTTGAGCGAAGCGCGCGCAACACACTCTTTACAGAACGTGAATTTTCGTAATAAGGTTGAACGATTGTTCAGTCGTAAGTCCACGATGAAATACCAAACAATATTTAACAGAAATAACATGACAGTTTGAAAAAAGTATTCCTACTTGGAACACCCGTTAAAAGTACAGTCTTCAATATATGCACACAACATGTATTCGAAATGTCAAGCACTACAAGATTCTGTAAAAGTGATCCTGGAAGGGGAAGAGTTGAGTACAAGAGTTTTTTTTCAATATCTTTTTTTTTAATTATTGAATCTGCTTTTTGTTTTGAAAGCCTAACAATAAGTAACAAACTCTTAAACCTATTTAAAAACTAGACACGCTCAAGCATGTAATTGAGCTGTTTTGGTGATACATTGCTCCTCAGTACGCGGGCATATCTCTTCTTTTAAGGTTATCTGTCTTTTATCAGGTATGAAATCTCCCACTTTTACCATAAATTTTCTATTTTTTAAATACGATTCCCATGTTTTATATAATTCTGAAGGTAGAATATTTTTAATCTTGTATAAATGGCCCTCATGCCATACCTTATCAAACGCCTGAGCTACGTCTAGAAATATAGCCGAACAGTACTCTCTGTGCTCAAATGCCTTTCTTATTTCGTTAGTAATTCTATTTACTTGCTTAATCGTGCTATGTTTTTTCACGAAACCCAAATTGGTGCGTTGGTATTATATTATTTTCATGGAGGAAAAGAGTCATCTTTGATAGTAACAATTTTTCAAATATCTTAGAAAGACAGGGTAGAAGACTGATTGGTCTGTATGAAGACGGCTGTGTTAAGTCTTTCCCAGGTTTTTCTATCAAGATGATCTGCGACTTTTTCCATGAATTTGGATAGTGTCTGAGATTAAGAATTGCATTGAAGAGCAAAGAGAGCACTTCTACGGCAATATTTGGTAACTCAATTAGCATTTTTGGGGTAATATTATCATGTCCTGGTGATTTTTTGGGGTTAAGTTCTTTTATTATTCTAGTAACTTCAGAAGTAGAAGTCTCAATAGGCACATGCGACTCGTTTGTGGTATTGGGCAAGGTTGGCAACTCAAAGTTGCTCTTTGGGCAATTGGGTTGAAATACCTTTTCTAGGTGATTTGCAAAGCAATTTGCCTTATCCTCATCACTACGTGCCCAACTACCATTCAACTGTCTTAGAGGCATGTTGGAATCTACTGGTGGCTTGAAAGACTCTTGTGCTTTCCAAAGAGAGTTTTGCTTGCGAGAATTTGGACACAGTTTCTTTATATAACTTTCAGTGTTGCATTCCTCTTCGCGTTTAAGCGCTTTTTTTTAACTTTCGTACAGCAGAGTTCAATTGAAGCAGAGTTGAAGGGGATCGATTTAACTGCTATTCCCGCCTAGCTCGCCTTTTTTTATTTACAAGTTTCTCTATTTCATTATTGGTGATCTTTCTAAAACCAACTGGTTTGTTGTTTCTTTTTGGTGTTGCCAATACAGCTGCATTAGTTATTACATCATTAATTTCTCTTAAATTTTCATCAATGTCTCTTCCCGTATTTATTTTGCAATAAATATTGATGTGGGTGCTGATATACTTTCTATATTTCAACCAGTTAGTTTTATGTGATGTTAGAGAAACTTTCGGCTCAAATATCATGGGCTGTTCGTATAACTTTATTAGTACAGGAGAATGATCAGATGAAGTCTGTACATGTATCAGCTGTCATAAGCGATCTATCTATATTTTTGACTATAGCAAAATCTATTAAGTCTGGTATTTTTCTTATATCACTGGGCCAGTATGTCGGCTTACCAGGAGATATTAAATTCAGCTTATTATGCTTATTCATAATAGTGTACTACAACTGTCGTCCTTTCGGATTAATAAGACGTGAGCCCCAATACGTGTGGTTTGCGTTGTAATCTCCACCGGCTAGAAATCTTTGACCTGGTGTTCCAAAAAAGTCTCTAAATTCGATTTCTGTAATTTGGATGGGGTCATGTGTAGAAGTTCACGCAAGTGAGGAAAGTTCTCTGATCGCCATTCACTTGGGAGTGGCCAGAAACGATTCTTTTACATATGACTCAAGCAGCTCACGACTTCCGGTCTTTGACCAAGTATCCTCTGGGTAGCCTAAGAACATCCGTTTGAAGGCGAGCTAAAGTGAGAAGGCGAAACACCCCTGCATAGGGTTGTGCGCTGGGTTTGGGACCCGCCACGTAAAAAAACACCCCCAATGAAAGGAAAAAAACAGCCTCGGATGAGAGCCCCCCCTTTTGATGACGACCATGGCAAACGAAATAAGGACTATGATTTGAGGGCATGCACCTGGAATGTCCGGTCCCTTAATTGGGAAGGTGCCGCTGCCCAGCTGGTAGATGTCCTCGTAAAGATAAAGGCTGACATCACCGCCGTCCAAGAAATGCGATGGACGGGACAAGGACAGAGACGAGTAGGTCCTTGTGACATTTACTACAGTGGCCATATAAAGGAGCGCAAGTTTGGTGTTGGATTCGTGGTGGGAGAGAGACTCCGTCGCCGAGTACTATCATTCACTCCGGAGAATGAACGTCTAGCCACAATCCGCATCAAAGCGAGGTTCTTCAACATACCGCTGATTTGCGCCCACGCCCCGACGGAAGAGAAGGACGATGTGACCAAAGATGCCTTTTATGAGTGCTTGGAGCGCACTTATGAGAGATGCCCCCGCCACGATGTCAAAATCGTGCTTGGCGACTTCAATGCCAGGGTGGGCAAAGAAGGTATCTTTGGCACTACAGTCGGTAAATTCAGCCTCCACGCGGAAACATCCCCAAATGGGCTGAGGCTGATCGACTTCGCCGGGGCCCGAAATATGGTTATCTGTAGCACTAGATTCCAGCATAAGAAGATACATCAAGCTACCTGGCTGTCTCCAGATCGAAAAACCACCAACCAGATCGATCATGTTGTTATAGACGGAAGACACGTCTCCAGTGTTTTAGATGTGCGTGCGCTCCGAGGTCCTAACATCGACTCGGACCACTATATTGTTACAGCCAAAATACGCACCCGCCTCTGTGCAGCAAAAAACGCACGCCAACAAACACAAGGATGGTTCGACGTCGAGAAGCTGCAATCACAACAGACAGCCGAACGTTTTTCTACTCGGCTTGCACTCCTGCTCTCTGAGAGCACTCGTCAACAACTCGGTATAAGGGAACTGTGGGACGGCATTTCAAACTCCTTACGTACAGCTGCAACCGAAACCATTGGTTTTCGGAAAGTGCAGAAGAACAGCTGGTACGACGAGGAGTGCCGTGTCGCAGCGGAGAGAAAACAGGCTGCCTACCTCGCAACGTTACGATCGACCACAACACGTGCGGGATGGGATAGATACCGAGAGTTGAAGAGGGAAGCGAGACGCATTTGTAGACAGAAAAAGAAAGAGGCCGAAATGCGTGAGTACGAAGAGCTTGATAAGCTGGCCGACAGGGGTAATGCTCGAAAATTCTACGAAAAGATGCGGCGGCTTACAGAAGGTTTCAAGACCGGAGCATACTTTTGTAGAACCCCCAAAGGTGATCTAGTTACCGATGCCCAGAGCATACTTAAATTATGGAGGGAACACTTCTCCAGCCTGCTGAATGGCAGTGAACGCACAACACCAGGAGAAAGCGAACCCGATACCCCAATCGATGACGATGGAGCAGACGTTCCATTGCCCGACCATGAAGAAGTTCGAATAGCAATTGCCCGCCTGAAAAACAACAAAGCGGCAGGGGCCGATGGATTGCCGGCCGAGCTATTCAAACACGGCGGCGAAGAGCTGATAAGGTGCATGCATCAGCTTCTTTGCAAAATATGGTCGGACGAAAGTATGCCCAACGATTGGAATTTAAGTGTGCTATGCCCAATCCACAAAAAAGGAGACCCCACAATCTGCGCCAACTACCATTGGATAAGCCTCCTCAATATCGCATATAAGGTTCTGTCGAGCGTATTGTGTGAAAGATTAAAGCCCACCGTAAACAAACTGATTGGACCTTATCAGTGTGGCTTTAGACCTGGTAAATCAACAACCGACCAGATATTCACGATGCGCCAAATCTTGAAAAAGACCCGTGAAAGGAGAATCGACACACACCACCTCTTCGTCGATTTCAAAGCTGCTTTCGACAGAACGAAAAGGAGCTGCCTTTATGCCGCGATGTCTGAATTTGGTATCCCCGCAAAACTAATACGGCTGTGTAAACTGACGTTGAGCAACACAAAAAGCTCCGTCAGAATCGGGAAGGACCTCTCCGAGCCGTTCGATACCAGACGAGGTTTCAGACAAGGCGATTCCCTATCGTGCGACTTTTTCAACCTGCTTCTGGAGAAAATTAGTCGAGCTGCAGAACTTAACAGAGAAGGTACCATCTTTTATAAGAGTGTACAACTGCTGGCGTATGCCGATGATATTGATATCAACGGCCTCAACACCCGCGCCGTTAGTTCTGCTTTCTCCAGACTGGACAAGGAAGCAAAAGAAATGGGTCTGGCAGTGAACGAGGGCAAGACGAAATATCTCCTGTCATCAAACAAACAGTCGTCGCACTCGCGACTTGGCACTCACGTCACTGTTGACAGTCATAACTTTGAAGTTGTAGATAATTTCGTCTATCTTGGAACCAGCGTAAACACCACCAACAATGTCAGCCTAGAAATCCAACGCAGGATAACTCTTGCCAACAGGTGCTACTTCGGACTAAGTAGGCAATTGAGAAGCAAAGTCCTCTCTCGACAAACAAAAACCAAACTCTATAAGTCTCTCATAATTCCCGTCCTCCTATATGGTGCAGAGGCTTGGACAATGACAACAACCGATGAGTTGACGTTGCGAGTTTTCGAGAGAAAGGTTCTGCGAAAGATTTATGGTCCTTTGCGCGTTGGCCACGGCGAATATCGCATTCGATGGAACGATGAGCTGTACGAGATATACGACGACATTGACATAGTGCAGCGAATTAAAAGAAAGCGGCTACGCTGGCTAGGTCATGTTGTCCGGATGGATGAAAACACTCCAGCTCTGAAAGTATTCGACGCAGTACCCGCCGCGGGAAGCAGAGGAAGAGGAAGACCTCCACTCCGTTGGAAGGACCAAGTGGAGAAGGACCTGGCCTCGCTTGGAATATCCAATTGGCGCCACGTAGCGAAGAGAAGAAACGACTGGCGCGCTGTTGTTGACTCGGCTATAATCGCGTAAGCGGTGTCTACGCCAGTAAAGAAGAAGAAGAAGATGACTTTCTGACAATAGCATTACATCAATATTATTTTCATCCAGAAATTTAATAAGTTCCAGTTTATGTTGGTTAACACAGTTAGCATTCCATAAACAAAGGTTCAATATGTACACTCATTTTTTACTTTAAAAAGATTGCAACATTTGGTTTTGAGATTTAATTATTTCTTGAATCATATTTTGCATTGAAGCCATAAATTGTGTCATACATTGGGTAAGGTTGAAAATCATTGTTTCAACGCTTCCATTTGGTTGGTTTTGGGGCAATTGCATTTGTGCAGTATTGCCTTTCACCATGTTTGCATAGCTCCGTTGTGTAGCATTGTCTTTAGGATTAACTGGTTTTGAAATATGGACGGGAATTTCAATATTTTCATTGGGAGGAATATTCAACATTTGGTTACGACGTGCTTGAATGCCCTATGACAACTTCGATTTCAAATCTTTATATACAGGGCAACCCCTGTAGTTAGCATTGTGATTTCCGCCACAATTGCTAAATTTTTTATTTAAATTCTCTTTTTTAAGAGTACATTTTGAAGTAGGATGTAGATCACCACACACCACACAGACACTGCGTAGAGTGCAATATGCTTTCGTGTGTCCATATTCTTGGCAGTTTGTACATTGTATTGGACCATTTCTCTTATGTGGTTCTTCAACGGTGATTCTGCGATGGAGCAGATATTTTAAATTGTAAATCGGGTGTATTTCATTTTTTTTTTAATTGGTTACAATTTGGCATCAATTCTATTTTGAACATTGGTTGTGGGACTTTGTTCCTGTTAAAAATATTTACTACTGATTTGATGCTAAAATCACCTTCTTCCCAGTGTATCTTTCACATTGTTAGAGTTGACCGAAGACTTTATACCTTTTATGACAGCAACTAGGCCTTTTGAGCTCTTCAGTTGGTATGAATAGTAATTCTTGTTTTCATTTCCATGAAACTTTTTTCAGTGTAGGACTGGATTTTTGTTTCATCATTTCAAAGGCACTATATGGAAATTGTTAGTACCTACAATTTCACTTAATTTCGCAACAAGAGTATTACTGCTACACTCGCGCAAGTATATTGGAGTTTTTTGGCATTAACGACCGTGGTGGTACCCTTCGCAACGTCGTCTGAACCATTGCTTAGTATGGCAAATCTTTTGTCATTTAGGATTTCTGACTTTTTACCATTTGGCGTGCCTGGTTGAAATTTTTTGGTATTGATCAATACCAGTCTGAACCGACGGCCCTGTTTTGCTTGGTACATTCTGTAAATGAATGTCAAAAACATCGAGAAGAAGAAGAATACGAGTAGTCAGTCAGCATTCATCAACCGACGCGGTAACACCAATCAACATTTTCCATTTCTTTATTTTTTTTAAAATTAAACATGAACTAATATTTCACCACACAAATAAACATTGTTAATGAATACTCAATTTTAAAAATCCTGACAAACGCTTTTCTTCATTTAATGTATGTAAATGTAAGTATATCGTTAACAGTTCAGAAGCTGGGAAAGTGTGTGAAATGATGCCACAAATGAACGTAGTCGCATGAACGCATTAAAAATAGAAAAAAAGAAGCTGTGAAAAAAAAAGAAACAATTTCAAATCTAAAAGTGCAGGAGCGCTAGCGCTCCAACAATCGCAATTTCGGCAATCGGCAGTTTTATTTGAATATGAAATTTAAAGAGTGAGTGCGAAAGAATCGGTCGCGTTTCAAGACAAAATCGGCATGAGTAAGAGTGAGAAAATAATAGTACTACAACATGCGTATACGACAAAGCGAAATTACTAAAGCGCAGAAGCAACGCCATCTATCGACGTATCAACGTGAAGCAAAACTACCGGGTGTCTCGTCAACGAAGTAGAAAAAGTCAACGAAGAGAGGAAGCAACGTTAAACGATAACAAACGAACGACATGAAAATCTTCGAGTACGTATACTAACGCAGCAATGAGAAACATAAACAACGAATGTCAACGGAGATTCACATAAACGAGTGCAAACGCAACAACGAAAAATAAGAACAACGAAGGTTAACGATTACAAATGTAATAACTAAAAGCAGAAATCAACGAATTGTGAATTGAAAAATCAAAACAAAACGAAAAATAGTAACTGAAAACGAAAATTAACGAGTTAAATCAAAACAAAAACGAAAAGCGACGAGAAGTAAATAAGAAGTTGTGAATATATACCTGTAAAAGAAAAATAATAATAAAACAATTCACGATGCCTAAAATAAACGAACTAAAAATCGATCAATTAAAAGTGATACTGCGCGAAAAAGGCTTATCTACGTCTGGTTCTAGAGCAGAGCTAGAACTACGCTTAATACAAAAAATCGGTGGTGACGAAATTGAAGCTCCCGCAGTCATTGATTCGGGGCTGCAAGAGCAAATCAATGATTTACGTGGTATGATGGAAACTATTGTCGGCATGCTGCAGCAGAATAATCAACGAACACTTGACGCGAATGTAGGGCAACCGAATGTTAATAATCAAAACGCAAACGAAAATATTTGTCAAATTTCGACGCCTTCAATTCTTACAAATGCATATGTCGGGGGTTTTTCGGTCGATTAGAGAAATATCGGACATGATACCGGAGTTTGATCCAACCAACACGCAGTCGCTCACAGTTCAGCAGTTTATTGATCGTGTTAGCAGCGTTATGAGAGCTTACCAACTAGACGAAAAATGTGTTTTAGTAGCGGTTTATGGGCAATTGAAAGGAGTCGCTCGTATGTGGTTAGACACATTACCCACTGTGCACACCAGCTGGGATGATTTCGCTGCGGAATTGAGAAATGAATTTTGCATGTCTTATGATGAAGCTCAAATTCATCGTATGATGAATGAATCGGGACGCAGAACAGGTGAACGTATATCCGACTACTGTTTTAGAGTGAATGCCCTAGGCAAGCGATTTCAACTAAGTGAATCTGCAATAATCCAATATACGCGACAGGGTTTGAATCATTCCGAGTTACAAAGTGCCATTGCAGCGCAGAGGTTTGAAAGTACGAAGCAAATGCGTGAAATAATTGAAGAGTGGTTAAGAAATCGTGTTAAAGTTACCACGTTTAAACAAAATTTTGGAAGTAATGCGAAGGACGTACCGCGACAGCATGTAGCGAATAATGAAGGCAAAAAAGTTGTGTGTTACAATTGTGGCGAGATAGGCCACATATCAAGTAAATGTACGAAGGAGCAGAAGCGTTCAAGATGTGCTGATTGTGGTAAAGTGCATAAACGAAACGAACCGATCAATTGTGGTTGTAAGCAAGTAGCACATAACGTTCGAAAAGCTGATCTGAAACGAGATGAAAGATGTTTTGTTAAGAAAGTTAACGTAAATGGTAAAATTTTTTGAAGCGTTAATCGATACTGGTAGCGAGTGCAGTTTAGTTCGAAAGTCAACGGTTGATATGTTGGAATTGAACCTGAAGAGTGTTGCGCACATTTAAACGGAATAAGTGGTGGCAGATACATGATGCGGGAAAGGTGTATGCTCGACATAGTAATTGGTGAAGCAAAGGTCAACGTGCTAGTCTATATTGTTGCAGATAATATGCTGGAAACCGATTTTCTATTGGGTCAAGACGTCGTAGCGCGTAAAGGTTTGGTGTTTACGGTGGAGGGTGGTCAATCAAAGTTGGAACCTGAACGTCGTTATGCTGTTACGTTACCTGATGATGAATGGTCTACAAAAATAACAAATAATGTAAGTAGTGCAGATCAAAGGCGTAAACTGCAAGAGTTACTGGAAAACTACAATGATGTGTTCTCGAGCGGATTAAACGGCATTGGTAAGTCACACTTAATTGAAATGCAAATTGTTTTAAAATCGAAAAAGATTATTGCGCAAATGCCTTATCGAGTGCCAGCGCCAAAGCGAATGATAATTACACAAATGATTAAAGATCTCGAAGATAACGATATTATAACAAAATCCTCATCAGAATTTGCAAGCCCGATTGTATTAGTTAAGAAAAAAGATGGAAGCGATAGACTTTGCGTAGATTACCGTCGTTTAAATTTGTTAATTGAAAAAGAGAATTTTCCGGTTCCAAATATCGGGAACAACTGCACCAAGCTAAGCAATATAAATTTTTTACGATTCTAGATCTAAATAGTGGATATTATCAAATCCCAATCGCACCTGAAAGTCGCAAATACACGGCATTTATAACCCCTGATGGCTTGTATGGATTCAAACGCATGCCATTTGGGTTGAAGAATGCGCCGATTGTTTTTCAACGCTTAATGTCAAAGATTAAGGAACAAGTCCACGAAGACGACCTTATGATTTACATGGACGACATTTTGATAGGTAGTCAAACGTTCGAGCAAATGCTAGAAAAATTGAACAGAGTTTTGACAGTTTTACGTAATGCGGGCTTGACGCTAAATATAAAAAAATGCGATTTTATGAAAACGACGATTACATTTCTTGGTCACGAGCTAACGCCAGAAGGTATTTTGCCTGGTAAAATCAAAACTCAAGCCATATCCAAGTTTCAGACACCGGCTAATATAGCAGATATACGCAGATTTTTAGGGTTAAGCGGGTACTTTAGAAAATTTATCCCCGGATATGCTATAATTTCAGAGCCGTTACGCAAACTGTTACGAAAAAATCAAAAATTTGAATGGACGAAAGTGCAAGAATGCGCATTTGAGCAATTAAAATCTAAATTAGTATCCCGACCAGTATTGGTAGCATATCGTGTGGATGCAGACCATGAGCTGCACACGGATGCAAGTGCAGTAGGTTTGGCAGGCGTATTATTGCAGCGTGAAAAAGATGATTTTAAGCCAATAGCATATTACAGTAGAGCAACTAGCGTTGACGAAAAAAGTTTCATAGTTATGAACTCGAAACTCTTGCCGTTGTAGAGTCTCTAGAACGATTTCGATATTACATTTATGGTAAAAAGGTTAAAGTTAAAACAGACTGTAGCGCACTTAAAACGACTATGCAAAAGAAAGAGCTCATACCACGGATCGCCAGATGGTGGTTACGAGTACAAGATTACGACATTGAAATTGAACATCGACCGGGTAAACGCATGGAGCACGTCGATGCTCTAAGCCGAGTTCCATACGAAGAAGCACGAACAATCGAAGTAGTAGACTTACGTATTGATAAAGCAGTAATAGATAAAGATGACTGGCTTTTTAGCATGCAGTTACAGGGCGAGCGCATATGTCAAATTGTAAACAATATTAAAACAAACAACAACGTTGAAGATAAAGAGTACGTACTACAGCATGGAAGACTTTTACGAAAAGTCGACGACAAACTTCTTTGGGTTGTACCACGATCACTACGTCATAGAGTTGTCCAAGATTGTCATATGCAAGCAGGACACATGGGTGTCGAAAAGACGTTAGAACGATTGAAAACCTATATGTGGTTTCCACGAATGCGAAATTTTGTCAAACAATTCATTTTATCTTGTATGGATTGTGCTTATAATAAAAGAAAAGGTGGTAAAGCCGAAATACAGTACCACTTCAGTGACATCGAACCAGTTCCATTCAGGACTATCCATATGGATCATTTGGGTCCATTTCCGAAAAGCTCAAAAGGAAAAGAACATCTTTTGGTTATCGTCGACTCATTCACAAAATTTACAATGCTATATCCCGTTAAGAATACATCAACTCGCTTTGTCATCGAAGCATTAAACGAAGCAAGTAGTTATGTTGGAATGCCATTACGTATTGTGACAGATAGAGGTTCTGCTTTCACGTCTCGCGAATTCGAAAAATACTGTTTCGAAAATGATATAAAACATATTCTCACGGCGGTGCGAACACCAAGAGCGAATGGTCACGCAGAAAGAACAAATCGCACAATTTTGTCTATGTTATTACCCATGAATTCTGTAGATAAGAAATGGGACGAGAAAATTCGCTGTGTACAGTGGTGCATAAACACGATGAAGAATAGTACCCCGGGTTGTACACCTCATGAGCTCTTGTATGGGTACAAGCCACGTGATATTTTACGCAACAGAGTTATTCTAAGCTTGCAAGCAAACGATGAAGCATTAAATGACGAACAGCTAACAGATCCCCGTGAAATAGCAGCTAAAAGAATTAATGAAAAACGAGCAGCTGCGAAATCTCGTTTCGACGCAGCACACGCAACTCCGCATACTTTCCAAGAAGGTGACTTAGTACTAGCCGAAAATGAACCACCAAGTACTGGTATATCAAGAAAACTTGAACCACGATTCAAGGGACCGTTTTTAGTTACCAAAGTCCTTGACCACGATCGATATGTGGTAGAAGATCTTCCACAAACACGACGCACTAGAAAGCATTATTCTTCTGTTTACTCCATCGATAAGTTGAAACGCTGGTGTCAATTACCAGAAGACGACGACAACGATAAAGAAATAATCAATAACGAGTTGAGCGAGGTCGCTCAAGTTTATCAGGAAAGGCCGACTGTAAATGAATGTCAAAAACATCGAGAAGAAGAAGAATACGAGTAGTCAGTCAGCATTCATCAACCGACGCGGTAACACCAATCAACATTTTCCATTTCTTTATTTATTTTAAATTAAACATGAACTAATATTTCACACACACAAATAAACATTGTTAATGAATACTCAATTTTAAAAATCCTGACAAACGCTTTTCTTCATTTAATGTATGTAAATGTAAGTATATCGTTAACAATTCTCACCTTGATTTTTGTTTTCCTTCGCTGTCAGGGTGCTTACTGGTACCTGTGTACTGTTTGCTGTCAGCGCAATTGTTGTTGCCGTTTTGCTCTTCTCTGCTGCTTCTGCTGGCTGCGCTTGCTTACTTGCTCTTTCGGCTGATCGCTGCGATGATGAGTCATCGTCGTTAATTTTGTTTTTGCCAGGAGTTACTGTTGTTGGCTCGACATAGCTAAAGTAGGCATTTAAAGAATGCCTACGGCTTTGCTGGTGAGGCTGAGTAGCATTAATTTTTTTATTTGATTATTTTTCTTTTTTTTTTGTTTTTATTTTTTGTTCCGTGCACAATTAGTTTATGTTTACTTATAACAATTTGTATGCACTGTTTTCTATTTGTTTATTTTTATTTAATTGATTTTTTTTTTTACTTTTTGCTTGTTTGCGTTTTAATTCACGGAGCGAATTAAAAACATGTCCGTACACCTTGAACACTGTGTGCTTATTGTACAAGAGTGAAACGCGATTTACAAAAGCATAAAGATGTGCAATAACATTGAGTTCAGCCATTTATATGCGATTAACTGTTGCAGACACATGGATAACTACGCACCTATTGTACAACGTACACATGAATACTTATACTCTCAATATCTGTTATTTGGTTGTAAGTATTTATATATGTATGTATATAAATTATCAGCGCGATCTATCATTTGAAACCCCAATGATTCAACAATAATTTTTCATATATTCATACACATATTGGTATAATTGTGTTAAATGGCTGACAAGAACTGATATCTGAAAAATTATTTACTGTTAAAACACGCTGACCGTATTCCTTTACTCACTTGTTGCTATATTGAGTTTCAGTTGAATTTGGCAATGTCACATTATATCGTATTGTCTATGATGAGACTACAACTTTTCCGGCCGATAGATTTGTGGGTCATAAGCCTTTGCAAGCTTAATAGCGATTATTGTTGTCATTGACCACAGAAAACTTATTTATATAATAAGACCTGTCTATGTTGGACGCCTGCGGTTCATCACTTTTTGTCCAACTTACGCGAGTGTCCATGTTATAAAGAAATGATTCTTTTCTTATTTTAAAAACTAGTAAAAAAACGTACATTATATTCAATAAATATGTGTGTAATAGAAAAACAAAAATTAACACATTTTACAATACGGATGTATAACTAAAGTTTTAGAAAAAAATATGCATCTATTTCAGATTGTTTTAATTTTGATAAGCTTATATTTTGTTCAAATTTCGTTTTTAACTTTAAAAACTCCGGCAGCAAAGTTGATTGATGTGTTGATACATAATAAATGACTTCGTTCATGTTTGATAAAGCTTCTTTTGCAGTGGAAAGATTATAGTTTTCCGTGCACTCATCTTCACTTTCACTTGAAGCAGTTTCTCGGGAGATGTGTTTTAAATCCTCTACCACGTTTTTAAAAATAGTTTCATGGGAATCACCCACCTGTTCATTTATATCTATCGATTTTTCCATACTTTCCACTACTATGGGCGATACTAATTCATTTCGAATTTGTTCAGGATTGTTGTGATTTTTCAAACTTCCATAATTCAGATTTTCTTGCGGTGGACATCCCAATAATTTGTGGCAAGGAAACCCAGCATGTTGAAAGCATTTTCTTATCACAAGGGGATCTAATTCGTCCCAGGAAGAAATCAACCATCGTATAGCATTCAAAACAGAAATTCTTTTCGACAATTCACTTGCCTTGTTGCATTCGTCAAGTTGTGTTATCAGAGAAAGCATCATTTTCATTTTTGTTTTTACATTTTGAGTAATTCCTTGGTTGAGAGTTTGTATTTCTTCCGTTAGGTTTGGTGGCAGAAATTTTACAAACACATTTGAATATTCATTTATTAAACTGTGGCTTGTAGCGTTGTCAATGAACAAAATAATTTTTCTAGTTTGCTTCTACACCTATAACCAACGGCATTAACTTTTCACCTGTACTGCTGCAGCAAAGCAATACGCTCAGTCTTTCTTTTGCCAGTTTACCTCCTTTACAAACTGTGCCTTTTGCAACGAGACTTCGAGTAGGTAATTGACGATAAAACAATCCAGTTTCATCCGCATTAAACTTATTATCCGGTAAATAATTTTTTAAAAGTGTTGGTAGTTTTTCTTTCCAATCTGAGTCAGCTTTAAGATCTACATTCGCTCCTTCACCACTTAAAGCTTTAAATTGCGGAAAAGCGGAAAGATTCTAACCACCCATAGCTTGCTCTAAAGTTCTCTATTTGTAACTCAGACGCCAATAGCTTAACCTTTTCTTGAATTATTGGGCCACTGATCGGAATATTCTTAGACCTGCATTCTTCAAAAAACGATTTCACTCCCTCATTTATTTTTTCAAAATCAGTTATACGTGTTTTTATTTTTCGTCCTGGATCGGGGTTGCTTTCTAAGTCTTTTATAATATGTTCCATTTTATTTTTAATATTACCGATTGTTGATTTGGAAACTCCATATTTTTCTGCCAATTTCCTTAAAGATAGACTTCTATTAGCCGGTTCATTCATTATCTCACTTTTAATTTACAGAGATAACTCCACTAGGCGTTTTCTTTTTGACATGATTGCAATAACTGTTCAAATATGCCTAATTGAGTCATAGCTAATCCATAAAATTTGATGCATACATAATTTCGTAAAAATAATGGCATTGCAACGTTTGAAAATTTTCACTGATACCAAAATACAAATATGTACATTTGTGTGTAAAATACATAGGTATAGTACATAAGTAAATAGTATACAAATATACATACATATTAAATGTATTGTCCAAGATATAAAAGGATTTTAATGCTTGCTGTATAAAAATTGAGATACATCTTGTCCAACTTCCAAGGTAGACAGTGTCCAAATTAAGCAGTGAATATATGGATATTTTGTACTATATTATTAGGTTGTCAAAGAAGTCTTGCGGTATTATTATTGAATCAATTCGTGTGGCACCCATACATCGAGCTTCTTAGTGACTCCAACCTTCTTCAAATGGTTTATAACGGTTTGATGACTACTATGACGGTCTCTTTCGACCAATTCAGCGATTTATCGCAATTTTCGACGACAGGCCTTCCGGAGCGTGGCGCATCTTCGACCACCTCTACGCCAGAATGAAAACGTTGAAACCATCGTTGTGCGGTGGATATGGAAAAGGTATCGGGTCCATAAACTGCACAAATTTTATTGGCGGCTTGATATGCATTTTTGCCTTTATCGTAGTAATACTGTAAAAAATGCCGTATTTTCTCTTTATTTTGCTCCATGTTTGCGACGCTATAACTCACGAACGACTTAAAAAAAAACACAATCAATCGAACACGTGTTAGCGCGTGCAATGAGCTTTCCAAGAAGGGATAGCATGACCCGATACGACGAATAAAACTAGAACTACGCGCTACCGCAAGACTTTTTTGACAACCTAATATTTTGGTACAGAACTTTTTGTCCAATTTGAGCGAGTGTCCAAGTTATAAGGGTGTCCAACTTTACGGGTTTTACTGTAATACCAAAATTAGCTACACAAGCTACCCAGGTCGAATGTTATGTTGTATGTAGCAGACTATGTTATTGTTGTTGTTGCTGACATGACGTCGAGTCAACAACTGTTTATTCAGTGCAGAGTAAGTTGTATGTACCGAAGTTTACTTGTGGGTGCGTTAGGTAGTTAAAATATTTATTTATCTAAAGGTGCATATTTCAAGTGATTAGCCTTAATCTTGTATATAAATGATTTAGTGGTTCTGTAGGCATTTGATGTATGTATGTTTGTATATATGTGTGTCATTCTTTTAATAGGCTACTTTTCAGATGGCGTGTAAAAGTTAATGTACATTAAACTCACCTTATCGGCCACTCACAATTATTGTCGTAAGGAAAAATGCACTAAATTTCGAAAATCGTTATGAACCTTTTATTTCCTTCAAATTCACTTAAGAGTATTATTATAAAATGAATTTCAATTTATTAAACACTAGGTTTCAGACCGTTAAATATATATTATATATATACACATTGAGGAAAGTTATTATGAAAATTAATTTAATATTAAGGGAAAATTTTATAAAAATATAGATGCGGGTAGCGAACGGGAACCGAGATGCTGAGAGGCTGCGAAAAGCGATGTTGCTTGGACGACGTCGTATCAACGAAAGGTGCGCGAGCTGCTTTCTCTATTCCTTTTGTTATAATTAGACTGCAGAACGTCATCGCGCTTGGGTGCATGTGCGTGTATGTGTGTTAATGTGCGGTGTTCGCTCGCGTGATGAGGTGATTAGTCGATTCGGTGTGATGAATTGCTGCAGATGTGATGTGACGTCGCTACTCATTTAGCCATCCCGGGCCCCCCCTAGGCGAGTATTTAGCCTAGAAGCCGCTGTAGCTGCTGTAGCGTTGCTAAAAACGCTGCTGAGACCTGTTGACCGGCGGGATTGCGGCCTAAGCTGATGGCGTCGTGTTGATGTTGCCCGGTTATGGCGCCAAGGACGGGATTCTTCTGCAGAGGGTCCGCGGCGGCGGCATGCCGTCACTGGAGTCCTTTGGGAACGCCTGACGTTACCACTGGCGCGAGGCGCCGGTGGGCGCCCGGGGTCGCGTCTGGTAGTGCGGTGCAGCATCGTATGATGAGCCCGCACACAGATTTGGCAACGATTAGGTGATGGGCACTCCTGAGTTGCGTGGGAAGTTGCCAGACAATTCAGGCAATACCCGTGCGCCTGTGCCACCTGCTGGTGTTGCATCGGCGGCATGCCTTTGAATATACCGCAGTGCGATAGCCGATGAGGGCGGCGGCATAATGGACAACGAATTAGTTGCAACTCCGCTGGTAATGCTGGCGTGCTTTGACGCGGAGCTGTTGTCACGGTGGAGCCTGTTGTTGTTCGAGGCGCTGCCGGTGTAGTGTTGGTCCGGGGTGCTGCTATTGGGGCAGCTTCAGCGCGAGGGGCGGAAATTGCCGAACGCATGGTTGGCGTTGACGATGATGCCATATCCACGTCCATATTACTCTGTGAGAGAAATTATGATATTAGAAATGTATTGTGAAATTTACAATAATATGGACTTTTGTGCCACGATATGTGGCATGAATAGGATGTCTTTTTTTTTATCAGACATTTGTGTTAAGTCTTTGTGTCATTAATGTTATTCGAGGTTTCGATTTGGTAAGCGGTTTATATGTTTTAACGATTTATTGATTTATTATTGCGGTTTCGGTTTTACGTTTCTTTATCTTCGGCGGTTGGTAGAAAGAAAAATTTTTTACGAGCGGTCTGGTTAGTGTTCCGGTTTGAGTTCGGAGATCAACTACTCGAACATGACCGTCGGAACCGTAATGAAGTTGTTTTATGCGGCCGAGTCGCCATTCCGTAGGAGGGAGACAATCATCTTGTATAAACAACGCAGTCTCCAAGCTTTGGTGCCTTTTCTTGAGTTTTCCACCGGTATCTCTTGTGAAGGTCCTTTATGTAGTTTTCCCTTTCCCATCGGCGGCTGAAATCATGATGGAGGATTTTAATTCGCTCCCATCTGTTCAATAAGGATGGCGACTCCACGCCTGGCTCAGGTATGGCCAGAATGGGTGCTCCTTTGAGAAAGTGCCCTGGGGTTAAGGCTGTGAAGTGGGAGGGATCTTGCGAGAGTGGTGAGATAGGTCTAGAGTTTAGTACGGCTTCGATACGAGTGAGTAATGTAGTAAACTCCTCATAATTGAATTTATGGTTACCAGCCGTTTTCTTTAAATGGGACTTAAAGCTCTTTACTGCTGATTCCCAGAGTCCGCCCATGTGTGGAGAACATGGGGGTGTGAATTGCCAATCGACCCCTTTGGGGGGTGCATATTTTCTGACAATTTCGGGGGATACTTCTTTCATGAATTGTAAAAACTCCTTTTCCGTGGCTCTTTGAGCTCCGAAAAAGGGTTTTTTTCCATTGTCGCTCATAATTTTTAAAGGAAATCCGCGTCGTCCGACAAAGCGAGCAAATGCTGCAAGAAAAGCCGCAGTAGTCAGATCCGAACATAGCTCGAGGTGTACTGCCTTTGTTATAAAACACACAAAGACAGCCACATACCCTTTTCTAAATGAGGAAGACCTTAGCATTGAGGCCTTTATCTGGAAAGGTCCAGCAAAATCAACCCCAGTGATGGTAAAGGGTGAAGCATAGTTGTAGCGTTCAGGTGGTAGGGCTGCCATGATTTGCGTACGCATCTTGTGCTTGTACATAGTACACTGTTTACACATGAAAATGGTTCTTTTAATTTGTGGCTTTAGTCGCGGTACATAAAACTCTTGCCGGACCATTTGTTGCATCAAGCGATGCTCACCATGCAGTGTAAGCTGGTGGAGATATATTAGAAATAAGTAGGTAAAACGGGATTTCTCTGGGATAATGATGGGATGTCGTTCATTGTAACTAAGGCTGGAGTTGGCTAGTCTTCCATTTTCCCGTAGTAATCCCTTAGCGTCCAGGAATGGGTTTAACACGAGAAGTGAGCTTCCCTTTCCGAGAGGTCGCTTTTCAAGCAACTTTGATTTCTCTTTGCTGAAATAGCGAGTTTGTGTATACAAGATTAGACTGACCTTGGCATGTTGCAAGTCGGAATATGTTAGTTGTATGTAAGGATCGTTTGATATCCTTTTCACCTTTTGTTTAAGTTTATGGATGAATTTGTGCATATAAGCGACTACCCTTAGTGCTCGAGGAAATGAGGAAAATCTTTGGAGAATATCATTCTCTTCTGGAGTGATGTGAAAATTTTCTATTTTCCGACTTTCCGGAGGTATGATATTCCGAGCAGCAGACGTTGGCCAGAATTCTTGTGATTCTGTTAGCCATGTGGGACCGTTCCACCAGAGTGTAGTGCTAGTGAGGTGAAGTGGTTTGCAACCTCTTGTCCCCAGATCCGCTGGGTTATCTGCACTTGCAACATGTTGCCATTTTGCTGAGCCAACTATGTAGACTGTTGCACAATAAGCCTTTTCAGAGGCGTCACAGAAACCATGTAATTCTGCGTTAATGTTAGGGGTGAAATTTACCCATCGAGGGATTCGAATTTCTGATATAGTATGTAGGTTGTTAGCAAATTGAACCCATTTTGTCAAACGTAAAGGTTTTCCCATTCAGTGCCATCTTGCCACAATTCTTGAATGAGAATTTTAGCTTGAATCATTATTGGCGAAAGCCATCCTGCGGGGTCGAACAGTTTTGCCACCGAGGAAAGGATTTGTCGTTTTGTAATGGCGGACATTGCAGATATTGACTCATTGTATATGAGAATTGATCTGTTATCGCATTCCATTGAATCCCAAGTGTTTTTTTTGTACTAGCTTTTTCGAATTTAAGGAAGTCAGTATCTAATAAGTCTTCCTTTCTTTTATCTTTGATTATTTCGGGATGATTTGAGGTTATTTTCTTTAGGGGAAAACCTGCTGAATTTAGTGCTTTGATCACTTGAGATAATGATTCGCACGCTATTGGTATACTGTGGCTACCTGATAAAATGTCATCCACATATGTTTGAGTTTGCAACACAGAAGTTGCTAAAGGGGAAATTTGTTTCACAAGTTTTTGCAACTTCATAAGGTAACTGTTTTAAGTTTGTAGTCGCTTATTGGACTATTATTTGAATTGCGGAAGACTATGCGTTGGAAATCCTGGTCATCTTCATGCACCAGAATTTGCCTATACATTTTCTCAACATCCCCGTTAAAAACGTATTTAAACATGCGCCTATTTAGTATTAGCAACATGAGATCAGGTTGTAATGTTGGCCCTGTGTATAATACATCATTGAGTGATTTGCCTGAGCTCGTACACTTTGAGGCATTGAACACCACTCGTACTTTTGTTGTGATTTTTTCTGGTCTTATTACCTCATGATGTGGAAGGTAAAAAGATAAATATCTACCTTTGGATATCTTTTCATATGGTACGGTTTCTTCCATATGATTGAGGTCAAGATATTCCTCCATCACCTTATCATATGCTGATTTTAGCTCATTTTTCTTCGTCAGGCTTTTTTCCATGCTTAGGAATTGCTGGAATGCTGAGATTCTAGAGTGGCCTAGTGCTATAGTTTCTGGAAAGGTGGATTTGAATGGCAGTCGCACAACATAACGACCATGTTCGTTTCTTGTTGTTGTGGACTGGTAATAGGCTTCGCATGCCTGGGCTTCTTCTGAAAGTTTGGTACTCTGTGGTACTTCTTCCACTTCCCAGGAAATTTTTTTGGTTCATTATTTAAGTATTCGTTTGTTATATCTTCCACTTGTGTTGTGAAAGAATTTATTTTTTCAGTGACTTGGCCACTTATAATCCACCCAAAGATTGTATTTTGGGCTAACAATTTATTGGAGATTTTCTCTATACCTTCAAGAATTATTTGAGGTATTAAGTCACTGCCTAATAATATGTCGATTTGTGATGGGGTATGACAGTTGGGATCTGCTAACTTGAGATGTGAGCATTTTTTCCCCGTGTATTTTATTTACTTCATAGCTTGGAAGCAAATTTGTAAGTTGCGGTAGAACGATGGCTTGTGCATCTATTCGTATATCCGCATTTGGAGAAACTACGGTGATTAGGCATATTTTATTAGAATTTTGAATAATTCTTCCGCCCATTCCCGAAATTTGAAAATTGGAATGTTTTATTGGCAATTTTAGCCGATTTTGAACCTTTGATGATATGAAGGATCTTTGAGAGCCTTGATCTATTAACGCTCTTAGTTTGAATAAATCACCTTTATGTTCAATGGTGATGACCGCAGTGGGTAAAAGAATTTTGCTTTCATTTTGTGAATGAAGCGCTTGAATTTTTGCTGCTTTAGAGCAACATGGTTGTTCTTCCCTTTTTTCGGGATTTGAGGTTTCGGGATTATTTGATGTAGTTGTGGCGACTAACCCCGTGGTTCTTTGAAATGGATTTTTCTTCACATTTTGAAAATTGGTAACATGAAGAAATGAGTGATGTCTTCGTTGACAGTATACACAATTGAATTTGCTTTCACAATCTTTTGTCATATGAGAATTCGACAGACAGTTTATGCGAAGTTTGTGTTGACGGACCAGATTGTTTCTATCTGAAACGGATAATCTTTTGAATCTCTCGCAAGATCTTAATTTATGACCTCCCTTACAGAGTTCACACAATGATTGCCATTGGCTACTTTGATTTGACACGAATGTGTGACTTTTATTAACGTGTCTATTATATTGTATGTTATTACTGGCTTGGGGTTTGAACACGTTTTTACTTGAGTCATTTTGATGACTTTTTGGCTTTATAGTTTTTTTGTCTATTCGCTCAGCTATCTCGTATTGAGCAGTGAGGAATGTTTTCATCTGTTACCAGGTGGGGATTATTTTTCTTTCCACTAGTGATTGTTCCCATCGTAGTAGAGCAGTATCAGGCAGTGTTTCTGCGCAAATGGTTACTAAAGGGTGATTTTTTAAGAGCTTGATAACTTTTTTTAAAAAAAAAACGCATAAAATTTGCAAAATCCCCATCGGTTCTTTATTTGAAACGTTAGATTGGTTCATGACATTTACTTTTTTAAGATAATTTCATTTAAATGTTGACCGCGGCTGCGTCTTAGGTGGTCCATTCGGAAAGTCCAATTTTGGGCAACTTTTTCGAGCATTTCGGCCGGAATAGCCCGAATTTCTTCGGAAATGTTGTCTTCCAAAGCTGGAATAGTTGCTGGCTTATTTCTGTAGACTTTAGACTTGACGTAGCCCCACAAAAAATAGTCTAAAGGCGTTAAATCGCATGATCTTGGTGGCCAACTTACGGGTCCATTTCTTGAGATGAATTGTTGTCCGAAGTTTTCCCTCAAAATGGCAATAGAATCGCGAGCTGTGTGGCATGTAGCGCCATCTTGTTGAAACCACATGTCAACCAAGTTCAGTTCTTCCATTTTTGGCAACAAAAAGTTTGTTAGCATCGAACGATAGCGATCGCCATTCACCGTAACGTTGCGTCCAACAGCATCTTTGAAAAAATACGGTCCAATGATTCCACCAGCGTACAAACCACACCAAAAAGTGAATTTTTCGGGATGCATGGGCAGTTCTTGAACGGCTTCTGGTTGCTCTTCACCCCAAATGCGGCAATTTTGCTTATTTACGTAGCCATTCAACCAGAAATGAGCCTCATCGCTGAACAAAATTTGTCGATAAAAAAGCGGATTTTCTGCCAACTTTTCTAGGGCCCATTCACTGAAAATTCGACGTTGTGGCAGATCGTTCGGCTTCAGTTCTTGCACGAGCTGTATTTTATACGGTTTTACACCAAGATCTTTGCGTAAAATCTTCCATGTGGTCGAATAACACAAACCCCAATTGCTGCGAACGGCGACGAATCGACATTTCACGGTCTTCAGCCACACTCTCAGAAACAGACGCAATATTCTCTTCTGTACGCACTGTACGCATTCGTGTGGTTGGTTTAATGTCCAATAAAGTAAACTGAGTGCGAAACTTGGTCACAATCGCATTAATTGTTTGCTCACTTGGTCGATTATGTAGACCATAAATCGGACGTAAAGCGCGAAACACATTTTGAACCGAACACTGATTTTGGTAATAAAATTCAATGATTTGCAAGCGTTGCTCGTTAGTAAGTCTATTCATGATGAAATGTCAAAGCATACTGAGCATCTTTCTCTTTGACACCATGTCTGAAATCCCACGTAATCTGTCAAATACTAATGCATGAAAATCCTAACCTCAAAAAAATCACCCGTTATAATAGGGTCCCACGATTCTGTGGAGACATTTTGTGTTTTTAACACTGATAGACAATTTGTCACTGTGGAGTGTAAGTTTTGAAATTCCTGGCTAGTTTCTTGTTGGATTTTTGGCAAATGCAATAAAGTTTTTATTGGGTTTTCTATCATAACCCTTTCATTTTAGTACCTTTCAACAAGTGCTTCCCAAGCCAGTTTAAAATTTTCGTCATTTAAAGCGAATTGCTTGACGATACTGCCTGCTTCCCCTTTTGTTTTATACCTGAGATGGTATAGCTTTTGTGCTTGTGAAAGTTTAGGATGGTTTATATAAAAAGCAGTGAACATGTCCCGGAAGGACGGCCACTGGTCATAACATCCATTGAAAACTTCAGTATCACAAGCTGGTACCTTTAGGTACATGCCTTTATCTAGGTCTTCTATTTGTGTTGTAACTACTCTGGGAGGGGGAGTAGTGGCTCTATTTGGCCTTACTAAACTTATTTGTTCAATTATCATTCCCTTTGTCAACTCGTACTGATCACGGCAGTTATCACACTTGGCTGTCGCCGAAGCTTTTGTGTTTTCTGGGAGTTCTGCGTCGTCAGTATCGTACGCTGCCAGAAGGCGTGCCCATAGACTGTTAACACTTTCTAATTTTATATTTAAAACTGATTCCGTAATGTCAGTAATAGGGGAAGCTTGAAACCGTGTGCAATATCTTATGAAGCTATCACTTTCAGTGATAAATTTCGATATTATATGATCTTTTGATCTCTTTTGCTTTGTACCGTGCTTAGAGCGTGTAGCTTCTGCAGGTGTGCTTTGTTTATCGTCGTCAGCCATTTTTGGAATGGTAAGAAACTGACCTGATTTAGATTCTTTTGAATCTGTGCTCATTTAAAATAAATAAGAATTTAGAATTAAAATTTGATGAGATATTTCTGATAAATACCGAAAACCGAAAACTCTTTTAAGAAAATAAGAGTTGTTATTCCCGTAAATTTACTAAAATACGCGTTAATTGTTTTTGTTAACCGCACTATTGTATTTAAGTATTTGCGATTTTTATATTTATTTTTATATATTTTTTATTACGGATTTATCCGTATGTCCTTGTATATGAGTACTCGTACAGACGGTATACGAGGTCAATAACCTTTGTACATATATGTGCACGCTATGTGCGTATTGACGTGCATATGATGTGTTAAATTGGTTGGTATTTAATCCCGCTTGTTTTTGTAATACAAAGAACAAGGAGATATTGTTACATAATATTTGCCTATACGGGCTTAGAGTACGTACTATATAAGTATGTACTAATATATTTGTCGTTAATAAGACTTTATTATTTATTAATTTTTTTGTTAAAATTCCGCACCGCTTATTTTTTGTAATTAGCTATTATCGCAGCTTCTAATAATTTAAAATTTGTTATAATTTTTATGTTTCGGATATACCCCCTAAATCAGGGTATGTAGCGTATGCTAAAGAATAACGAATATATGTATACAGTATGTATATCATATATGTATATGTATATGTATATGTACTTATGTTTGCACGATTAGAATATAGCGAGAAAAGAAAATGAACAAAGTGCAGGTTATTAACCTCTGCACTTGCGGATCAGCAAGTATATGCTTCAATATATGTATTAATATTACTTTGAATGTTTGTTCGTATTTGTTAGTAAGTACTAATTTATGTTTGTTGCATTTATGTATTTTAAGTATGCTTTGGGTAAGTGCATATGTAAATATGTATGTTTGTATTTATTCTCGCATTGGAAATTTTGCTTTTTATGCCTTTCGCTTACCTATTTTATGCAATCCTGCTTACTGTTTGAAGAAACAGAAGGGGTATTGCTGGGAAGATTTGCAACTAAATGCTTGAATATAATATGTTTGTTTTGTTGTAGTGGGTGTGTTTGTATACACAAGGGTAAGCTCAGAAGGCAGTAATTGATTTCCTTTTGTATTTATAAAAATATACGGATGATATATTTTTTCAACTGTATTTGGTTCCCGTTTAGAAATTGTTCAAACGGATTATATACATAGGTTTTATATTTGATAAAACCATATGATATCATACATATTTACATATGTGCATAAAAAATTGAACGACTTACTTTGTCTCGCCTCAAGGGGGTTTTGGGGAGAATATAGTACATATATGTATGTATTTATATAATTTTGGGAATCTTATCCGCTTTCGGTTTCCGCCTGTGTTCAGTGTTCTCCTATTTCCTCCCGTGTTCAATGTTTCTTTCCTAATTTCCTCCTTTGCTTAGTGTCCTCTTGCTCCCGTTTCCTCCTTTGTAGAGTATGTATGCATGTAGGTAAGCGTTCGTTGTTATGTTGCTTTTTTTTTCTTATTATATCGCGCCCGATTTAAGTTATGATTTTGCTATTTTTTTTTTTTTTGTGTTAGACCGCGCCCGATTTGTTTTATAATTATTGGTATTTTTAAAGTTAGAGCGCGCCCGATTTATGGTTTTTATAAATTTTTAATATTTATATTTATTATTAATAAATTTTTTTTTCGCACCGCATTCTTAAAATGTTAGTTTAGTTTATTATTATTTTTTTTCTTGTTGTTTTATATGTGCACTATTCCCACTGAATAGCTCTTTTAAGTTTTGTAAAATTTTGTTTCTTTATTTTATTTCTTTATGTTTTCACAAAACAAAATTATCATTACATTCTTATTATGTGTGTATATTTGTTTTGTTTTATATGTGTATATGTATGAACAATATTTTATCTTTTAGTCACTGCACTTGCTGTATCCAAAACCGGTTTTTGGCACATATATGTGTTCTTTGTTGTTTGTGTTTTTTTTTTCACATATTATTTATTACCTTTTCGGTTTTTATAGCTGCACTTTCACACACATTAAGATTTTTGTAACTTTTTTTTTTCGACTCTTAATTTTATTGACTTTAATTAGCCACAGTGCCTTTCTTTATGGCTCGAAGGACCATGTACATTAAACTCACCTTATCGGTCACTCACAATTATTGTCGTAAGGAAAAATGCACTAAATTTCGAAAATCGTTATGAACCTTTTATTTCCTTCAAATTCACTTAAGCATATTATTATAAAATGAATTTCAATTTATTAAACACTAGGTTTCAGACCGTTAAATATATATTATATATATACACATTGAGGAAAGTTATTATGAAAATTAATTTAATATTAAGGGAAAACTTTATAAAAATATAGATGCGGGTAGCGAACGGTTGCTTGCACGACGTCGTATCAACGAAAGGTGCGCGAGCTGCTTTCTCTATTCCTTTTGTTATAATTAGACTGCAGAACGTCATCGCGTTTGGGTGCATGTGCGTGTATGGGTGTTCGCTCGCGTGATGAGGTGATTAGTCGATTCGGTGTGATGAATTGCTGCAGATGTGATGTGACGTCGCTACTCATTTAGCCAGTTAATAACAACTGGATTATCCTTTTTTCTTCGAAAGTTTGTATTGTTGTTGTTCTCTCTCTATTTTTGGTATTTCTAAATTGCCATTTTGGAAGAATTTCGCTTAATGATTGCCGTTTTGTTGTACAACTGAATGGAAAAACCACCGACCATGCCAAAGTAATTCTCTGTATGTTATAGTATCGGATTGGTATAGGATATTATCAATTTTTCAGGTTGATTAAACTGAAAATGTTGATTTGCTTTGAAAATTGTCACATTTGTTGCCAGAAGAGAGCATGCTGTGCTATGAGCTTATAAAACTAGTGAAACCATAAACGACTCAATAATATGAAGCGGCCGTTTGCACGATGTAGTAATTTTCCACCATGACTACCCCGGTTAAAAGCTATTTAAAAAGCAGCGCTTGAGAAATTTTGTCTCACCCTCCTTTTAGCTGTAGGCTATACTGGTTCATATCAGAACAGGGTATCAAAAGTTGGCGTAATTCATTATTGAACGCCAAACAGCCACATTTTTTTGGCAGAAAAATTTGGGCAGTGCAGTACTGATTTCCAACGCAGGATAACTCTTGCCAACAGGTGCTCCTTCGGACTGGGTAGGCAACTGGGAAGCAAAGTCCTCTCCGCGGAGGATTGGACGATGACAACAACTGATGAGTCGACGTTGCGAGTTTTCGATAGAAAAGTTCTGTGAAAGATTTATGGTCCTTTGCGCGTATCCCGCGGCGAATATCGCATTCGATGGAACGATGAGCTGTTTAGCATATAAATTGACATTGACATAGTTCACCGAATTAAAAGACAGCGGCTACGCTGGATAGGTCATGTTGTCCGAATGGACGAAAACACTCCAGCTCTGAAAGTATTCGACGCTGTATCCGCCCTGGGAAGCAGAGGAAGAGGAAGACCTCCACTCCGTTGGAAGGACCAGGTAGAGAAGGACCTGGCCACGCTTGGAATAGACTAACCGAATGAGTTTAATTTTGAAAAGTGTCTAGCGACGAAATATTAGTTCTGCAATATTATGTTAAAATTATTTTAATATGCTAACATTCTTCAGTAATATAACCACTTAGAGCCAAAAGATCTGAGCCAACAATATGAACTAAGCTTGCTTTGGTTACTGTTGCAAATTTTCATTTTCCACTTTCGCAAAACCATACCATATTACCTACAGCTGAGGGACAATAAAGCTTTATAGCTTAAATTTAAATACCATCTTTTCACTTATTCATCACGTATTATTTTTCATACTCACCTTTATCAGGTAATAAATTCGTAGATGCGTCATCCTCCAGCAACCCTTCATGTTTTCTCATTTCTAAAGTAGATAAGGCATTAAGAAAATAAGTGAGTGGCAGGCAAGTAGCGATAAATTGAAGCCAGTGAAGTCATTGCAATAACATGTCGATGACAATGTAATCAAAAGTGCATCAGTGAAAAACCATTACATTTATTAAAAGATGACAACAAGATTGTTGAGATGACATAAGTTAGTTGTCGCAAGCACACCAGTTTAAAGTTGATGTTGATTAATTAATTAAAATAGAGCAAATATAAGAAAAAACAAGTTTATTAAATTAGTACATGTTTCTACGTATAGATATGTATGTAATTCAAATGAAGTGAAATGATACAAGCTGATATGACACCATCTATTTGTTTCAAGCTAAAGCAGTAAATTGTTAGAGGCTATGAGTAAATGAGTTAAGTCCTGCTATAATCTGCAATAATTTTTTTAGCTTGGAACTTATTAAATTTTATATTCGCATATAAACTTTCACCTCTGAATTTTTATACAAGTTCTTAGGGAATTAATTATAATTTATTTGCATATAAGCTCTAGTAAAAAGTTATATTGTACAGATAACTTAAGGCGTCTATTGAAAAATATGATATTTGATCTACTGGGACTAATATCAAAAACGTATAGCCAGTGCCGTCTTAGCCTCGAGGCAAATAAGGCAAGTGCCTATGGGCCCATCGGTACTTCGGGGCCCTTTAAAAATTTAGAAGAACAAATTTGTACTTGTTGAATGACAATGCAAAAAAAAAAAAATAATATGTATGATCGCGACGCGGCGTAAATAAAAAGAACAAAAAAAAAAATACGTAGGCGCAGTACTCTTGGACGGATTAATTCCTCTTTGGATATTCAATGCAACAAAGAAAGAGAATATTGGGTAAAGGCATGTCATCGGATTGGGTCAGTCATAAAATTTATTTCATCTCGTGGATCAGCATTTCGTGGGCAGAATGAAATACTTGGTTCACAACATAATGGTAACTATTTGGGTACTTTAGAACTATTGGCGCAATATGATCCCTTCCTCAGTTCACACTTATCTAAATATGGAAATCAAGGAAAGGGGAAAAATTCATATTTATCTGCAACCATTTGTGAAGAAATTATTGAAATCATGGGCGACAGAGCTGTGAATGATATAAAGGTTTTTTAAAAATTTTCAATTTTACCCAGACATAACACATACTGATCAGTTGACTTTAGTTTTAAGGTATGTTTCGAATTTAAGCGGAGAAGTAATGGGATGTTTTTTAACATTCATTCCTATTGAAAGCCACACGGGGGAAGACATGGCTAACATAATTTTAAATAAATTTAAAAAAATTAATATCGACATAAAACTTTTGAGGGGACAATCTTACGACAATGCATCAAATATGTCCGGTTGTTATAATGGGCTTAAAAGCGCATGTTAAAAAAATAATCCGCTCGCACATTACGCTCCGTGTGCTGCACACTCATTAAACCTAGTTGGAGTACATGCTGTAGAAAGCTGCGTTGGAGCAATCTCATTTTTCGGATTCATGCAAACACTTTACAAATTCTTCTCGCGGTCAACTTATCGTTGGTGGACTTTGCTTAAATGTCTATCAGAAGATGCTAAAACTAAATCTGGTTCATCATTTGTTCTGAAAAGCCTTCTGACACAAGGTGGTGTGCTAGAGCTGATGCCACTAAAGCTTTATCAAATGGATATGAGGGCATACAGCAAGCTTTACATGACCTAATAAACAACATAAATCAGAAACCATAAGTTATTCACGAAGCTAAGTGCCTATTAAAGGATTTAAATAAAAAAGAAAATGTTGTAATGTCTGTAGTTTGGAGTGTCATTCCAGCGCGGATTAATGCTGTTAGTATATCTTTACAAAACAAATAAATTGAATTAATTTCTGCAGTCAACCTTTTAAAATCGCTGTTAGACTTTTTGATCGCAGAAAGAGAAAATTTTGATTACTACCTTACTAAAGCCAATGAGATTATTGATACTGAATGGACTGATGAAAACCAACGTATGTAATAGGAAACGAAAAAAAAAAATACTATGAAGGAAATACAGAAGATGTTGTGTTAAGAGGACAAGATAAATTTAAAATAGAAACATATTTGCCAATATTTGATAGGCATTGTGCAGAGTTGAAAAAACGCCTTGAAGCATACTCAGAAATACAAACTTATTTGGATTCCTAACAACGTTTTTAATAAAATCTGATGAAGAATTGAGGAATGATTGTAAAAAGTTTAGAAAGTGTTATTTCGAAGACATTGAATGTGACTTCGCTGAAGAAATGATACATTTTAAATATTTTATACTGACATTAAACGATTTAGAATCTAACAACTTTTTGTCGGCTCAGGAGTCTTATAAAATAATTGTTGATAATATGTCACAATCTTCATTTCCTATATAGATGTCTGACGATAACAAATTTCTACGGGTGAACGAAGCTTTTCGAAATTAAAATTAGTTAAGAACTGTCTACGTTCATCAATGACTAAGAATCGCTGTCATGGCAATAGAAAATGATGTATTAGAAAAAATCGACTTTGAAGATGTTTTAAAAATTTTCACTACCATGAAACTTCGAAAAGTGAATTTATAAAGTAAGCTATTCTACTATGTATGTAACTCGAATGTCAAGAAAAAATTATTTTTATGAATTAATAAAATACTAACTTTAATGTAAAAACTTTTTTTGAATGTCTTTCTTTATTAACTCTTAAAAAAAAAAATAAAAAAATCCCAGGGGGCCCAAGATAACTTTTGCCTTAGGACCTTCACATGGCTTAAGACGGCCCAGCGTATAGCCATATTTTACCTTATCGAAATTATAATCATATATTTATGTTCATAATCCTATAATATCTACAAATATATATACTCGTACCTTAAAAATGTCAAATAGTCTTAAATTTATGCCCTTATATCTCATAGATTTGTAACTCAATCAATAAATATTAATAAATATTGTAATAAATGTGTCCTAAACTCCCTTCAAAAGTATAAAGCTTCACGTAGAAAATCATGCAATAAAAACAGTAAAAGCTTTAGTAAAAGTGTATTTTACAGAGTTTTACTATAAGAGCGATATGATTTTTAAAAAAACACACTTATTTTTAATTTATATTTATTCAAATATTTTTCATTTAAATTGAAATGCAATCGATACAATTAAGTACTGAATACACCATTCAAATGCTCTCCATCCTAGATGACAGTGTGCCTCATTGTAGAAGATGATAAACTTAAAAAATCGTTGTCTTTCTCAAGTTACTCTAAGACAAGATCAGCAAATTCCTAACACTTGCGGAGGACCAATGGCTTCAGTTCTTGAGTGGGAAAAATCTTATGCGGATCCAAACCCAAATCACTTCTCAAATTCCGCCAGGTCTCATACCACAAGGCAATCTCAATTCTTGAGAACAAACTGAAATCGAAAAATTGCGGACTTCAGCAAATTTTCCTGAACAGCAACATAATTTTCATTACTTCAATCGGTTCTTTGTCTTATTGTACTTCAACATTATGCAAGAAAAATTAACGCCCTAAATTTTCAATAATTCGACAAATTACAAGCACAGCTTGACCATTATTACGACAACAAAATGGGTAAAAGTTGAAAATGGAGAACGATTATTTTGACAACAAAATTGAATAATTTGGAAACGTTATTCTTGCATATAATTGTTAATTTACAAGATGAAATTATAAACATTACTGACCATAATGAAAAAATTATAGACCAAGGTATATTAAAAATCATATCATCCCTATTAAAAAAGTCGGTGTATACAGAATTTAGTGACCACAGGTTCAACATAAACGTAGTGTTGAAGATAAAAATAATAATTTCAGTTTTTTTATGTAAAAGAAGCTGGTGCATTAGGAAGGCCGTTCAACTAGCAAACTCAAGTGATTCCTCACCTCGAGCAAAAAGCAGACTGGCTCGTCTACTATTAAATGTGAACTTAGGTATATAGCTTTTGTGCATTGAAGGACATTTGTGCCGAGCCAGAACACTGCATATACGGACAATGCAGCAGAGCACAGAAAAAATTATCTGTAAAATGAGAGCCAAGAAAACTAAAGACTGCTCATATTTGAGCTATACTCGTATGTACTATGTACGCCAGGAAGCCTTGCAGTTTATGCTAAAGATTCTGTTAACAATATAATTTACATACACATATATTTTTACGAAATGTTTCGTCTTGTATTCTTCTTGTAGCAGAAAAGTCTCGTTGTGAACATATGTATGTACATACATGTAGTACGGTATTTTTACATTCTTTTACTATAAATATGTGGAGATTACGTAGGCACTGAACTTAATAGACCTTGACATTTTATGAGAAACAATTTGCCGCATAGTTGTATGTTGAACAGTAAATAATATGAGTCGGAGAGTTTCCATATAATTTACATTATTTATAATTGGTTGGAAACAACCAATAGTTACTTAGAATATATTGTTAAGAATATTTAAGAGTTAATTGCTAGTTATGATGAATTGTGGTATGGATGTTTCTATAATGCTCTTTTTTAGTTCATAGTAGAATTTAATTCCTTTATTCGGACCCTATCTAATAAACAGGTTCATTTGACACAGTCAAGACAGTTCCCAGTTCCCGTTCCCACGACAGCCGGTTCTAAGTAAACGGACGGACCCGAAATTATATCCAGCCTATGACTATCACCTCGACATCTTGCCTAGAAATTACTTTAGGAATGTTTTTTTCAGCTACAGCGGCAACAGAGTCAAGGCTTCAGAATATAGCTTAAAACTTTTTCACACCTACGAGTCTGTTCTGTTATTTGCAAGTCACCCCGATCACATTAATTGGGTTGTAATTTTAAAAGTTTGAAAAGAAAATTTTGTTGGTTTATGCAATGCAAAATTACACGTACATATGAATATACAGCAAAAATGGGTAAATATTTTTCGTTGGACGATTCGAATGCAACTAGTGGCAAGGAGACAGAAAAATAAGCTTGTTTGTCGAATTTTTGGGAACAAACAAATCAAATTTATAAGGCACAACCAAATTAAGCTTATTTGCAGATCCAATATTTCGTTTGTCTAAAGATTGATTCTTTCAGTTTCCTCGTTGCTCCATGTTGACTCATTTTTGTTTTAGTTTTGGCAGTTGAGGTAGGAAATAATGTTAATTGAAATAAACAAAAGTAAGTAAGAAACAAAATAACATATTTATATTTAAGGACAACTTTGTTTTAAAAAATAAATACTATATACTACTGTGCCCAAAAAATACGTTTACATTTGAATTTAAACTGCGCGCGTCGAAGGATTTGGAGAATTATTTTTTTTTTAGGTTGGTAGTACTGTCAGTCACATTTTTGTCAAATTTCATGTCAAAATATTCATTAGTGTTTGAGATACGTGTCGTTTTGTGAGCTGCTAAAAGTGAGTTTTTCGTTTTTTGCGATGTCGAAATTTGTTGAGCAAAGAATTTGCATAAAATTTTGTTTACGGAATCAGAAAGTCTTTGGTGATAAGGCTATGTCTAAAAAAATGTTTACAAGTGGTAAAGTGAGTTCCAAGCCGGCCGTGAACGTGCCGAAGTTCAACAAATCAAAGATTTGGTGTTGAAAAACCGTCGATTAATAATTAGAGACCTTGCTGATGAAGTTAACATAAAACCGTCGATTAATAATTAGAGACCTTGCTGATGAAGTTAACATATCGAAAGGCCCAACCAATACCATTTTGAAGGATGTTTTGGGCATCAAGCGCGTCAAATCTCGACTGGTACCGAAAACATTGAATTTTATGGAAAAAAGGCGTCGCGTTGAAGTGTGTGAAACGATGCTTTCCGACTACCAGGGTGTCATGAAATGCATTATAACTGGCGATGAGACTTGGATCTATGCTTACGACCCCGAAACAACCGATCAATCGAGCGAATATCGTGCTAAAAGAGAGCCGAGACCAAAAAAATCGCGCCAAAGTCGCTAAAAAATCAAGGTCAAGGTGACTGTTTTCTTCGATTATCGTGGTGTTGTGCATTATGAATTCCTTCCAACCGGTCAAACTGTCAACAAAGGTCAAACCGCCTAAAAAGGCCGGAATTGTGGAAAGCCAATTCTTGGTTTTTACACCAGATAATGTACCATCCCATACTGCCCTCGTAATTCGTGATCATTTCGCCAAAACCACAATCCATATCGTTGCGCAACCACTGTATTCCCCTGATCTGGCGCCATACGACTTCTGGCTGTTCACCAAGCTCAAAAGAGTAAAAAAAAAACCCTTTCTATGAGCATTTCTCTTGTAATTAAATAAGTTAATAGTGTCATCTTTAGGACTAGCAAAGTAAATTGTCAGTATATGGCGATCCCATCAACTTTGCAATTTAAATTTAGATCATTTGCTTCATTATAATTTTCACAATTTTGCTCTTACAGTTTAGAAGTTTGTCAGAATTTTTAGCAAAATATCTTCATAATTTTGTGATTTACTCTAAGAAACTTTGAATATTTTGGACTATCAACAAAAAATTTTTCAAGCTTCAATTTCGAGAACAGTAATAACTTTAAAATCTGTATCTTTCACAAATGAACAAAATTGAGAGCAATGAAATACAGTGAAAGATTTCCTTGTGGACAGCTCTCTTAAGCGGACAAATTTCTTGGTCACAAAATTTTGTTTCAGGAAGGAATCATACCCCCTCAAGCGAACGCTCCCTTGGACGGTCACGGACACTTTTTTATTACGAAACATCTCCCATGAGCGGACAACTTTCTCTCCAATTTCACCATTTGTCTTTCTTTATCCAGTTTTTAAATCATTAATCAGTAAACGCATACAACCGTAATTTAGACTCTAGAGCTTACACGGGCGTTTTGACTCACGTGAGCAGTTACTCTCAGTATTCTTACGCTCTTATTTCAGTCGCTATTGAGAGCGAAAAAACCAGTTTTGCACTGTGGGATAATGAATTGATTTTCCTGCCAGTTGCGCTGCAGACAGCAACGAGGTAACATAGGTAGTCGGTATGTTGATGTTTTTTTATGCCCTAGTTTATTTTTGCCCCATTTGAAATGTATAACATAAATAAACTGTTATAATTTCAGATACCTTTGGTGGGGTAAATTGGGAGTTCACTACTTTTACTAGCAAACTAGTTAGCGGAAATTTTAAGATAAAGTTAAAATCGTGAAGTTCTCGAGAAATCATGCTTAAAAATAAGACTTGCCTCGGCGTCCAAAAACACCTTCGCTTTGAAATATATTCACTTACATAAAGCTTTTCGTCAAAACGGGGTTATTTCTGGGCGCTCCAAAAAATTAAATTTTTTTTTTATTTTAATTATTTTGAATTCTCTACTTTTGTGACAGTTTCTTATTAAAATTGCATTCGATAAATTTCTTGTAGTTAACCTGCTTCTTTGCTTGGAACAGATAAATTTCATATCAGAAAAAATGTGTTCACAAAAGAATGTTGAGGATAAAATGAGCTTTCTAAGTTCCTCCAGAAATCGGTAATATCCTTTTTATCATTGAATGACATTTCACTTCTAAGAATTATTAGTTCTGACTGGATTTTTAATTCATAGAGGTTTACATCACATTTAAACGGGTTTACAAATATATCGATTAATGGTTGAATTTTTCGGAAGTCCTCAAATCTGTCCTCAAAGTTAAAAAAACAGAGTCTCTAATAACTGAGTGTGCGCAGGTTTTACACTTAAGACATCAGTACTGTTCATGAGGGAGTAGGCTTGTGGAAAACTTGAATAATCTCCGTCTTTGATCTCAGAAAGCAATAAAAATAAAATAGTTTGAAAATGAGTGACTTCTTTGAATAAAAAGGGCAAGGTTTTTGCTTTTCCTTGTAATTTCAAATTAAGTTCATTCAAACGGTTACACAAATCAGAAAGAAAAGCCAAATTAAAAATAAATTGGCTATCTTCTAATGCCTGTATTAATTCATTTGCCCCAGCTAAACTCTCCAATTTTAAAAACTTTAGCACTTCATTCCTTAATGCAAATAATCTGTTCAGGCAATCACCCCGGCTTAACCACCGTACATCGGTGAACATCTTTAGGTCACTGTATTCATTATTTGAAGTTTTTAAGAACTCCTTAAATTTCCGGTGCGTAAGTGAATGAGGACCTCCTCTTATTTTGTTAATTATTTTCTCTGCAGTTTTCATATATGGAAGAGAGCTCAGGAATTTGGAGGCAAGAGACAGATGGTGTATTATGCAATGAAAAGAATAAACCATAATATTATGCTTTTCCAACTGCCCAACGAAGCCTTCCAGTTTACTAATCATTACGTTGGCTCCATCCGTACAAACCCCAGCAAATTTCCTTAAGTCCACTTCAGAAAGTAATTTTTGGTGAATGGTTTCGAAAATTAACTTACCTTTTACATTTCCGGGGAAGCTTTCTAACGAGAGCATTGATTCAAAAACTTCAAAGTTTGAACACAAATGACCATTTCACATATGTCATTTATATCAGTGCTTTCATCCAAGCATATGGAGAAAAATTGGCAGTCATCAAATCTTTATTTCAACAAACGTCCCTTTTCCGTCTACATTTCGTGTTAAAGTTCTACGTGATAGAGGAACTTTTTCAAAAAAAGCTGCTAATGGGCTGCTGAGTATTTTTAAAACTTTTCCAACCACTTCTTTCATAAAAGTACCGTCTGAAAAAGGTCTTCCATGCATAGCAATGCTTGAACTAATTATGCTCGAGATATCTTTTTTTAGTGTGGTTTCGGTACCTGTATAATTTTTTTGACCATCGTTTTCAACTTGGAAAACTCAATCCTTATACTTCTGCAAAAGGGTATTTTTTTTTTTTTAAACATATTATATCTCTCAATAACCTCATATTTCTCAAAGTATTTATGGAAGGTATTATAGTGCCTCCTAAAATTATATGCCCATTCCCCTTTACACACATATTACACAATAGACATTGCATATTACCAAAGGCATCGGAAATCATAAAGCAATATTTGTCATTCATTTTGAACAAACACATATAGGTACGCGCATAAATAGTATCAAAAAACAATCAAGCGGCGCACGATGTTGTTTGTTAATCAACTGACTGCAAATGTTCTTTGTCCCATGGTAGCCACTTTACGCTCGCGGTTACCAATACATCCATACATTTCATTTGCCCATCTCTGATTTAGAGTTTGTGAAGTTGCTCTCTTAACTCTCCGAAGTTGTTTTACAGTTTTTCATAACGATGTACAAATTTATAAACAAACATTTTTCTTTTCACTGTCGTGGCTAGCAACATAGCATAGATAAAAATGTCCCAGCTACTGCGATTAACCGGTTTTTTAATGCTTTACTTTTTTGGTAAACATTAGTTGAAAACGATAACTTATTTGTAATTCAAAGAAAAAATGAAAATAATGAATTTCTAAGAAAAGGAAAAAATTTCTGTTCATGATATTGCAAAGAGAGAACATTTTTGTATTTTTAGTGGTCGGCCATTAATTCATCCTTACAGTTTTCTTAAGGTTTAACGTTGGAAAAACGCAATCTGGAGCAATTATCAAAAATAAAGAAGACATCAAAGCTAAATGGAAGTGTGGGTTTAATATTGACCAAAAAGGAATTTTCCTCACACCTAAGGGCTCCTAGGTCGATATGACTGGTTCGCTGTAGCAGGAAGCAAAAATATCCCTCTTTCAGGTCCAATAATAAAATCCAAGGTCAAGGAAGTAGCAGAACACATAGGATACACAACATTTTATGCTTCAAATGTGGTAAACTAGACATAACATCGCATTTAAATGCATACGGGGTGAAGCTGCTGATTCAGGGAATTCAGGGAAAAATTTCAGTCAGTACAGACATTAAGATGTGTACATCGCCGATCAAAGTGGTCTTTTTTTCGAGCTATGCCTGACAAAACGTTGGCTCTAAAATCAGAGAAATGTACTGGTGGTAATTTGCCAAAGGAAAAACTTACCGATATGTTTTTCTTCAGTATGGTTGGACAAAAATAAAAGCTATTAGTCATTGGAAAAACGGTCCGCCTGAGAGCTTTAAACACATACAAATTGCCGACTTACCAGTCGATTGGAAATCGAAAAAAAGGCGTGGTTGACAACAGAAATTATGAGAGAGTGGTTACGACAACTTGACACAAAAATGAAATCTTGCAACAGGAATATTATTTTATTTTTAGATAATACTGCTTCTCATCCCAGAGATATCTGCCTGCCAAAGATAACTTTATATTGTTGCATACCAACAACTAACATCGCTAGAGATTCGTCTGGGAAAATGAGAAAAAATGGAGCAAACCAACCTAAAGCAATTAACAATCCGTAAATTTTTCCAGCAACAAAATCACTTTTTAAGTTTTGTTTATGTACTAATCTATAATAATTTCAAATTGTTTTGAAATTTATTAACATATTTATTTCCTTAGTGGAGGAAATATTCTACTTATTTGTATTTTTTTTTTTTTTTTTTTGAATTTTCTTTCAAACGCTCTATTGGGCGGACTTCTCCTTTAGGCTTAACAGAGCTTTTACGGTATTCCACCTTTCAACTTTTCCATACCAAGTTTCGTCCAAACGGCGCATAATACTAAAATAGTATTCCTTGTTGGCAGTTTGGTTGGTGGGAAGGAATTTGGAATTCACCACACCACAGTTATCGAAGACACCTGTCAACATAACTTCGATTTTTGACCGGCTTCAACGTGTTTTTTCGGCTTCGGACCACTTTTGCCACGATATTTGGCCAACTGATTTCCGGGTCATAAGCATCCAAGTCAATTCGTCAGTTGTAATACGTTTCGTGACATCCTGGTAACTGGAATGCATTGTTTTACAGACGTTAAAACGCCACGTTTTTTCGAAAGAAATGAGGGATTTTGGAACCAATGGTGCTTTAACTTTTCTAAGACGCAAATGATCATTAAAAATTATTTTCACTGACCCTTCCGATATTTCAACGGTGCCACTAAGGTTTGACTGTTAATCGTCTATTTTCAAGCACTAGTTCCTTTATATTATTGACGTGTTGGTCATGAGTTGATATCGATGGTCGTCCGGGTTCTATGTTGATGTATTCTCGATCCTCCTTGAATAATTTGTACCAATTAAAAACACTTGTTTGTGATAAACAATTATCACTGAAGGTCTTTTCCAACATTGTGAACGTTTTTTTTGTTTTCTTCTTATATTGAACATCGATGGCTAAAGTCAAGGCAGGAATATGTTTTGCCTTGTTTGACATTTTTCAACTACTATAACATTTCTTAGTTATAATATTTTGCCATTAGGTATGGGAGACCATTGTAATAAGAGATATCTGTTGGCTGAATTTTTCTGAGAGGTGATATAAGGAGGTCTAACAATGACGCTTAAAACAAACAGAAGCTTGCAATTGTGGGAAGTGCGCGAACCAAGTTGCTTCAAAATTATAACCGCACTCAAAATACTTAAGAAATCACAAAAGATGGTTTTCAAAATCTCCTTCTTCTTTACTGGCGTAGACACCGCTTATGCGATTATAGCCGAGTTAACAACAGCGCGTCAGTCGTTTCTTCTTTTCGCTACATGGCGCCAATTGGATATACAAAGCGAAACTAGGTCCTTTTCCACTGGGTCCTACCAACGGAGTGGAGGCCTTCGTCTTCCTCTGATTCCCCCGGCGGGTACTGCGTCGAATACTTTTAGAGCTGAAGTGTTTTCGTCCATTCGGACAGCATGACCTAGCCAGCTCATCGTTCCATTGAATGCGATATTCGCCGCGGCCAACGCGCAAAGGACCAAAGATCTTTCGCAGAACTTTTCTCTCGAAAACTCGCAACGTCAACTCATCAGTTGTTGTCATCATCCAGACCTCTGCACCCTATAGCAGGACAGGAATTATGAGCGACATATAGAGTTTGGTTTTTGTTCGTCGATAGAGGACTTTACTTTTCAATTGCCTACTCAGTCCAAAGTCCTGCGTTGGATTTCCAGGCTGACATTGTTGGTGGTGTTAATACTGGTCCCAAGATATACAAAATTATCTATGACTTCAATGTTATGACCGTCAACAGTGACGTGAGAGCCAAGTCGCTAGTGTGACGACTGAAGATAGTTCGTCTTGCCCTCGTTTACTGCTACACCCAATTGCTTTGATTCCTTGTCTAGTCTGGAGAAAGCAGAACTAACGACCGATGGTATCAACATCATCGGCATACGCCAGCAGCTGTACACTACATAAAATATTGTACCTGCTCGATTAAGTTCTGCAGGTCGAAGTATTTTCCCCAGAAGCAGGTTGAAGAAGTCGCACGATAGGAAGTCGCTTTGTCTGAAACATCGTTGGTATCGAATGGCTCGGAGAGGTCCTGCCCGATCCTGACGGAGCTTTGGTGTTGCTCAACGTCAGTTTACCTTGCCATATTCGTTCTTCGGGGATACAAAATTCAGTCATCGCAGCATAAAGGCAGCTCCTTTTCGTGCTGTCGAAGGCAGATTTGACGTCGACGAAGAGGTGGTATATGTCGACTCTTCTTTCACTGGTCTTTTCCAAAATTTGGCACATGGTGAATATCTGATACGGTCCAATCGGTAGAACCTTGTACGCGATGCTGGGGGCCTTAGGAGCTAGTTCGCGCAGATTGTGGGGTCTCCCTTTTTGTAGATTGGGCAGAGCACACTTAAATTCCAATCGTTGGGCATGCTTTCGTTCGACCATATTTTACAAAGAATCTCCATCGTTATCGATTGGGAAATCGGGTTCGCTTTCTCCTGGCGTTGTACGTTCACTGCCATTCAGCAGGCTGAGGAAATGTTCTTTCCATATTTTAAGTGTGCTCTGGGCATCGGTGACTAGATCACCTTTGGGGGTCCTACAAGAGTATGCTCCGGTCTTGAAACCTTCTGTTAGCCGCTGCATTTTTTCGTAGAATTGTTGAGCATTACCCCTGTCGACCAGCTTATCAAGCTCTTCGTACTCACGCATTTCGGCCTCTTTCTTTTTCTTTCTGCAAATGTGTCTCGCTTCCCTCTTCAAATCTCGGTATCTATCCCAACCCGCACGTATTGCGGTCGATCGTAACGTTGCAGGTAGGCAGTCTGTTTTCTCTCCGCTGCGACACGGCACTCCTCGTCGTACCGGCTGTTCATTTGCATTTTCCGAAAACCAATGATTTCGATTGCAGCTGTTCGTAAGGAGTTTGAAATGCCGTCCCGCAGTTCCCTTACACCGAGTTGTTGACGAGTGCTCTCAGAGAGCAGGAGTGCAAGCCGAGTAGAAAATCGTTCGACTGTCTGTTGTGATTGCAGCTTCTCGACGTCGAACCTTTCTTGTGTTTGCTGACGTGCGTGTTTTGCTGCACAGGGGAGGGTGCGAATCCTTTGGGTGCAACAATATAGTGGTCCAAGTCGATCTTAGAACCTCGGAGCGGACGCACATCTAAGACACTGGAGTCTTTCGTCTATCATAACATAATCTGGTTGGTAGTATTTCGATCCGGAGACAGCCAGGTGGCTTGCTGAATTTTTTTATTCCGGAATCTAGTACTGCAGATAACCATATTTCGGGTCCCTGCGAAGTTCATCAGCCTCAACCCATTTGGGGCTGTTTCCTTGTGGAGGCTGAATTTACCGACCGTATTGCCAAAAATACCTTCTTTGCCCACCCTGGCGTTAAGGTCGCCAAGCAAGATTTTGACATCGTGGCGGGGGCATCTCTCATAAGTGCCCTCCAAGCACTCATAAAAGGCATCTTTGGTCACATCGTCCTTCTCTTCCGTCGAGGCGTGGGCGCAAATCAGCGATTTGTTGAAGAATCTTGCTTTGATGCGGTATTGTGGCTAGACGTTCATTCACCGAAGTGAATGATAATATTCGGCGACGGAGTCCCTCTTCCACCACGAATCCCACACCAAACTTGCGCTCCTGTATATGGCCACTCTAGTAAGAGCCAGAAGGACCTACTCGTCTCTGTCCTTGTAACTTCCACCGCATTTCTTGGACGGCGGTGATGTCAGCCTTTATTTTCACGAGGACATCAACCATCGGCACATTCCCAATTAAGGGACCGGACATTCCAGGTGAATGCCCTCAAAAATCAATTCAAACTACAATTTTATAAATGGTAAGTAAACAAAAACGTAAAGCTTCCGGCTCTTCTTCTTCTCTAGCAACTATAAATTTAACAGGTCATTCTCAATGCCCTTGTGGTAACAGCTCTTTTACAAGTTGTATTTGCGTGAATATAGCCGAAATAGTTGATTCTAAGCCAAAATATGTGAGTTTATAAATATACATTTGAAGAAATTTCTATGACTTGAGGTAAAAGCTTTTATCTAGCGCTAAATTTAACTCTTACTCTTCTCCTACATGAGCGACTAAAACAAAGTATATCGCAAAAAATACCGGGTTTTCCAAAAGGGTTCTTTTGATTTCTATGTGTTATTTCGGCTAGTTAATTCTTATTAAGTCATTTTATGTAATTTATTTTTGTTGAGTTTCCTGATTTTGCATTGAAACAACTTGACAACGAATGTTTTGAGAAAATCATATTCTCAGATGAGGCTCACTTTCATCTGACTGGTGCAGTAAATAAACAAACCTGTCGATTATGGTATGAAGAAAATCCACAAATTATTCATGAACAACCATTACATTCACCTAAATTGACAGCTTGGTGTTTCTTTTTGCCGCAATTGGAAGAATTTGATGTTTCAACATCTGGTTCCAACAAGACTGGGCTACGACCCTCATAGCATGCCCAACACCCGAATTATTGCGAGAAAAATTGCACTTCTTACAGAGTTCTTTGTAGTCTGTGGTCTTTAGCAATATTCTAATCTTTACTTAGGGTTTAGAAGTCAATACTGAAGCTGCTATTTATCACATTTAGTGGAATAAGTATTTGAGAATTGGGTTCATCGAATTCGTTTCTGCAAAAGAAGTCGTATAGGCCGTTTGAATGATGTTATATTCAGAACATAATTGTATCGATTGTATTTCCCACTTTTATTGGAAAACCCTATATATATTATTTATATAATGGGTTTTAAAAAAAGTCTTGCGGTATTTTTATTGAATCAATTCGTGTGGCACCCATACATCGAGCTTCTTAGTGACTCCAAGCTTTTTCAAATGGTTTATAACGCCGGCGCTTTATCGCAATTTTCGACGACAGGCCTTCCGGAGCGTGGCGCTTCTTCGTCCTCTACGACAGAACGAAAACGTTGAAACCATCGTTGTGCGGTGGAAATGGAAACTCTATCGGGTCCATAAACTGCACAAATTTTATTGGCGGCTTGAGATGCATTGTTGCCTTTATCGTAGTAGTACTGTAAAATATGCCGTATTTTCTCTTTATTTTGCGGCTTTTGCAAAAACAATACAAACTTGAGAAATGACGGACTCCCGAATATGTTCATATAAACAATAGATGTGCACATTTGTGTACCAACGTTAGTTTATAATCGGTTTGTTGCAAATAAGCATGAAGAATAAATATTTACACTGCCGGTGTGCGTTTGGGTTACGGAGATATAACTATATACTATATACTTATTTTACTATATATTTTAGGTAAATACATTAAAGTCATTTAAGTGGCTGTTGGTTTTAAACTGCAAATATAACAAGTAAGGAAAGGCTAAAGCGAACATTTTATATTCTTGCAACTTGCAAGAATCAAAGCCAGGGAAATACATTAAGATGTAGACCGCAAAACAGAGGATCGAAATCTAAGCAATTTTGTTTATACATATACTACATAACTCATACACTGATTGACATATTCGGCATAAGGTTTGAATATCATTAAATGAAGTATATGGGAGTTCGGGTAATATCGATCTTATTTCATTTAGTTTACCCAATAACACATACTAAGTTTTAACACCCCATATACTAAAAAACCAATCATATAGAGCAGTGTTTCCCAAAGTGGGCGATAACACCCCCTTGTGGGCGCTGCAGGTGTCAAAGGGGGCGGTACGAGACCCAGAAATAAAATGGGGGCGTTGTGTAGAGGACTGGGGTTTTATTTGTAATTTTATTTAGCTAGGAGGCCTCTTAGACAACGACTACATGAGCTCTCGACTCTCAACAACAACTTGTGAACATCAACTAATATGAATTAAAAGATTGCTCAAACTCGATTCTATATTTTTCTCCGCGTAGTTCATATACATATCTGTCCTATTTTATTGAATATAGAAAAAATGAAAATCATGTCAATCGGTCGCTCCGTTTCATAACGGGGCATCTCGACAGGATAGAATTTATAGAATACTAACTGTCAAACGTATTGCTATTGCCATTGCCAAATCTGTATGTGGACATTTGCTATCATAATATAATCATTTGCGCAAAGGTGTAGGGTAGGTAGGTTCGAGCTGATGTAGCGCATGCTTTGAGCTCTTGAAAAATTTATTTTATAATTTGCGAAATGCCGTCGGGTAGGTAGCTGATGTAGCGCACGTTTTGAGCTTTTAAACTCCTAAAATCTTTTATGTGGAGAATAAAAAAGGATCTTTATCCTTTCTTACAAATGTGTTTCTGGGGAAAATAAGATAAGAAGAAAAGGAGAAAGATCCTTTTTTACAAATGTATTTCTGGAAAAAATAAGATAATACGAAGAAGAGAAAGATCCTTTTTTCAGGAATGTATTTCTAGGAAAAATAAGAATTCATATTTTTGGACTACTATATAATAATTGTGCTTAAGCATTCCTATATAAACCATGTAATATTTATTTTATATTCATTTGTGGTTTTGCGCACAATAGATGAGCATTACTTACGCTTCCTTTACACTACTCGCGAAGTTAAACGTATTTCTCAAAGCAAAACAATGTCGGAAGTAAAAAAGAAGAGACGGCAATACTGTGCGGAATACATTAAACTCGGATTAATTGAAAATCCCACAAACTCATCCTCGCCTTTGTGTCTTCTATGTCAAAAACATTTTCGAATGAAGCAATGAAGCCTTGAAGACTGCAAGATCATTTGAATAAAATGCATCCAGTTAAGAGAGACAAGAATGTAGCATATTTTCAAGACCTAGAGAAGAAGCATAATACTCAGCCAAGTGTAGCAAAACTATTTTCGGCGGCTGCTAAGCAAGATGACGACGGACTTCGAGCTTCGTACAATATCTCATTGTTAATTGCTCAAAAAGGCAAACCACATAACATCGAAGAAGAGTTAATATTGCCAGCAATAAATGAAGTAATAACTACCGTGCTTCATAAACCGGCCGCAGATATTATCCGAATAATTCCTTTGAGTAATGATTCTGTGCAAAGACGAATTGATGAAATGGCTGAAAACATTGAAGAATCATTGTGCGATCACCTGAGGACAAGCCAGTTCTCAATTCAGCTCGATGAGTCCACTTTACCAACTAATGAAGCATTATTGTTGTCTTACGTGAGGTTTATTAAAGATGAGAAAATATGTGAAGAACTATTATTTGCTTGAAATTTAGAGACCGATACCAACGGCGAAACAATGTTCAATATATTGGAAAAGTTTTGCGATGAGAAAGAGATTCCTTTGAAAAATATTATTTCAATTGCTACGGATGGACTCTTTGAATGATAGATTATTTCAACAGCTTTGTGTTACTAATGACGAGGATTTCAATCGTTTGTTGTTTCATACTGAAGTTCGTTGGCTATCGAGAAGCAATTGTCTGAATCGATTCTACAACCTGTTTGACTCTGTTATAGAGTTCTTGGAAACTAAAAATACAGAATTTCAAGACAAGCTCATAACATCAAAGAATGATATAGCTTACATGACAGACCTGTATATATTGTTCAACGGCATGAATCTCCAACTGCAAGGCGATAAACTAAATTTAATTAAAACAAAAAACGTCATTGCTGCTTTCGAAGCCAAACTGCTTCTACACAAAAAGAATCTGGGCAGACGTGAGTTTCACAATTTTCCGAATTTATCAGTTTCATGCAGTAACGATGAATTGTTTGCCTATTGCCATTTGGAAAACCTCCACATTGACTTCACCGAACGATACCAAGACATTTTGAACTTGGAAATACCAGACTGGATATTTTATCCGTTTTCAAATGTCAACACAGCAATATCACCTCAGCTGGAAGAAGAACTTGACAACAAACGAGGAAATAAAAATCAAGTTCAAAATTGGTTACCAAGAATTTTGGCTACAAAAACCGATCTCACAATTGTACCCTGGATTGTGGTCAATCGTTCAACGATTCTTGATTCAATCGTTCAACGATTCTTGATAGCATTCTGTGACAACACTGCTTACTAAAAATGGAAATCGTTTGCTTGTTACCGAACGTAGCGACTTGCGACTGTTCTTGAGTAAATTGGAACCTGATATTAACAAACTTATTAAACAACATCAGATTCATCCTTCACATTAGTTTTTATATATAAATCGATTAATTTAGTTTTATTTTTTATAAAAGATTCTCTGTTTTAATACTATAAAGTTGTGTTTCAATAATCAATCTTATTGGCAGGTGGGGCCCGTAAGAATTAACTTGAGACCTAAGCGCCGTTGTATATTACCTACTGTGCTCAGGTTTCAAGTTGCTGGTTATAGTAAAAGTTTCGTTTAGAATTTGCCGTTAATATACATACAGTGACGAGCAATACTGTAACACCCCACAGTGATCCATTCTAAAATGATGTCGAAAACAAAAATAAAGAAGGATTTTAATGATTCAATTTTTATTTTCAATTAATTATAGCCTTAGCTTTATTAAAGTAACTAATCATGGTTATTTAATAACAATTCAATATGTTTAAAAGTAATAACGTAAAAAAAGCTCAATGTTACAGTTTTGCACTCGATGTAATGTTAAAACATAATAATCAAAAAATTAATATTTGGTCCAAAAACCCTTAGCTTTTTTTAAAGCGTTCAACCGGTTGGGCATACTTTTTGTATATTTCGATACAAAATCGGGAGGTATTGCATTCCAAACTTCTTGAGTCCGCTCCCACAACTCATTTACCCCCTTAGGAGGATTAGGGTACTTCGCCAGCTGCGTCTTAACATGACTCCACAAATTTTCGATTGGATTCATATCCGGTGATTGAGGGGGCCATGAAAGGGTCGAAAATTTTTGACGTTTTATCCAATCTTGTACAAGGCGAGCCGTGTGCTTCGGGTCATTGTCTTGCTGAAAGATAACTTTTTCAGCAGCAAGACCCAAATTTTCGATGACTATCGGCAAATTTTGTTGTAAAATGGTCAGATACTGCTCCTTACGCATGATTCCATTAATGCGTACCAGACGACCTATACCGTTTTTGGTGATACACCCCCAAACCATGATTGACCCGCCACCATGTTTTACAGTTTGGGAAACATGGTTCGGTTTAATCGTGTTTGGGTCTCGTGTATAGTACCAGGAACGTCCATCGGACTGATAACGGTTTATTTTTGTCTCATCAGACCATATTACCTTTAAAATAAAAAATAAAGTGAATATTTTTATAATTTAAACATTTTTTGTTTTAAACTTACCATATCCCAATCTTCTTCAGTCCAATGCTCATGTGTTGCAACAAAATCGCGCCGCAGCTGCACATGTCTTTTTGTCAACATCGGTTTTTTTTTTCTTTTCAGATGCTTTGAGTCCAATTTTTTTTAAGGAACGGCGTGCTGTCCACTCACTTGCTTCGATATTTAGCACTTTAAGAGCTGCCGCGGGTGTTACCGCATTGTTCGAAGTGACCAATTGGGCGAGATGGCGGCATTGTCGGTCGTTAATTTTTCTGGGCCGACCACCTTTGTTCTTGGACGAGGTTTTAAAGTATTTTTGTTTTAACCTGTGCACTGTCATATGGCTAACTTTACATTCTGTTGCTATTTTACGCACAGATTGCTCCTCCTTTATTAATTTTAAAATTTTCTGCGTATTTTCTGACTGCATGATCACGTTTGCTACTTGACAAATCAATTATCACTTAACAACTAAAAAACTTCTGCCTGCTTATCGCAATTGCAAAAAATAACGGTAATAAAAGATCACATGACATGCGTGCATAACTGTAACATTTTAGTTATTCTTAAATTTCACTGTTCACAGTAAATTATTGTTGTTTTATGTTAGCATTTTTACAGTAGAGGTAAAATATGATGTCCACATAAAACATTTCAAACAAAATAAATTGAGTTTTAACTCTAACTGGTGAAATATACTTAGTTGAAATAAAAGCGCCTTTAACGTGTTACAGTATTGCTCGTCACTGTATGTATATAGGTCACAATAAATAATTTAAAGTTATAGTGGTTTTTAAATAGGTGAAAAAAGGGGGCGCTAAAAAAATATTTATTCTCAAATTGGGCGGTAGACAAAATAAGTTTGGGAACCACTGATATAGAGTAAAGTCAGAGGGATGTTCGAAGATCCTCATATTAGTTATGTAAGGTCTCAAATTTACTTAGTTTAGGTTAAAAGGTACATTGTTATATGTAAAATATGCTCCTTCCTTTTCATTGAGTTAACTCATATATTGACCGCTATATGCGTGACAAAGTCACCGCAGTAGTTCGGTGTGTAAGGTGTGAGGAGGTAAGGGAAGTTTTGGCCCATTTTTGACATACACATATATCATTGTCAGAGGATTACCCCTGAATTTTAATTTAAAATCTCACTTATTTGCCGCCATTTTGGACCAAAAAGAATGCTATGGACTAAATTTTGTCCGAATCGGTCAATTGAGCCCCAAGATATGGGATTTTACCAAAAAGTGCCACACCCATTATCCAATTTTCACATTGGGTCCTATGAAGCTCTCTCATACCATCTCGGAGGTAAAATTTAATATTCCTGACATAATTAGTTATGTATTTCAACTCGTCTCTTCATCCTGATCATTTATACATTAATAACCCTTTATCTACATACTTCTGTTAGTTTTACATGCTTACAAATAGGTGAACAAAACTATTATACTCTGTAGCAACAGGAATGAAATGAAAAGAAATTAATTATAATTAATGTAGAAACCCACTTTACCATTGGAAGGTTTCGGAAAAGGCCCAAAAATAATAATACCGCTCGACGTTCGGAGCGCTCGGAGTGCACACCTGGCAGTACCTCATACTATAAGCGCGTTTTTCTCAAAACACTCTTTTTTCAACTGGTGGACATGGTTCCGGTCGAATTACTCAACCGATTTGCTTAATTTTACAAAATGCCTGGCTTTTATAATTTATTGACAATGTTATTACAAAATATATGATAAAAACTCATGAGGGAAAACTAAAACAAAAAAACGTTAATTACTTTTTTACTTATCAACATTTTTTCATGATTCTAGTAGGGACGATAACCATTTACGAATTTTTTAAGAATAAATTGAGTTTTTGTGTTTCAGGCGATCCAAATATATTTTCTTTAGAACTGAGAAAATTTGTTGGAAAAATATGTACTAAAAACTTCTGATAAAACTTAAATTGGTTAAGAGAAGACAAATCGTGACGCATTACAATTATTTGTCTTTTGTCCATATAAAAAAGTTAATCTCTTCAGGCTCGAGTCAACGCCATTAAATCGACTGTACGTAAGTCAAAGCCACACAATCTGTTAAATCGAACAATATTTTGGGATTTACTGTATAAGTACCTGGAGTATGTAAATTGAAATTCGTGAGTAAACATGCACAACTCTCGCTATTGAACGATGGGAAAAGTTTATAGTTTCATTAAATTTTTTCTCCTTAAGGGGCTATTACCCGTGTGACACTTGCAAAACATTTTTTTTTTATTTATTTGCTTTTTTGATAGATTATATTCTCGTTAATATCCTGTAAAATCGGGTAGGTCGTATCTTAAATAGTTTTTGGATTGCAGCGTGAAAATTTAAAAGCGTTTTTCTCGAAACGACATTTTTCAAAATTGCTGTCGTCATAACTCAACGAGAAATTGACCGATCGACTTCAAATAAAAACTGAGTACTTTTGAATACATTTACTATACAATGACTAACGATCTTTTTGATTGGTTGAAAATTGTCAATTTTGCATTAAAAAACGACCGTTTTTTACCTATAAAACAAACGATTTTTTTCAAAATTACGCCATTTTGTAAATGTTTATTTTTTAAAGATCGTAGGTCATTGTATAGGAAATACCTTTAAACTTATTAAAATTTAAATTTTTTTTTGTTTCAGCTACTCATTCGGCCGGAATCATGCCAGGAATTGGGGCATTTTTTTTGACACCTCCGGAGACAGCCCATAACTCCGTTATCTTTCAACATTTTTGTAAAAAAAATCTCAAAATATTGCTGAAAATATGCCTTATTACGTTCAAAAAAGTTCGAAATATTCAGTCGCGTACTTTCTCTTAAGAAAGTTCGCAAAAATCCTTAGAATTGATACAGTTTATCAAGCGTCTGCAATTTTTGGCTCTAGTTTTTTTTAATGTGCATATGTACATGTATCTTTTTTTTTATTGGCGTAGCAGAGGGTATATTGTACAGTTTTGTCCTTTAAATGTATATACTCATTGAAGCGGAAAAAAAATTATTTTCAGAAGTACTGTTATCAGAAGAGTGTTAATTTACTCTAACCAAAAAATTTTACATTATCATGTTTACTGTTTACTTTGTCACATAGGAAACGGTGAATATATTTGAATTTTCATATGGCAACCTATCAATTGATTAGTTTGTTAAAAAAAAAAAATGCCAAAAATCTAAAGGTTTGTCAGGAATTTTCGCTAAAATGGGCAAAAAATGGGCCGTAAAAAATAAAACAACAAGAGCAATACGTATTGCTAGATACCAGCTTCTTATTGCCTCTTTATGTGCGAGAAAAGGATTTTAACAGTTACTCAATACAACAAAATGTCATGTCTTGTTACACACCAATTTATTCAATTATCATTACCGGTTAAATCATTTATTTCGATTGTATGCTTAACATATATAAAATATTTCTTACAAGAACTTATTTATGATCATTCCGTTTCTATGGCAACTACACGCTGTAGTGATCCGATATCGGCGGTTCCGACAAATCAGCAGCTCTTTGGGGAGAAAAGGACGTGTGCAAAATTTTAAATCGATATCTCAAAACCGAGGGACTATGATGAATAAATAAAAACAGACGCACAGAGAAATGGACAGAAAGACACGACTAAATCGACTTATCCGAAATAAAATTTTGAAAATTTTAAATTTTGAATAACAATGTCCACTAATATTAAAGTGGTTTACTTTTCAAAGCCTTGCAATACTACAGTATCATATACTAACACCCGTTTATAAATACATTACTGTAGTCAGGTGATAACATTATTGCCATTGTGAAGCGACTAGCCATTTTTGCAGCCCATTGGAAATGCTGTCAAACAACGTAAAACGAAAGTTTAAATAAATTTAAATTTTACCCAAACACCGCTTAGTAAATATTTACATGTGCGTAGACAAAAGCTAAATGCATACAGTTAGACACTGGCATATTCCGTGGTCCAGCTTTTTTTTTGCTTTTAATGCGGATAAACCAACACAGATGTTCAGCTATGGTCATGAAAATAGTAATGCTGGTGAATTTTGATTATAAACAAAAAAAACAAATTAGTTAAAAATGTAAATTTTGACAGATCATTTGGGCCTCAGAAAAGTGTAGCCCTTTGGTTAAAAAATCACGAAATTTTTTCATTGCGTTAATGTCTGCGAAATAATGCATTCCGACAACCAAGATGTCATAATACGTATTTTTACTGCCGTTGGGTCTTGGATCTATGCTTACGACCCGGAAACAGACGATAAATCTAACGACTATCGTGGCAAAGGTGAGTCGAAGCCGAAAAAAAACACGTAAAACAGATGAAAAATCAAGGTTATGTTGACAGTTTTCTTCGATTAGCGAAGTGTAGTGCACTTCGATCACCTTCCGACAAGCCAAACTGTCAACAAAAAATGCTATTTGAGTGTTGTGCGTTGTTTGCACGAAGTTATTCGTAAACAGAAGCCGGAATTATGGATTCACAACTCTTAGTATTTGCATGATGATAATGCGCCGTTGCTTATTCCATTGGTTCTTTGTGAGATGTTCGCTTGGTTTCGAGTGACTTCTGGCTATTCAGCAAACGCCCGCTCCGGAGAAACCGTTTTGAGTAAATTAAAGACATGAATGGAAATTGACTCAAACAACTGTTTTGAGGATTGGAAAAAACAGGACGAAATAGATTTTGAACGTGATTTTAGACTTAGTCTATTTTGGAATGATAAAGTAAATTGTCAAAGTTTTTAACGGCGATAGAAATCATTTTAATTACTTTTGTAGAACATTTTTGAACTATTGTATAGAAAAGTTAGAAGTTGAACTATTTTGTTGGTCTAAAAGTGATGTTAGAAAGATATCAACATTCTATTTTCTTTCAAATTAAAATAAAATTTTCTTATTTAGATTAATGTGCTGAACACATAGACCGCGACAAACTGCAACGTTCTTATGGACACATTTATTTAGACAGCTGCGGGACTACACAACTGCAGGCTTGCAGTTGTCGCTCTCGCTAACTTGAAAATATTTTTAAATTTGCCGACGACAGTAGAGAGGACATTAGAGTTGACATAGAGAGAAGTGATGCTACTAATATGTTAAAATGTAAAATTATTCAAAGCTCTAACCAACCTGACGATATTCTACAAATAAATTTATAAAATAGCTTTGTTATATCATTTGTAATAACAATTGATAATTTAAAACAAAAATATGTACTTATTTTTTGCATAAAAAATTTCACTTTGAACATTAAAATTTCTAGGAAAGGTATTAGTACGATTAAACGAAATTGTGTACATACAAAATGGACAGCTGTGTTGTTTTGTGTACATGCCCGCCATTGTTATCGATGCCTTCTTATAAGAGGTGTGTTCAAAAATTATCGCGAATTTTGTGTTTTTTCGAAAATTATTTATTTATCCATGAATATCTATTTTGTCCCCTTTAAAGTAATCCCCATGAGATATTATACACTTGTGCCAACGGTTTTTCCAATCTTTGAAGCACTTCAAAAAATCATTTTTTTATCTTCTTCAGCTCCTCCTTAAATGCCATCTTTATCTCGTCAAGAGAAGCGTAACGTCGTCCTTTCATGGGCCTCTTCAGTTTAGGGAACAAGAAATAGTCACAGGGGGCCAGATCTGGGGAATACGGTAACTGGGCATCATTAGTGTGTTGTTTTTGGCCAAAAATTCGCGCACAAGCAACGACGTTTGAGCAGGGGCGTTATCGTGGTACAAAAGCCAAATTTTGTTTTTCCACAAATCCGGTCGTTTCTGGCGGATTGCTTCGCGCAAATTGCGCATAACTTTCAGGTAATATTCCTTATTGACCGTTCTTCCCTGTGGCACGAACTCATGATGCACCACGCCTCTGCAATCGAAGAAAACTGTCAGTTACGATTCGCGATACTTTTTGAACACACCTCGTAAATGTTCATGTGGTAGGATTCACGACGCCATCCACAGTTCACTGCCGTGCCGTCATGTCGTGTCGCTCTCTATGTGTTCAGAGCGAGACTTTCACTTAAGGCTTGGTGATAGAACAACGTTTTTTCTACCTAATAATAAGGAAAGAGCACTAAGATTTCAAAAACCTTTCATTCGAAAATTATTTAATTCCTTAAGTTTGCCTAATTATCGTAACTATTTAATAATTTTTTGGATTTATGGACCCCTAAAGACAAGCACGTTTATATTAATGCACAACTTTTTTTTATCGAAAGTACAAAAATTCATCATAAAGAATGCGCTGGAACAAAATTAAATGAATTCTATCGATTTTATATTTGAAGTATTCATTCTAGCAAAATAATCACGCTTGTTGGCTTGGAAAGCTTATACAAACGAAAAAAAAGATCTTTAAGGCCCTTAAGTTGTGTCCAAATAAAATCTTAGCTAAGCATTGTTGCAGACTGAGTACTGCTTAATTTCTATAAAATTTTATTATGATGTACAAGTATGGCAATTTTATGGGCAAAAGATGTTTTACAAATTCCATCCTTATAAATATGTTTGAAATATTTAAATTATAACAGAAAATACACAAATTTGCGAGAAAATTTGTATCGAAAATGGATGAAAATAACAAAAGAACTCCGAATTTCACCGCTAGCGAGCGAACACTTGCTCGAACGCTAAGAAATGTGTCGCAGAAAATTCAAAACAAAAATCAGCTGTTACTTAAGCACTGCTTAAGTGTCCCATTTTCAGTACTTAAGCATAACTTAAGTATGGACTGTGAAGCCGGGCATAAATATGAGAAGATGTTGCACCACTATTTCCATGAACACAGCTGTATATATAGGAAACAATGTGTGTAAATAAACACATACATATATCCTGACTGCAGAGTCTTCTTGACAGCAGAATTTGTAATTGTAATCGTTTAATTGTCACCATTTGTGCTTCCGCCCAATTATGTAGCTGCGCGGTCAAGTAGATTAATTGTAATTAGGTTACAGTGGACTATGAATATAGCAAAAATCGGACTAAAATAATGCAAATTGGGAAAAAGTTCCGTGAGAGTAAAGGAAAATATTTTTCGGAAAACAATTTTCACTCTAACATGTATCTGAACTTTTGAATCATGGATTGGCTAAATTAAAGTCATGCTGTATATTCTCTGTCCACATACACGTGAGTGAGATGTGGGAGGGTAGAAGGCGCTGAAAAAGTAGGTCTGTTGGATGGTCAAAGTTTGGGCGAAGGTTGGTGGATGGGCATATTATCTGCAAATCTCTATCAGTTTCACGCTTAATGAATAATATAACTTTTTCCAAGCCGCAGTTGCAATCATTAACGTGTTGGCCAATTTTTGCAACCTCCTAAGAGAAGTGACCATCGACTCTGATAGCAGGGCGACGATTATTGCCTTGGGTTCACTAACCATGCATTTAAAGCTGATTAGAGAATTCATAACGTTTTTGGCAAGGGCCAATGCCCACTTGGGAAAAGATTAGTATGAAAAGCAGGCTAGAACCGAATCGGGCGTAACCTTAAATCTTATAAGCTGGCAATTAATAAAAATCGCTAAAGCTAGCTATTAGTAGAATAGGAGCGCCTAAGTGCTTCGCTATGTTCGTGGATTCTAGTAATGGATAGATGAAGATGAAGTAAAAACACTTATTTCTTCATTGTTCAGCCTTTGCTTGATCAAGGCTTAAACTCTTGGAACCATATACTGATATCGCAACGAGCTGGTGTGTATAGCATTAAATGGATAAGTAGATTTGTATTAGCCTAAAGGCGCCTAGTCTACTTACTATATATATAATTTTTATGGGCTTCATAATGAATACTAAATTAAGGTTTTAGTTGCGAAGAATCTAGCTTACCGAAATGATGCGTGATATGATCGCGCTTCTCTGACTCCTCTGGTCCACCATGAGTCATGCCAGTATCATGATCAAAGCTACTCATATCCATATTCTGAAAATCCATATTTTCTAAACTGCTACTACTGTCTCTTCCGCCTCCTCCACCACCATCATGATAGTGATTTTGGCCACGCATTTCGATAGCGAACGTGTGTGCGATGGCATTATCAGCTGAGATGATCATATGCGTGCCATAGACAAGCGGTAGTAAACTACCACCAGCTTCTCGGCCATTGCCAAACCATGGCCAGAAGCTGTTAATACAAATTGCAGTAATTAATAACAACAATTTTGGTATTTTACTTTTTCTTTTCATTTTAATTATACACGTTGGCTGCGGTAAAATGTTGGTTGTATTTGTCGTTGTTGTTATTCTCGTTTTTACTACCGTTCTCGCCACTTTGGCAAGCGTCGTTCATATTCTACGCTGTGCAAAGGCAATCATGATCGCGGCCATTATACTTTCACAATATTTGGCGCGTTAATTTTATTATTGCCGCAAGTGTTACATTTATATGCATTTATTTAGATACACTGTATAGTAACTCATTTGTCTGCTGCTTCGTTGCGAACGAAAATCTTATACTAAAACAGTTGTGATGTTTACTTGGCTTGCGTACTATATGTATATGTATTTATAGTTTTTGTTTTCGAATCACTAAAAATAAATAGACGAAGAGATTATAACAATTAGTAGCACATTCTACCATGAGTAGCTTTCGCTATTTTATAAATAATTTATGAACTTTAAATTTTTTTATTATTTTAATAATCTTATTGTATTTTGCTAATATTAAACACTCTTGAAGAAAAATAAAAAATTTCTCTTTTAGGTTTTTCAAAATTGTTACGAAATTGTAGAAATTTGTTATATTAGGTTGTCAGAAAAGTCTTAAAGCATTTTCGCTAGTTGGCACTGAAAGCGCGTAGTTCTAGTTTTATCCATCGCATCGGGTCATGCTATACCTTTTTGGAAAGCTAATTTCACGCGCTAACACGTGTTTGATTGTTGATTGTCGTTTCCTTTAAGTCGTTCGTGAATAAAGAGAAAATACGGCATAATTTACAGTACTACTACGATAAAGGCAAAAACGCATCTCAAGCCGCTAATAAAATTTGTGCAGTTTATGGACTCGATACAGTTTCCATTTCCACTGCACAACGATGGTTTCATCGTTTTCGTTCCGGTGCAGAGGTGGTCGAAGATGCGCCACGCTCCAGAAGGCCTGTCGTCGAAAATTGCGATAAAATCGCTGAATTGGTCGAAAGAGACCGGCATACATAGTAGTCATCAAACCGTTAAAAACCATTTGAAGAAGCTTGGAGTCACTAAGAAGCTCGATGGATGGGTGCCACACGAATTTATTCAATAAAAATACCGCAAGACTTTTTTGACAACCCATTATGTAATAAATAGATTTGCCTCCGTTTTAATTTGTTATTATGCTCCATTGTGTTGTTTTTAAAATTTTAGACTTCATTTTCGCTATAGAAATTCTCTTTCACTTCGATGATATCTCCGGAAATCTGAAAGCGGATAGAGAAAAATATGATGAAAATTTATAATACGATATTATTTAGTAATTACATATTAAATACGTTTATTCTACACATATAAATTTTATACTCTAGCAAACATATTACATAATTAATTATAAAATAAATGCTCCTACTAAAAAGTGATTAAAAATCGTTTAAAATTTTAGAAAAATTTTAATGTTGTTTAATGTTTGCCATGTGAAAGTACCAAATCCATGAAAGATTTCCCCAATCCATGACGATGGAGCAGACGTTCTAGTGCCCGACCATGAGGAAGTTCGAAGAGCAATTACGAGCAAAAACGGCGGGGGCCGTAGAATTGCTGGCGGAACATGGCGGCGAAGAACTAATAAGGCGCATACATCAGCTTCTTTGTAGAATATGGTCGGACGAAAGCATGTCCACCGATTGGAATTTAAGTGTGCTCTACCCAATCCGCAAAAAAGGAGACCCCACAATCTGCGCCAACTACCGTGGGACAAACTTCTTCTACATTTAAGGTTCTACGAGCGTACTGTGTCAAAGATCAAAGCTCACAGTACACAAACTGATTATTCCTTATTAGTGTGGCTTCAGATATTCACCATGTGCCAAGTCTTGGAAAAGACCTGTGAAAAGAGAATCGACACACACCATTTCTTCGTGGATTTTAAATTTGCTTTTGACAGCACGAAATGGAGCTGCCTTTATGTCGCTATGTCTGAATTTAATATCCCTACAAAACTAATACGTCTAAGAAAACTGACGTTGAGCAATACTAAAAGCTCCGTCAGGATTGAGAAGGACCTCTTCCCGCCGTTCGATATCAAACAAGGTTTCATACCGGGCGAATCCCTTTCGTGCGAACTCTACAGTCTGTTCTTGAAGAAAATAATTCCAGCTGCAGAATTAAATAAGGAAGGCACTTTTCTTCTATAAGAGTGTACTACATCAAGCAAATGGCCACCACGTCACTTCTTCGGAGATAAATTCTTCTATTCTTCTTCTTCTTAATTGGCGTAGACACCGCTTACGCGATTATAGCCGAGTTAGCAACAGCGCGTCAGTCGTTTCTTTATTTCGCTACGCGCCAATTCAATATTCCAAGCGTAGCCAAGTCCTTCTCAATCCTTTCAACGGAGTGGAGGTCTTTCTCTTCCTCTGCTTCCTCCGGCGGGTACTGCGTCGAATACTTTCCGAGCTGGAGTGTTTTCGTCCATTCGGACAACATGACCTAGCCAGCGTAGCCGCTGTCTTTTCATTCGCTAAACTATGTCAATGTCGTCATATATCTCATACAGCTAATCGTTCCATCGAATGCGATATTCATCGCGGGCAACGCGCAAAGGACCATAGATCTCTCGCAGAACTTTTCTCTCGAAAACTCGCAACGTCAACTCATCAGTTGTTGTCATCGTCCAGGCCACTGCACCATACAGTGTGTCGATTCTCCTTTCACGGGACTTTTCCAAGATTTGGCGCATGGTGAATATCTGGTCGGTTGTTAATTTTCCAGCTTTAAGGCCACACTGATAAGGTCCAATCAGTTTGTTGACTGTGGGCTTTGATCTTTCACACAATACGCTCGATAGAACCTTATATACGATGTTGAGGAGGCTAATCCCACGGTAGTTAGCACAGAATGAGGGGTATTCTTTTTTAAGGATGGGGCATAGCACACTTTAATTCCAATCGTTGGGCATGCTTTTGTCTGACCATATTTTACAAATTGTTCCATTCTTCTTCTTCTTTACTGGCGTAAACACCGCTTACGCGATTATAGCCGAGTTAAAAATTCTTCTATTGTGGAACTAAAATTCAACGAAATTCAACACAGGAAAAAACAAACGAAGTTATGAGTACTTTTATATTTATGTAATGAACGGTTTAGGACATGTTTTAAAACTTTTAAACGAATTCTATACAACTCACATTCGATGTATTAATCGCTTCTTATTCCTTCAGTTTTCAGAAACAAATTAACTGATTTTCTTCAAAGTGTTCCCAAAAAAAAAAACAAAAAAGGTTTACAAAATCTCTTAGGATTACTTGTACAAAGCGATTAGCTTACCCTATAAAAGTGTCATTTGTCATTGATCCAATACCGAAATATAATGGGGAAGGCAATTACCTTTTTTCCGATTAACTCCAGCGAAATGCTGCCATTGCCACATTTATAATAATTATGTATGAAAACCTAACAGAATATGCTTGAAATGTCATTCCGTATTTTACGAACGAGTTTAAAAATAGATTTTGACTGTTTCAATAAACAAAAAAAAACTTTCCTTGTTTTGCACGAAGTAATCTTACTCCCACATAAAGTATCAGACTCGCATACTATACATTAGCTTTTTTATTCAAAGAAATACCAAGTTTTTTGCGCTCCTTATACTTTAGTGAGGCATACACAGCTCAACAAAAATATTGTTTTTTTTTGTTGTACTGGATACCTTTGCAAATTTTGATGATTTAAATGTCTCGATTTTCAGAAAATTGTATATCCAGCTTTTTAATAATAAAAATTTGGTTCTGTGGTCATGGTTCAGGGTGCTGTGCACCCTTTAGCGCTTACAAGTGAACCTTACTCCAGAGCTCCTTGCTGAAAATAAGCGTAAAATTGTAAAAACTTTAATTATTTAAGAACAACGTGAGCTGGTTTGCGCCAGATTTTTAAAATATCGAGGATGCGGTAAGCTCGTGCTAAAACTAAACACCCAACGCTTTTCTAACAATAATATAATATGCATATATGACTATTTATCGTTCATTATCTTTACATATATATAAAAATCATGTGTCACGTTATTTGTCCGCGATGGACACCTAAACTACCGAACCGATTTTAAATTTGATTACGTACCGTCTGCTATTTGATCCAACTTGAGAGACAGGATAGCTTACATCTCAATTTATAATCGCAATATTATATTATTACAAATTATTTGTATATTATTTGACAGTCAGAATTATTTGTTAGCTCCGTAATATTCTAACAGATGACGTTAAATGTTGGCTGGATTGAGTAAGTATTCAACAGATACCAATATGTTAAAAATAAAAAACATTTTATATAAGCTGAAATTTAATAGCATAATCACTAATTATTTTAATATTCGCAAAATAAGTTTGGATTACACCTTAGTTTCAGCAATACGTAATTATTATGCTATTTGTGTTTTTAACATAGCGCCATCTATTGAATACTTACTCAATCCAGCCAACAGTTAATGTCACCTGTTAGAATATTTTGGAGCTAACGGATAATTGTGACTGTCAAATAATAGGCAAAGACCTCAACAATGCTCGAAGCAGAGATGCACTTCGCAAGCGTGTTAAAAGAGCATTAAACTGCCAAATAATATGAAAATTTAATTTTAAAATCCTTCCCTTTCAAATTCCAATCGAGTGGATTCTGATGCCAGCTTTAACGTTTCCGTCTTCGTTCGTACATAATAATTTCATTGCATTAAGGGGTAACTGTTCTCAGTGAAGAGTTTACAACAATGTTATATAACAAAAAATTTAGCCACAGCAACGCGTGACAGTTATTATGTATACAGATTACGTGTCACGTTGTTTGTCCGCGATGGACTTCTAAATCATTGAACCGACTTTAGCAAAATTTAGAACACTGTTTCCAGTTCGAACCAACTTAGAAGATAGGATAATAAAAACAATCCGTAAAAAAAAACGGTGAAAAATCTATTAAATGCATGCTCTTTTAAGCGAATATCATGCACATTGGCCTGGACCGCAATTTGTTGATGCTTAACTGGATAGAAAGGCTGGAAATCGAAATTCAAATTATTATTTCAAAATTAAACTTCAAGTACAATCCCTTATATTCTTATACCGATAAAAACGTTTTCGCCTTTATTGGTAAATAAAGTTTTCACTGTATTGATTCTTTATTATATGAATACTGGTATAAAATGTATATTATTAATTATTTTTTGTTTGCTTTAAAAATAGCACACTTCAAAAATATCTACACGAAAAATCTTCAAAAATCGAGAGTTATTTTTATATCTCTGAAGGGATTGCCTTAGTGTGAAATTTTCTAAAAATTTATTTTTATTTTTACATTGTCGGATAGTATTCACTGTAATAAACAAAAATTGTAATTTTGAAATCGAAATTCAAATTATTATTGTTACGTTATCTCTCTCGTTTGCGTTTTTCTCAGAATTTTGTTTTTCAAAACGGTATAAGAGTGTATAAAGGAAGAGTTTTGATGATGAGTTTCAATTTAGAGAGAACATTTTTAACGTCATTCTCTATCGTGATATGGAAGCTTTTTTTTTGAAATCTTCTTTTTTTCTACGAAAAACTTTCAAAAATATGGCCAAATTCGATACTTTTTGTTCATACCGGCGCCATTGCGGAAAATTTCTCCATGGCGAATTTCCTACAGATCATTAGAATCCTTGAAATTTTTGTTTTCGATCAAAATTGCAGCCATAATCCTAGAGATGTCATTTCAAGAATTTATTAAACTGTTATACAACACAATAAATAAACATAAAAACAAATTAATTTGTATTCGTCATGAGTGTATATTAGGGTGATTCAAAAAATTTTTTTCTTTCGATTGGTACTCGGAAAAATAAGTTCCTAGACACCTCTAAGAAAGCCTCTCCAAATTTAAATTGTAATGGGAAGGTGCTCCTACATACAGTTTTCTATTTTTTTATTTTTAATTACAAATTTAATTTTTGGATGATCCAAAAAATTTTAAAAATTTGTTTGTTTTACTTTTGATACATGTTGTCATAGTATTTTTCAATTTTTTCATTCAATGTCATTTTCCTTACAGCTTGACAGCTCACGTCAATGAATTTCCAATTTTGGCAAAATGCATTTCTAGGCACAAAAAAAAATATTTTAGTAAGCAGAATTAAATAACATACATAAGTAAATTTATTTCGCGTTAAAAACGAAATGAATATTGTTTGTCTACAATTAGACAAAATACTTTCATTTACTCACAAAAGTTACTCATACGTCCTGTATGCTATTAACGAAATGAGTTAACAATTTGAATATTTCTTTTAAAAGAGAGCCAACTTTTAGCAAACCATAAATATTAATAATATTTAAAGAATTAAAATGGCAGTAATTTCTAAAAGAATAATATGAATAGTTTTTTCCCTTAAATATTCATATTTATTCGCAGTGCATGCTCATTTTCAAATTGAATTTTAAATCCAAATCATTTATCGACGTCACTTAGTGACAACAATTTTCAGCTTCTTTCTCTTTTCGTGAATGCCGACATTCATTCACAGATATGCGCTTACAAGAATGGCTCGATTTACAGCGGACCAACCAATCGTATAAACGGTCTCGAGTCAGCGATTTTTAAGGCGAAGTTATTTAGGGATCTAATAGATTTTTCGCTAGTTTTTAAAAAATCTGAATGAAATTTAATTCATAGCTCCATTTGGATATTATATTGATTGTGTGTTGGAATCGGTCAATTCGGAAAAGTATATCATTTATCTCTCATATAATCGATTATTCAGATTTTTTGAACTTCTCCTTAAAACAAATGTTGGCTTGAAAAAAAATTATATTCATAGTCTCTCCTTCAAAGTGGTTTAGGATTATCCGTAAAACGTTTCCCGCATACACGATTTTATAAAAAAACGAACCGCTCTAGTGTTTACTAACCTCCTTATTCTCTGGCGGTTGAATTGCGAATAATTTCGCCGAAATATATGCTGAGGTATGTTTTAGTTATGTAAAAAGCTCTGTAATGCAATTCATAATATATTTTTCGCCGCAAACGCCACTATTGCCTTTACCACTGACATTCAATGGTACTATAGTTTTTGTTGCAGTTGTCATCTTTTCGCAGTACGGACGAACCCTATGTATTTACTGTTATAGCAGTACAAATTGACTGCAGAATTTTATACTAAATACAAGTATGCAAGGGCTAAGTTCGGTTGCAACCGAATATTTTATACATTGATTTTTTCAACTTGTCTCGCCATCCTGATCATATATTGGGTTGCCAAAAAAGTCTTGCGGTATTTTATTGAATCAATTCATGTGACATCCATACATCGAGCTTCTTAGTGACTCCAAGCTTCTTCAAATGGTTTATAACGGTTTGATGACTACTATGCCAGTTTCTTTCGACGAATTCAGCGATTTTATCGGAATTTTCGACGACAGGCCTTCCGGAGCGTGGCGCATCTTCGACCACCTCTACACCAGAACGAAAACGTTGTAACCATCGTTGTGCGGTGGAAGTGGAAACTGTATCGAGTCCATAAACTGCACAAATTTTATTAGCGGCTTGAGATGCATTTTTGCCTTTATCGTAGTAGTACTGTAAAATGTGCCGTATTTTCTCTTTATTTTGCTCTATGTTTGCGGCGCTATAACTCACGAACGACTTAAAAAAAACGACAATCAATCAAACATGTGTTAGCGCGTGAAATGAGCTTTCCAAAAAGGTATAGCATGACCCGATGCGACGAATAGAACTAGAACTACGCGCTTTCAGCGCCAACAAGCGAAAATACCGCAGGACTTTCTGAACACGATTTTTCCAAGAATTTCTCATTTTTGTGTTAATATCTCGTAATTGACAGAAAAAATGTACATGACAAATTTGTAGGAAATTTTATTTGCTATGTATACAAAAAATGCGAGATTCTTGGAAAAATCGGGTTTAGATCCCCGTACTACCTCGCCGGTGTGAGTTGCGACTTTGTTGCACTGGGCACTTTTGTCAAGTGAACAATTCTGAGAAATATGCGTCTAAAGTCAAAGCGATGCCATAAAATACCTCTGACCTGTAGGAGTTTAAAGATAAAAACTCACGATTGTAGTGTATTTTTTATGGGAAATTTTTATAGGCCTTGGTCCAGTTCTTAATGATAATATTAAGAGTTAGAATTTCCAGGGAATTTTTTTAGGGTATTTTCAAGGAAGTTTCGTGACAGGACTGAAAAAAATTAATAGGTCAATAAAAAAACACCCTAATATATATTTATATTTATATATATACATATATATCCATATATATATTTCGCTTACTTTTAGTTAGGTGAATAAAACTATTATAACCTGCAGCAACATGTTGCAAAAGTATAATAATAACTTGCAGCGAACAACAATAATTGTTATCTCCGATTCACAAACATATTTGCATATATTGGCATATTGTGTGAATAATAAAAAATTCGGTGCACAACTTTCAGTAAAGCTACGTGAACAGAGTTTAAATTTTATTTTATGTATGCTCTTATTGTTATTTTTTCGATTTTGTTGCAAAAACTTTTCGTTATTTAGGAAAGATTGTGACTTCGTTGACTAGCTGCCAATTTTGCTTTTCCTCACGACCAATTGAATATATTTGGTTCAATGGTGCTGACTGAATTGTAGAAATACTAGTTTGTTGGGAATTTTCGGTAGTATCGCAGATGTGAGAAATATTCAATGAAAGTTGGCGTTATTTAATAGAAGTTTTTAAACTTTGTATTCTGCTATTAGAAATTCTAGCTCTAACGTGTGGATTCAGAACTATTACAGCATTTGGAACATTTATTCGTATAGTGGTGAAAACGGCATGTTACTATAATCTACTAACATCGAATAATTTAATTAATATAATATAACTATTATTTTTCTTAAACATTTCTACTAAAAGTTGTTTGCAGTATGTATACATAATAATATACACTGCCACTCAACTGAAGAGGTTCATGATCTCAGAGGTAGGAATTTATCTATTATTCCTAAACCAGTTTTCCGATTTAAATAATTTTTTTGTTTAATTTTTAAATCATATTAATATCAAATGTTGAAAAGGGGTTTTCAAAAACATATTATTTATTCCTTATTTACCTAAAAAAATTAAAATTATATAAGTAAATTGAGATAATTTTCATATTTTTGGCACTTAGCTTATACTTAAGTACATTTAAACCAGTTTTTAATAAAAAAAAAAGTGAATCCACTGTTTTTCGATATGATGTTATATAAACAATCCGGAAGCGAGCTATACAAATTTTGCAGTATTTGCAGCGAAATTGTTGTCCATGCCGCAACTAAAGTTGTTTTGCAATCAAATTGCCTGCCTCCTTCATATACCTTGCTCTATAGGAAGCCTCATACGTTTTCCATTATATTAAGGTCAGGTGAATATGGGGGCCATTCGAGCAAGTCCACATTTTGAGCCTTAATCCACTGTTTTACCACCCTAGCTGTATTAATAGAAGATTATGGTGCTGGTAAATCCATTTGATAATGTGAAAAATATAGAGATAATGAGGAAACGCAGTCGTATGATCGATTTGTAGGTTTCCGCGTTAAATTTTTAAGTAACAAATCGAAGGTCGCAAGTGCTGAAGCCTGACATCGACCTCCACACCATTACGCCTCCCTCACTGCTATGGCGACGGCTCAGGAATTGCTCTCCCTTTCGAAGATCGTGATAATAATAGTTGTATCCATCAGGGCCATCGAAATAAATTTTTTGTTTTCGTCGGAAAAACCCACCTTCTACCATTCGCCCGTCCAGCTCATGCGCTTGCGCGCAAAGAGCAGTCATGAAGCTTTACGTGCATCATTTAGCGGTATTTTGTTTTAAATTTGATTCGTTGTAGATGATCAGCCGACGAAATCATACGTTTAACTGCAGGCATAGTGGCTGTAACACCGCAAATTTCTTTAATTTTGGGTGCTGAGAGATGCAATTTGGATGCAGTTCGCACAATATGTCTCCTGACTGCAGCAGAGATGGCGTGTTTGACTCCGCCGTTCATGTTTTTGCCATATTCTGCTTTGTTCCTCAAAAAGTTACTCACAAAGTTTTGGCTTTTTCCAATTTTTTGAGCGATTTGGCTATGGCCAAAACCACTTTCACAATAGGCATCGATTTGGCCTCTTTCATACTCGGATAATTTGTCTGCGCGTCCTACTTTCCATTTACTTTAAAGAAAATATATGAAATTAAAAATTTCTATTAAAAATGTGTCACCACACCGCCAAGTTTAATCACAAACTAAAAGACTTTCAGCTGTATCTATTCAGTTGAGCCAAAAAATTGCACAGAAAATAGCAAAATAGAACGGTACTTAGAAAACGGGTTTTACTAGCGCACACTGATTGACACAAATACGTAGGCTGCTATATTTATTTCTGGCCTAGGCAACACTAAGTGTTGCCAGGTGCAATCTGACATTTCCATTGGAAAGTTTGACATTTTTTAGCATAACATCACTCAGAACGTTTTGTCGTGAATTGTTTTATTTACAGGGAATTAAAAAATTCATCTCGGCCAAAAAATGGAATTAACTCGTGAACATTTTCGTGCGATCATTTTTCACAACTTTCGACGTGGATTATCACGACAAGAGTGCATCGATGAACTAAAATCTTTGTATGGCTATGAAGTACCATCCTATAGCACTGTGGCCGACGCTCGCTCAAAGACGAATTCCGTGCAGGTCGTGAAAAAACAGCCGTTGTGCCAGAAAACACCGATGCCGTACGTGAACTGATAATGCAAGACCGTCATGTAACATACCTTCAGATAGAGGCATGCCTATGCATTTCTCCCACCAGCATACATTCGATATTGCATGAACACCTGGCCGTAAAAAACTAAAAAAGGTTTGTTTTCGTTGGATCCCGCACAATTTGACAATCGCTCAAAAAAAGGCTCGTGTGGATTGATGTAAAGAAATGCTGAAAAAATACAATCGCGCTGATCGTCACAGGTGACGAATCATGGTTCTATGCGTAGGAGCCCGAAACAAAACAGCAATCAACGGTGTGGGTCTTCCAAGACGAGCCAAATCCAACGAAAAAAAAAAAAAAACATTTTCGTTGATGAATATGCCTATTTTCATTACTAGGCCAGAAATATATATAGCAGCCCCCGTATGTATCATTTAATTGTATCCACTTTGCATTATTGCTCGCCGATATAGCTTGTAATAAAAGCAGAAAATATCATATTCGAAATGTTGCCTAAATGTAGGTGTTGATGATGGGCGAAAGTTAACACAATTTTCTGGCTTAAAATAATGTTCCAAAGCTGCAAATATAATTTCATGCTCACACGTTTGAGTAAATAGTTTTCACCCGACCTCACCCTTGCCTCACAAGCGATTGCCCGCTGATCTCGAACTGGAGGGTACTCGGTGATCACTCCTTTTCCGATCACAGGTACATCGAGTTTAGTCTAGTCGGTGAAGATCCGCCTAGGAAATCTTTTAGGAACCCTAGGAACACGGACTGGGTAGGTTACCGCAGGAGGCTTCGGCAAACTCTCCCACGCGCACCGGGTGTGGACTCGTTGGCCACTACCGATGCAGTGGAGGAGTGGGTCGAAGTCTTCAGCTCGGCGTGTAATGCTGCGTTGGAGAAGTCTTGTCCACTGAGATCACCGAAGGGAAAAGAGAAACCTCTATGGTGGACTACGGAGCTCTCGGAGATCAGGGCGTCTTGTAGACGGCTATTCAATAAGGCCCGCAGAAGTGGGTTATCTGATGAATGGGCTTTGTATAAAGTAGAACTTTCAATATATAAGTCCGAGTTAAGAAAGGCCAAGAGGACCTCGTGGAAGTGCTTCTCTGAAAAAGTGTAAGGCTGTCACGAGTCCTCGAGATTCAGGCGTATTCTCGCAAAAACCCCAGTATACCTGGGGTATCTCAAGGACGCTAATGGTAAGTGGGCCCTCAGTAGTGAAGAAACACTTCAGACGCTTCTCAATGCTCACTTCCCGAGCAACATGTCCTCTGTGAGGGGTCCTCTAGGGATGCCGCATGACGATTGTGCGGCCTTTGTCGGCATTCTGGATGAGCGTCACTTGACGTGGGCGATTAACTCGTTCAAACCAGACGGCATCATACCAGCGCAGCTGCAACAGGCTGTTAAGGTGTCATGCAGCTGGTTGGCACCTATCTATGCGAACTGCATCAGATTAGGTTACATCCCGGGGGCCTGGAGACAAGTCAAGGTTACGTTCATCCCGAAGGCTGGCAGGGTCTCCCACGTCACGGCCAAGAATTTCAAGCCAATCAGCCTTTCCTTTTTCTGGTTAAAGACTCTGGAGCGGCTGATGGACTGGTATATAAGGAAGAGCATTCCGAGAGACTATTTGTCAAGAGCACAACATTCTTATCGCAAAGGCAGGTCAGTGGACACTGCTTTGCATACTATCGTGTCTTGGCTTGAGGAGGCCATTGAAGCCAAGGACTTCACTGTTGGGACCTTCCTTGATATCGAGGGAGCTTTCACCAATGTCCTGCCTGAAGCACTATTAACTGCTCTTGACGGTCTTGGGGTTGAATCGAACCTCAAGTACCTCATTCTCAGTCTTCTATGCGACAGAGTAATCGAAACGGAATGGGGCAGCGCGCGTGCGAGGCGTAGTGTGAGTAGGGGAACACCACAAGGTGGGGTTCTCTCTCCTGTTCTATGGATCCTAGTCGTTGACGAGTTGCTCAAAAAACTAGAGGATCGCGGCTGTCGGGTGATTGCCTACGCAGACGATGTAGCACTTATGGTCAGAAGAAAGTTCCTTAGCACCGTGTACGAGTTGACGCAGGGATATCTCAGCGTTGTAACAAAGTGGGCGGTCGGAAGTGGACTCGCCATAAATCTAAACAAAACAGAAATGGTTTTATTCGGCCGAAAAAAAAAAATCCCGGTGGCACCGTTGCCGCAGATGGGAGGTATTCGCTGCAACCGGCGGATACAGTGAAATTTTTAGGGCTCATCCTGGATAAGAAGCTTTCATGGAAACCGAATATCGAGGAGAGAGCAAAAAAGGCATCTATTGCCTTATACTGCTGCAAAGGAGCTATTGGCAAAACATGGGGTCTTTCACCGAAAGTAGTCCTCTGGCTCTATGATAGTAAAGCCCATCTTGTTCTATGGTGTCTTCATGTGGTGGAGGGCTTTAGGGAAGACCACACTTACCAAAAAACTCGAGAGCGTTCAACAGGCTGCGCTAATTAGCATATGTGGTGCATTAAGATCTACTCCAACTATGGCACTTAATGCAATTTTGAATATAACGCCGGTAGGTGCATAGCCGCGAAGGTGGCTATCAGACTCAGAGAATCTGGTTTCTTAAAGGAACGCGCATCTGGTCATTCGGATATCCTCACAAACTTTGACTGCAAACCGGATCATCTGGATCATGGAGTCGCCATACCGAACTCTGGCGGCTCCTTCTCTGCCCATATACCGACGAGGGAGATGTGGGTGGGAAGAACCCGTTGGAGGAGGGGGGCAGCAATCTTCTTCACGGATGGGTTAAAGCTTGGGGGAAAGGTTGGTGGAGGGGTCTACTGTCGGGAGCTCTCCATCGACTCCTGTTTCAGATTTCCCGACTACAGTAGTGTTTTCCAGGCTGGGGTCGCAGCCATCAAGGTTGCAGCTGATTTGCTACTACAGAGTGCATCCACCTACAGAGAAGTGACTATCCACTCAGATAGTAGAGCGGCTAAATTAGCCTTGAACTCATTCACAGTGCATTCAGGGTTGGTCAAAGAATGTCTAACGTCGCTATCTCTAGCAGCTAGAGCTTTTGTGATTAGACTGGTGTGGGTGCCAGACCAAAGCGGAATTGCAGGCAATTGCAAAGCTGTTGAGCTAGCAAGGAAAGGTACCCTAGAATCATTATCGGTAGAATGAAAACGGGTCGGTGCTCCTGTTTCTTCTTGTAGTCTACTACTAGACAGCTGGGCCACGCGGAGGGTCGTCCAACGCTGGGCCAGCATCGGCACTTGTGCGGTTGCGAAAGCCTTCTGGCCCAGGATAGACCGCAGGAGATCTAATGATCTTTTAGCCCTCAGCAAGGCTAGCCTCTCACTGTTAGTGGGTCTTTTAACGGGCCACTGTCCTATTGGCTTACATGCGGTAAGAATGGGTATCTTACCGGATGCCGACTGCAGAAGCTGTTTGGAAGAAGATGCGGTAGAAACAAGCCAGCACTTCCTGCTTGACTGTCCCGCTTTTGGGAGGTCAAGACTCAGACACTTGGGGGCGCATACCTTTGGACATGCCACTGAACTGGCGGGTGTTGAAGTTAAGCGTCTTTGTAACTATGTATTGGCTACAAAGCGCTTCGCCAATCTGTAAGTTCGAACACGGGAGTTCCTTTTCAATGGCATCACAAAGGACTAATTGTTAGTCTACGTGGGATCTTTGATCAGCCATCTTACCTAACCTAAACTAACCTATTTATGGCTTAGTTATGACACTTTATAGGTTTTCGGTTTTCGCCATTTTGTGGGCGTGGCAGTGGGCCGATTTTGCCCATCTTCGAACATAACCTTCTTATGAAACCGAGAAATACGTGTACCAAGTTTCATCATAATATCTCAATATTTACTCAAGTTACAGCTTGCACGGACGGACGGACAGACAGACATCCGGACTTCAACTCTACTCGTCACCCTGATCACTTTGGTATGTATAACCCTATGTCTGACTCTTTTAGCTTTAGGACTTACAAACAACCGTTATGTGAACAAAACTATAATACTCTCCTTAGCAACTTTGTTGCGAGAGTATAAAAATTATTATGAATGATGAAACTCATAGTTTTGTAGGAAATTAACTTCTTCTTCTTCTTTACTGGCGTAGGCACCGCTTACGCGATTATAGCCGAGTCAATAACAGCGCGCCAGTCGTTTCTTCTCTTCGCTACGTGGCGCCAATTGGATATTCCAAGCGAAGCCAGGTCCTTCTCCACTTGGTGCTTCCAACGGAGTGGAGGTCTTCCTCTTCCTCTGCTTCCTGCGGCGGGTACTGCGTCGAATACTTTCAGAGTTGGAGTGTTTTCATCCATCCGGACAACATGACCTAGCCAGCCTAGCCACTGTCTTTTAATTCGCTGAACTATGTCAATGTCGTCGTATATCTCGTACAGCTCATCGTTCCATCGAATGCGATATTCGCCGTGGCCAATGCGCAAAGGACCATGAATCTTACGCAGAACCTTTCTCTCGAAAACTCTTAAGTTCGACTCATCGGTTGTTGTCATCGTCCAGGTCTCTGCACCGTATAGCAGGACGGGAAATATGAGCGACTTATAGAGTTTGGTTTTTGTTCGTCGAGAGAGGACTTTACTTTTCAATTGCCTACTCAGTCCGAAGTAGCACCTGTTGGCAAGAGTAATCCTGCATTGGATTTCCAGGCTGACATTGTTGGTGGTATTTACGCTGGTTCCAAGATAGACGAAATTATCTACAACTTCAAAGTTATGACTGTCAACAGTGACGTGAGAGCCAAGTCGCGAGTGCGACGACTGTTTGTTTGATGACAGGAGATATTTCGTCTTGCCCTCGTTCACTGCCAGACCCATTTCTTTTGCTTCCTTGTTAAGTCTGGAGAAAGCAGAACTAACGGCACAGGTGTTGAGGCCGATTATATCAATATCATCGGCATATCATATAAAAAATTAATCATATAGAGGAAAGTCAGCCGGGTGTTTGAAAATCCTAATATTAGTTATATGGTAAATAAGTCAAGTTTTCGCTCAAATTTAACTATTGGTACAAAGATTCACTGTTATGAGTTAAAGACACTTTATCATACATTTGTGATAAGGTGAATTTACGTTGCTTTAAAAACATTTATTTTCGATTTTTATAAATTTTTTTCAATGTAACGAGGCTTGATTAACAACATTTTTTGGTTTATTTTCCGGTACATAAATGTGTGAAGATGGGTTTCCAACTCGTGGACACGCCACGTATAACTTGTAAAAAACCTGGCATTTCGAGATTTATACCACACTTCTAGCGACTGTCTTTGTGTCCAGTTGATTATGTTGAATACGTTCAAACTGAAACGGTAAATCGTTAGAACTCAAAGGAATTCGTAGAATCCAGCATTCTGACTCTTGTAATTGAAAGCTGCGGCGCAATCAGTAGGGTTCCATTACAAAATTTCGGTGCATGATAATTGCGAAACATAATAATGACAGATCCAATCTCCAAAGATTTTAGAAATTCCACTGGATAATTCACGGCTTCTTATTTTTGCAGCTAAAATTCGCGTGCCCTCAAGCAATCGTAGTTAAAATAATTTGGCCAATGTGGGCATAAACATTCATGTTGAGTTCATATTTCGTTGAAGTAAATTGAAAAGGCAGTTGGAATTGCTATCAAGCCACTGGAAGGATCAACTGGAATCTATTCCTTTTTAATTCTTGGCAACGAATATGATTTAAACTCTCTTCGGCAATGTCAAATGTCATTTTTGTTCATATTCCATAACTGACGCGGATTTGAAGGCTGATATTCATCGCGAAAAGTGTGCGAACTTCTTTGGCGTGCGTTCATCGTTTGATTCCATTAATTATCGTGTTCCAGTAATTGCAGGTATGCTTCCCAAAAAGTTGCACCCACCGTACCATTCACAGTATGCAATTCATACGTCGTTTTTGGGTGGATTGCGTAAACTTGTCCAAATGCAATAGTTGAGAGCACACCTGGATGTCCATCTACTGGTAGGCCTTATTGTATATTATCAAGGCATTTCCGAGCAAAAAAGAAAAACTCGTCAAGGCCAATTTTGTTGCTGGCGGTGTTTCCACTGGCTGTAGTGTATTCCCTGGGTTTAAATACACTCTTTGGTCTACTCCAAATGAACTGCGAGACACACAACACTAGGAAAATGTTCATGAATTGCAAAAGTAAATATCTTACAAAACGCTTCATTGCAGTTCACACATCGACCCATTTGATACTTGCTGATCTCATCTCGTTCAAGGCCAATAACCGCCGGGTTGCTTTATTTGGTGACGTACTGACAAACGTATTTGATCGATTTCACCAAACTGCAATATTTAACATTCACTTGAGTTTTGAATGTGTATTTGACAACTGTGGCGAATATGGTACGATCCATGTGTCGTCAACTTCGATATTCATTCCTCTAAGTTGAATCCTGAATGTTCTGCCATTGTCGTCTGGTGAGGTACACCGATACAGTGGAAATCCTTCATTTCCTGTTTGCGTTTCCGAAAAAAAAACGTGGATAGTGTGCGGCAAACCTCTTTTCCAGCATCTAACCGTACCATATTTACCATACGTTGCTTCAAGATAAAGTCCATCAAACATGGTAGCTGTTGATTGAAAAGTCGTACTGTGACATCATGACGATGGCTTGCTGATTGACCGCGATCCATAATTCCACACGTACGTCATCGCATCCTGGAAGTACTCGTTCATGTGCCTTGGGCTGCCACACGTTGTCGGCAAAAATAGCGCCGACCGATATTAGAGCAACTTTTTCGTGGCCTCGTAACAAATTTCAATCTGTAAATGATTACTTTGTGTAAAACACACCTACCGTTTTCACTGAATAATTTTCAATAAATTTCTTTTTGAATAGCCGGAATAAAAAAGCAGGCGACCGAAATTGAACGATTCAAATAACTTAAAAATCAAAATATTGAAAAGCAAAACAAAAAAAAAACCTTTATGTGAAAAAAGTTATTTATTGGAATAGTCCCATTTTCTGACTTTTCCTCACATAAAGAATAAGCTTGTTTTTATTTCAAACCTTTCCCGATCCACAACGAACAACCTCTGAAAAATTCATCAAGATTGGTGCAGCCAAGTCCTCGAGCCTTAGCGCTACTATCAAACAAACATTAAAGAAATGGGCTACTTTTAGGATCTTCCCGGCAATCACTCCAAATTTTCTCGCCGTGAAAACAATCCTTGAATTTCAACGAACATTAAAAAAAAGTTGGCCAAGTTGGTCCAGGCGTTAATGAGATTTTGCGATACATTTTAATATTATATAATAGATATAGGGGCTAAGAGAAATATTGACCCGATTCAACCCATTTTTGACATACAGACATACCATTGTCAGAGAATTACTATCCCTGAATTTTAATTATATGTATATCTCAAAATTTTTTTATCACAGGCTACTGTGATCTCCTGTATCAAATTACAGTTCTCCTCATCCTGATCACTTTTATACAAGAAGCGTTCCAAAGTAAACAGGACTTAACAAAAAAAAAAAAAAAACAGAACAAATGTTTTTTTTCGGCAAAATCAATTTATTTTATTCAAAATAGTCTCCTTCTGCTTCAATACAGCTTTTTGCACGGTCTGAAAGCATGTCGAATGAGTATTTTAGCTCGTTGGCCAGTATGGCCCAAGTAGGCCGGTGCAAGCCTTTTGTATGGCATCTACGTCTGCATAACGCTTTCCTTTTTTGGGCAAATGCATTTTTCCGAAAAGGAATAAGTGACGCAGTTCTATATGAGGTGAACACGGGGAGTGGTTAATGGTTTAAATGTGCTTTTTGGTAAAATAATAGTCCTTCGAATGTTAGATTCTGAACAATTTTTGGTTGTCAGTCAATTTGTGTGGAGCAAACCGTGCACGCACCTGTCGTAAGCTCAAATGATCGGTCAAAATGCGAAAAATCGATGTTTTGGAGATGTTAAATTCCATTTCCATGAATTTCAATGATGATTTCTTCTGATTTTTGATGAATTCACGCACAGTTTCGATGGAATTTCCGGTGATCACGGATTTTGATTGGCCCACACGACCACTTTTAAAACATTGAAACCACACGTGCACTCTGCTGCGGTAAGGTGAACAAAACATAATACTCCTTAGAAACTGGTTGCACGAGTATAAAAAACAGTACCGATTAGTTAATTTTTTCTTTAAAAAAAAAAAAAAACAATTCCTGAAGGTCTGAAGGTAGGTTGCTCCAAATAATTCCAAATTTGCTTGACATTGTTGTAAATAAAGCGTTACTCACGACAACTGTAAATTGAATTATTATATTTAACTTAGTGTTTAAGTTGGGAGATACCTTTCCATTTTTTAAAAAATCAAACGTTTTTTTCGCTCAAATCAATTGAAAAACTATTCGAAAATATAGTACCGAAATTTCACTGGTTTACTCCTTTTATTATGTATAGGGCCTAGAACCATTACACATCATGCTGTGGTCTATACAAACGGAGAACTTTGAGGCTCGTTTCCTCGAAGCTAACTTTTTTCATGCAGCCGATAAAATTGCGAGCGAATTATTTAACGGATTTAATTGAACTAAAGCGTATTTAATATTTTAAGACAATTTTATACTCGAGCGTGTGATAGAGTGATTTTCCGAGAAAAATTGCATTTTGACAGTTAACTATTTTATTAACAAAAAACACGGGTAAAAATGGCACTTTTTTTTCGTAGGCCTGGATACATCCCTAATTTTTCGAAATTCTAAAAACCCCTCTACTGCGCACTTTATAAAAGCTTCCAAATTAAAAATAATTTACTTTTTTCATTTCAGATAAGAAGCGTAGCCAGGAAGAATCAACGTGTTCGTTGATATTTCCGCCATTTTGCTTTTTTTTGACATTAAATAATTTTTATTTTATACTTCAATAATACATCTTAATACATACGCAAAAAATCAGATGTGATCTGTTTTTATTCATCCATAATAAAATTGGAAACATTTTACCTTTTTGCGCGGGTACTAAAGATATCTCCCCCCTTAAAGGGACACTAATTTCTTTGTTTCTATAATATGGTTTAGTTTGTTGTATTTAACCTGATTTCTTCTGTTTCTTTTTCTAGCGACTGAGTCAGATAAAAATGAATACTTTTCTATGTAAATTTCTATATTATTAATCATGACAGTTAACCTAGTCGAATTTGTGTGACCAAAATGAACAGCTTGTCGATAGTTGGCATCACTTTTTTGCTATCACTGTCTTCAGTTTGGGCAATCAAGATAATATACGAGTAATCACGTCACAAAAAAGGAACAAAGGAAACGTCAATTAAATGGAAACGAAATTAATATTTTAGCATACAAAATAAATGTGGAACAGTTGACAATGGACAATGAATTCAACTCCAAACTAAAAGCGACAAAAGCCAAACAGTGACAAAAAAGAACAAATAAATAGAAACCACACCCAATGGATAACGGCAAAGGTTATACCAGTAATGGTTAAGTGAAAAGTAGACAAAAGAAAATTTATTAAATTGGGAAAGGGTTGGTTGCTTCTAAACAGAAGCACCACGATGACAGTATTATGGCAAACATATTCACAAATATTTAAATATGTACCTCATAATCAAAATTAGCATCTAATAAAATAAAAAAAAATGAAGGTAAAATATTCCCGACCACACATAAAAGGGTGGAATGCTGTTGATGTTTATGGTTTGATCTTCATTTCACAGGTGCTAACAAGAAATTAAAATGCAACAGGGAAAGAATTGGAGCAAGCGAGACGAAGAGGGTGCGAGAGTGAACCATTAAAAGTTCTAATTGATGGCAATGGAAGAGTAAAAAGCTGCGAATACGTATGTACGTCTATATGAACGAGAGAAGGTGAGAATGTCAGATAAATTCCTACACGGAGGAGTAAGGAAATGACGAGTTGCCATGGAAGCCAAATTTCAAGAGAACGCGAATATGCAGAATGTTTAAAGGGATTTATCAAGAGAACACAGTGAAAACGATGGTAAAAATCCATGAATTTGATTTCTTATCGCTACCGCATTCACCATACCCAGATTCTCGGCGACTATTTTCTGTACTCAGATCTCAAAGTAATGAAATCAAAGTTGAAGCTTAAATTTAAAAAACTTAATACTAATGTAGTTTCATAAGTTGACTACAAAATTAAAACTCGGTAAGTAGCATGAAGAAAATTAAGATAATGTAAGTTTTTTATTTATTCTTGTTCCTGCCCAAGTACACATATGTATATCCTCACTTGTGTATTGACAGTTTGCAGCTATTTAACTATTGAGTGCAACGCAGTATTAGACAGAGAGATAACAGCGAAAGGTTTATTTAACTAGAAAAGCAATTGCAAGTACAAGCAGTTAAGTAGATTCCAAGAAGAGGGAATGTGTGTACAAGTATACCAACACATTTAACAACATGGTTACAATATAAGTATTTAAGTTGAGAAAGCTGCTTAGCGGTTAACTTTGTGGCTACTTATATTCTTACCACTTTCATAGCTGTTCCTCTGAACATCCTTAGCCGTAGCTCCAAGCGACCACCACAGTGATTGAAATGCGCGTAGAAGCGGCTAAAAGGGAATCGACGCTCAATTAGTTAATTAATTTATTTTTCCTCGTTTTAATACTTCTAACTACGCTTAGAACTATTTTGAGAATTAAAAGGTACCGTGTAGGGTATTCACTGATGCGTTGATTTTGTGATTTGTTAATGAATACAGAGAATACACTGAAAGAAATTTCACCAGATAACAAATGAGGCAACATTTAAGTTAATCGTCAACATTTTTATTTGCAATGACTAAGTTCATAACTTAGACATTAAAAGTAAAAGCAATCATGTTTTACCTTTGACTCGGCCCTCAATGCAACATTACCAGTGCGACCTAGTTGAATTCAGGGCAATAGATTTCAACTTCAGAATCGGGAATTTCAAAAAAGGTTTATTACTTAATATCTCCAAACCTAGTTATGACTTAACATGACCTTTTGTGTATATTGGACAAAATGGTAAATTTTTATACTTTGGACAGGGACAGGACAAGGTATAAAGGTATGTGTATTGCGTAACTTTACTGAAATATTCAACGTTAAGACTAAATTTATATATCTTTTAAAATTTCCATTAATGCCTTTATTTCCATTGCGATCTAACTGTCCTATTCCAAACATCATTCGTTTCACATGACCGGTAGTTACCAAATCTATGTTATGCAATCTGATCCAGAAATCAAAAAAGTATAAATCAAAAAAAAAATTAATAAAATGTATTAACCAAATAATACGTAAGCATACAAATGCCTAGGCACACCTTAACGCATTCAAACAAAACAGTGAATGTGTGTAACAACGTGTCGGCATTTCACACCTTCACTTTCTGCCTTAAACGAATTCGGCTGTCTGTTGCGATCGCAGTTTCTCGACGTCGAACCTTCCTTGTGATTGTTGCCGTGCGTTTTTTCTGCACAGAGGTGGGTGCGAACATTTGATGCAGCAAGATAGTGGTCCAAGTCGAGGTTAGGGCCTCGAAGCGTCTTTCTCTTCCATTCGCTTTGATGCGGTGGGCATATTAGCCCTCAGTGGCATTTTTCCCGTTCGGGCACGAGTGCAGATTTTGAGGGCTAGATGAGGGGATCACCGTGGGCAAACATGAAGAGGGAAGTAAGAGCAATGTTACCTAACCATTTTTACAAATGAGAGCGCGCGCATATATGGGAAGTTGCACTGGGCGTAATAACTGTAAAATTGCAAGTTTTATTTTAGTTTTAAGTTTCTTTGTAACTACTAAAAATTTATAAAATGTAACGCAAATAACAAAAAGTATAATAAATATTTTATTATATTAATCATTTCTTGAATATGTCTTTATAACAGCATTTAATTTAGTTTATTTGACATAATAAATTCTATGTTTGGTTTAATCTCATTTGCTGTAGTTTTTGCATAATAGTAACAAATTTTAAATCAGATAACCTAATTCTTATTTAATGTTTGTTTAATTTATCGGAATTACAATAAAAAAGGAAACACACAATTCCGCCAAAAATTTCACCAAATATATTCTTCCTCTGAAGGATTTTATGTACAAATCAATCCAAATTTCACAGAATGTATTGGTACTATGTCTGCAAGAGGGTTGTGTATTTAAATTATTTATTTATTTATTGAAGATAAAAAAAGGGATGTTCGCACAATATGCAATGGCTGAAAAACCTCGGTATTAACAGAGCACGGGTTTCGTTCGGATCGCAAGAAAAAGAATAAGTATTCACGACCTTGTTTCTCCGCCTCTTTTGTTCCCTTTTGGTTGTGGTGAAAAATGCAGTGCTACTATAGTTATGTGTGATGTGGATTGTAGAGATGAGTGTGGTGAATGAAGAGTGCTAGTGACGTATATTTTAATGCGGTGAGTGTAAAGTGTTCTGGGTGCGGCATTATTGTTGTGGTTAGGTGTTCGGCGTTGGTTATGTATTGTGTGGGGCAGGAAACTAAGGCTCATTTAGTCATTCATTATGGAAAAAAATTGTTCACAATTGTACTATGTGCTCCCAAACATAGATATAATTTTCGAATAAAAAAGTTTCAAACCGGGTTATTTCTTTAAACTTCCTTATAAAATGTGTTCTCTTTCTATAGAGCATATTATAATTTTAATACATTTCCGGAGGCAAATTAGATTTTTAAAATTTAACAAAACAATTACAGGAAAAAACCCCAATTCTTTGAATATTTTGGTAAAACAACTTAACTGAAAATATCACAAATCATATATTTATATAACAATTTTAATTAAGGGGAACTGCAATTTAATTAAACAAAATATACATATATTTAGGTCACAAGTATCTTTTCTTTTTTATATATGCAGATATATAAAGCTGTCTTGCATATGTACTTATAAAAGCCCACAACTTGAAAAAAGTTTTCCCAATTGTAGATAAAATGAATTTTAACAACCGACATCACTACCATTAACTGTTTTATCGCCTGTACAGTGTTTTGAACAAAATAGGAACAACCATAAGGTGTGGTGAAGTTTTAAATGTGCTGTTTTCTTATTAAATAAAATTGTTTTTACATACAAATATAGCTTATATAATTTTTTCCTAACAGTGATTAGAATTTCCCACCATGCAAAGGTAAATAAAAACAAATACAAGGTCTGTCGCAAAAGAAACAGAACTTTTTAAATATAACTATTTCTGGTGGCGTCACCTACTGGTGGGTATATGAAATAAAAAGTTTGATTTCTTGTTGACATTTCGTAAAAATTTTAAGACAATTGGATGACAATAATCTATGTTATCGATCAAAAAGTGACAGCAGCTCTTGGTCATCGGTCGTAAAATGCATTTTGAATAAAGAGCAAATATTAAATTTTGTTGTAAACTTGGGAAAACGTTCACTGAAACATTTAAAGTTATGAAAAAAGTTTATGGTGATCAGGGCCTATCCCGTAGTAATGTGCATGAGTGTCCACATAACTGTACAATTCCGATATGAAGTAAACTTCCCCTCTTTAATTTGTGGGCAATGTCAGTATTGCCGCAACCATTCTGCAATGGATAAGATGATACGAAACTCTTTGATTCGAGAGAGAGCTGTGAAAACTCGCATTTTTTATAACATTTTCCAATGATGCCACTGCTGAAAGATATTTTATTGAGCATTTTATATTAGCTCTTGGGTATTTTGCAATTTTCCCACTACTATATATATAAACATGAAAAACCCAAAACAAGTCATAAAAAATATTACAATTTGTATGCTAGTACTAATAAGTACGCAGATATGTAAATACATTTTGAATAATTAATGTTACTATTTAAAATAAGTAATTAACAGAAAAAAAAAAACAATTTATAAAAAACATCATATAATCAAGACAAATGTTTTCAATACATATTTATACTTAATTGCTGTAACTTAAAATATAATTTACATATACATAATGTATGCTGGATATACATATATTCTGACCAAAAACTTCTTTATTATTGAAATTTTTACTAAATTAAACACTTTACTAATGCATATATAAATGTTAAAATGCAAAATAATTAACTAGTTTACATAAAACTTTATGTTCGCACAGTTTAATGAAATTTCGCCTTTTCTTATATCAGCTGTTCGAAATTCCCTGATTTCCAACGTTGTCAAATAATCAGGGAACGCGTTTGAGAGAAAAATGAGAGCCAATACGAGAGTTTCGTATCATCTCATTCATGATTCTGCGATGAACATTAAGTTACGTAGGAATGTAATTGATATTTTTTGCAATTTTTTATGCCCTTACCTCCGTAAACTGATATTCCCCTCATCAAGCCCTCGTGCGCACTTTGCTAACTTTGTGGTCTAAAACTGTGCCCATCCCTGATTTAAATGATCAGACGATTAACCTTTTCCGAACAATATATTTTCATCAAAGCGTAGTTCTGCCTTTTTAAGTTCAAAAATTTTAAATTTAAACATATTCTCTCAATGTACTTGACTTTCAAAAATTTCCCATTCAATAGAGAAGTGGAACTAGAAGACATTTAAAATATCCATTCGAACTTTGAAGAGCATATAAATACGAAAATAAAGAAAATTAAATCAATACACTCACTTTACAAGTATTTACCACTTCACTACAGAATGTCATAAATTATTGGCGTTTGAAACGCGATGTGTCACGCAGTTCTTTTGCGTTTCTTTTCTCTTTATGCACTTCTTTGTTACTTTTTCATTATATTGAGGGTGTTAGTTTTCAAAAGCCTGTTACAATAACAATCTCTTCATAAAATAGATTCAGGGTAAGAGACGATATTGTGTTAAATTCTTTTACCCCACTATTTGCGGAACCTTTGATTTGGCTTTGTATGCTAATTGTGTTACTTGTGTGGTTTTTAGGTTGGCTGGGTGCGTCGTTTGGAAAGTTAGTTAGGTAATTTGTCATATTATCACCTTAAAGATTACAAAATTTATTAAGTTTAATTTTTGAAGGTTTTGCTTTGCATATGCAAATATAATTTAATTTATGACAAAGTGACAAATATAAAGAGCTACGGAATGGTATTGTCTTATTATTAAACTAATATACTGAATAAGGAAAAAAAGCGAAGCAAGGTTAAAATACAAATAAACGCGCTTATACTACTTTGAAATAAAACATTTAGCCATTTAAATGATAATAAGTTTGCAGTAAAAGTTAAGCGCTATTCTATTAAATCACCTATATAGAAAATATTCTACGGATCATTCTAAAAATCGAGATTATGAAGTTTTTCGACGATTGTAAAAAGAGCTGACATAAGGGCATTATTACAAATAGGAACTATTTTAAAGCCAGCAAAATTAATTTATATAGACGAATGACTAAATTTTGCTTAAAAAATCAAGATTTCACAGTTTTTAGAACACATCCCGTGTATGCATACATATGTTCTAATTAGATAGGCTGAAAATGAAAAATGTTCTCCTCCATACTTAAACTACTAAACTTTAACAAGGTTGTGGTAAAAACTCTAAATGTAAAGATTCGTAAGCCTATTTTAGACTCGCTTTTAATTACAGAATTATATTGAAGCTAAAAAAACTAAAACTAAAACCAATATTAACTACGATTGCACTGAAACAAGAACTATATTTTGATTGGTAATTTTGTATGACAATGTCTGATCTGTTCTTCGGTTTTATATTCTATACCACTTTTTATAGAGATCTTTCTTTCAACCAAAAAATTGTTTAGTTTGTGTAGCTATTATATGCTATATTGTCTTAACTTCGGCGTTTTCGAAAAATTAATGGATTTATTAGAGAGAAAACAACGAAAAAGGCTTAATCCATTAGTAACGGCGGAACCAGGGGCGTCGCGAGGATCGAGATCATGGGGGGGTTGAGTCCCTTTGAAATGCCGACTCATTTCAAGAATTTGCCGATTTAATGTATATGTTTATAAATATATATAAAATAAGGATATCTTCATTTCTGATAAGGTATAACGGAGAAGTTTGACAACATAATAGCATAATTCATTATTTTATTCTCAAGTAAGTATTGTACATATTAGTATAATCATCATTTAATATGTTTCTCTTAATGTAAAATACATATATTGTTCAGCGACGTGTTACGCGGGAAAAAACAAGATTTTCTTAAGAAATTGAATTGCAAAAAATATAAATTTCTGAGTTATATTTTCACTCTGCGATGTTTCAACATTGACCATTTTCCAACAAACTCGCGCAGATCGATTTCGTCTACTTAATCCTTTGAAGAAGAAAGCAGCATCAAAGAATTCAAACGTTCATCCCCCATTGTTGCACGCAAATCGTTGAAAACAAATTTCAACTTACTAAAAGAACGTTCGCATGAAGCTGACGTGACAGGAGCAGTCATTATGTAATGAACAATTTTGTACGCAGAAGGAATGACCTTTCTCAATTTGTACGCTACTATAGAAATGTCATCGAAATATTTACACTCTTTACATGAATCAAAAAGAATTTGTGTTTCAGCAAAAATACAATCTAGATCTTCACTTAAGAACTTAGGTTCCAATTGCACAACAAATTGTATAGATTCTATTGTAATATTACTTCTCTTAGCTGGAATCCTGAACATCTTTTGAATGGGTTTGAAGGTTGACATAGTTTCTTCCAAATTATCTTGAATACAATTTGTGAAATTTTCGAGGACAATTTTGAATTATTTTCTATAAAATGTCTGGAAATGAAAATTACAAGCAGTTGCTGGATTATCGTCATATTTCTTCGGAGCACGGCGTGTTCTGTGGTGTTTCGAAAAGTCATTTTCAGGGTTGATCTGACACTTTTCAGCAAATGCAACTGAACTCGCTAGCAATGCGTTAATTTGTGAATCGTCATTCATTTGTTGGAACGACGCTGATGTGCTTTCAATCAGCAATAACGCGTCAATGACGTTCAATTTCTCGGCTTCCAAACTTCCAGTCAAATTTTTTACTTTAAACATTACATTTTTACAAAAAAATAACGAGCTAATAAAATGAAAATCCAGAATTTTTTTAAGCAGACCAGAAGCTAATGTACTTGTATTGTTATCATAATTTTCTGAATCTTTTTGAATGACTTCCAAAGCGTTAACAATACCTTCGAAAGAAATCCACACAGCTTTAACTGTTTCAGCCCGAGCAGTCCATCGTGTTATTGACTGGTTTTTCAGTTGCAATGCATTCTCAATGTCAAATTTTTAGTTATGATATTAAAACGGCCGAAAATGCCGACTCGTTCATGGATGGGGGGGGGTGTCTATTTACACAGTACAAAAAATCATATATTATGTTCGTTATCAAGCATCTGAGGCTGCCATGATTAAAGTGCAGTAATATTTTTTACTTATGTTTATAGGTCATTTAGAAAAATAGTAGGATATATATTTTAATTGAAAAAAATCATCCATTATACCTTAGGATATCGTAATGTTCAGAGTATGAAAATTTGCTTATTGAAATCTACAAAGGTCTTAATATCTTTTTATTTTATATACATATATCGTTACATAAGAACATTGATACATTCTAATACTATCTTCAAACTATATAGTAGGTATTTGCTTTTAAAAGAATATAAAAGTCAAAAATGTTACTCATACGCACCGGCGATCATCGTCTACACGCTCTCATTTTGTAACCAGATTTGCTGCATATATGTACATAAGCGCATATACCGTTTCCAGAATGTTTTTATAAATGCAAACCCACTCACACATTTGGTGCTATCAAAGCTCATTCATTTGAGGTATATATTAGCGGTAGCGGTTTGAATTCGGGCGCATACAATGCTATGCAAATTAATATTTCACTATTTAAACTTCTACTGTATTTCCTTATATGTGTTAGTGCCCTTATACTTGAGTACATAAAGTTTCTGTCTCTCGAACTAAACACTGCCATTTAGCGTTAATGAAATGCGTTTGCATGCTTCCGCTCTATGCATTTAACATTTCTGTCATAAAAATTGCAACAAATCTGGTTGCTATTTCCTTCCTGTCTGTTGCAGTGAAACTATTATAATTTAATATTATTGCGGTATTGCGATAAGAAAATAATAGTTTATATTTAATTATAAATCGGAAAATGAGTAAATTTAAATTATTAGTGTACAAAAAAATTCAAGTTTTATACACTTTTATGAAGAGTGCCTGTTTCACGACGCAACTAGGCCCATTATTAAACCTCCCTTAAAAACTCCCTTCACTTCATTGTCTCTTCTTCGAAACTTAGCTTTGAAAAACCTTAATGGAAAAATTTTAAAGAATTTTCCCCAAAACAGTACCGTTTTTTTTTTTGGGAAAATTTCCGAATGTACTTCAGGAGGACAAGTGTATATTAAGCACTAGTGATTATTTTGAATTTGGCACAGATGCCACTGTACGTGACAATCAACTGAGAAAAAAAATATTTCGATGAATAGGTTTTTTCGCGAAATTTAAATTCTAAAGTCTTACTATTTTTTGCCCACGGTAGTATTAAAATTTGATATTGAGTAATTCATTAATCCATTACCCTCTTCACCACGACAATACGAGCTCTCACACTTCGACTGTGGCAACTGCATGGCAACTGTTCAAAATATTGGTTTGATGAGTCATATTCTTTATAGTTCATATTTGTTACCGAATGTCTTCTTTCAATTTACATAAAATATAAAATAACGTTTTTCGGCAACTGAAGAGGTGGTTATAGTACTGGATGTGCAGATATTTTGTAGATACTTCAAAAGTGGCAAAAGTACTTCGAAAAAAATTGGTCTAAGCGCAAACAAAAATATGTAGATATTAATGAAGAATATTTTAAAAAACAATCAATGTTAAAGAAACTTTGAGGCCATTTTTCGCAAAACTAGCTTTGACAATTTATATCCGGTCAGCTTCATATTTTGACAAAAGTTTGATTCTTTGATTCGGCATAGAATTACATACATAGAGACACAATCTGATTAATTCAAAACTATTTTTATGGTCAGTTTACCAGGAAATTTATGACTTTGCCTTTTCTCCCGAAGACTTTGTTTAGTTCTCGGAATCACCGAAATCGGATGAATATAGCTTACAGCTATCATACAAAGTGAACTACCGTAAACAAGTGCTTGCATGCATTTTTTACGAGATATTTTCTAGAAATTTGACAAGTGTCACAGAAAAAGTTCAGATCGAGTCGCTATTGCATATAGCTGTCGTACAAACTGTCCGATAAAGTTCATGTTCTTTTAAATTTGTAAAGAACATTAAAGCTTTGGTGCAGCCGAGGTTAACATTTTTTCTCTATGGAAAGATTTGCCGAAACGCGCATACATTTTATAAAAGATACTAAGATCGTAAGACTTTTTAGCGAACGCTTCAGAAACTCAGGCACAAATGCATTTACAAGGAAAACAGAATAAAACAAAGACTAAAATCTACTCCGTGTAGTCAGTTACCTCGAAGTAGGTATGTAAGCTTGCAACGGAGGGACGCTTAACGAACTAATTTGAGCGTTAGCCCAAAATAAGCTTACAAAACATGTTAAAGCGAACACTCCTAACGCGAAAGTTTTTAAATCGTTTAAATAGGAAGAGTAGACAAAACATTAAAGTTTCAGCGAGCCAGGTAGAATGGATACTGCACCACTGGGATTGGTTTATGCACACCCTGTAGGGATTTACATTGTACGTTTTGTACACAGCAATACAGTTGATTACGTATACGCCATGGTACTTCCTTAAGTGCTAATAGCTAATGTGGCACACTTAAACTCCGTATTATTAAAAAAAATATGCTTTAACATTATCAGCCACTTGAGTTTGTACACCATTTAAATGTTTTATTTTTTCACTTTGCTTCTTGAGTTTTCAGTTGACGAAAAATTATAAAATTAATTAGATTTAATTAATAGGAAATTCCAGAACACAGATGTCCAAAGTAATGTGACGGAATTAACTCAGAGTTACGAACATCGAATCTCTCTAATTTCACAGCAAAATTTTCTTTGAAGTTAGTCCATTAAATTTTATTGATAAATTTCATTTTAATTGAAGCGACGAATTTTTTGTTTAATGAATGCTAATATAATCAAAAAGTAAGCCGAAAGTGTCATTTCAAACACCCGGGTATCAGAACAGTAACATAACATTTTCTTTTATTTTAGGTTTGTAGGACGTTTATAATATTTACAAAGCTCTTGTTAGTAAAATGCTTTAATTATCTTCAAGTTGAATGACATTTTGTAAACAAATAAAAGTGAACTATTAAATTTTTTTTGTTGGTTTTGTTGAGCAAAGCACGTTCGTAAATTTTTCGTTAAGGAAATAAGGAATATTGCTATGCGGAGACGTTAGAAATTTGGTGTTGGACAACGTTCACAAATCAAAGATTTGGTGCTTAAAAACCGTCGATTGGTAAGCAGAGACCTCGTTGATTTCCTCCTTTGTTTCTTCTTTGAGCAATTTGTTTTTTAAAACGTGGAGAAATATTTACCAACAATATTAAATTAATTAGACTTAACAAACACGAAGTAACAGCAGACTTGGTTTTTACTCAAATATATAAAATTATTCAACGGAATTAAGGCAGTGTTACATGCATCAACTAGATTTGAGCTCAGAACAAATTGTCTGCTTTAAAGTTGAGTTAGGGTTAGTGATATGGAAAACAATTTTTTGACTTCGTTAAACTAATTTTTTCGAGCTGTTAATAAACGCAACGCTTATGTTGTCGTATTTTCAACAGTTTACGGATATTGAGGTATTAGGGAAAATACCAATTACTGTTTTAGGTTTGTTTAGCAATGCTACATATTTTTTATTATGATAGTTAAGTCTTTAAAATTTCTTATGCTTTAACTAGCTTATACTCTGACTAGTAAATAGAAATTAGTTTATAAAGGTATTTGTATTATATGTAAGAATTTTGTTCCAGTGAACTTAAAATATACCTAATTCTTAAACTTTTTAAAAGGTAGGTTATAATATTGTCCGGTTATTTATTGTGCATACAAATATTTACCTTTGTTTTTTATTTGTTTTGTTTGTTTAATTTAAATTTGTTTTATTTCTTTCAACTTAATTTCTATTAAATTAATTTTGTTTCATGTTATTTTATATTACTTATTTTCTTTTTAGCTACATTTTTGGTATAATTTCTTTTTTTTTAATACTACTCATTTTAATTTAATTTTATTGTGCTATATTAATTTACTAAATGTTCGAATATAAATGTTACAAATTCCTTTTTCCTATTTTATTTTAATATGTGTTTTTTTATTTTTATTTTATCTCACTTTACTTAATTGTTGATCAATTTATTATGTTTTATTCTGTTTTGTATTATTTTCATACATTTATTCTATTTCATTCTGTTTGGTTTTTTGTTTTGTATTAACTAATTTAATTTAATTGTATTGGGCCTAATCATTGAATCCGCAACGAATTCGATTTCGATACGATACAGATTTTCGATCGAAAATTTTCATGCAATCATTCATTCCGTCGATAAACTGCTTTATCAAAAAAACACAAATGTCAAACTACATTATCGACGGTAAATTTGACAAGTTTGAAAAATTAAATTGGCTGGGCTTTTGCTTCGTTTATATAAATATTTGAAATGGATACAATCATGTTACATTTAAGTGATAGCGATAATGAGGATGAAAATTGTATACAAATTCGTCGCGAGCGCAGAAATTTGAGGAATAATTCAAAAGACATATTGGAAATGGAGATTATAAGTGAGTATTTAAGCTAAAAACGACATAGATAACTTTGTTTACATGCATATACATTTACAGTTTTTTCAAAAATTTTCCCATCAACAAAGAAGCATTTATATACATTTTAGAGGAATACGAAAATGTATGTGGAAATGATAAGAGACAAGGTTCTCTTTCTCCGAAAATAAAACTTGCTGCATGTCTGCGCTTCTTTGCCACAGGCAACTATCAGCATTGTGTTGGAAAGGACTTCAATATAAATGTGGCCCAATCGACATTCTGTGGAATATTAGAGGAAGTTCTAAACATTCTTGAGTACAGACTATGTTCACGGTGGATTTCTATTTACATGAATGAAAACGAAGAATTGGAATCAAAAACATTTTTTTTTGCCAAGTCAAAAATTCCGGGTGTGACAATGGCAGTTGATGGAACTCACATAAAGATAATGGCTCCAAGACAGATAAACATCTTTATTATAATCGCAAAGGATTCTCAAGTCTGAACGTTATGATAGTGAGACTTTTATATTTATCTTTAAACTGAATATTTATATATTTTCGCTTTTCTGAATGTATATAGGTGTGCGACCACAAATGCAAATACGCTACGTTAATGCAAAATATCCTGGCAGTAGTCACGATTCTCATATATGGGATTTGAGTGACATAAAAACTTCAGCGCAACCAATTATCGGAGAGGAAATGCAAATTTAATATTAGGTGAGAAACCATTGATAAAAGTACGATCACCTAATAAAAATGTACGCATTTAAGGAGACAAAGGGTATCCTCTTCAACCATGGCTCATAACTCCATTTAGAGAACCAATCACATGCCCCAGAAAAAGAAGATTTAATACGTATCATGCTAAAGGCCGAATAGTTGTTGAGAAAACAATAGGTTTACTAAAATCAGTATTTCGTTGCCTTTGCAGTGAACGAGGACTACATTACGCACCATATAAAGCAGCGCGTATTGTTAATTTCTGCTGTGCATTGCATAATATTCGTTTGCATTTTAATTCTAACGAAAATTTTAATGAGCCACACCTGGATATATCTGAAAATGAATATTCAAACAATAATGACAATGATTTAAATGATATGCCTACCGACGAAGCAAATAGAATAAGAGAAACTTTTTTAGATATGTTTTAGTATAAGTTCATATATAACTAAATATGTTGAGTTCATTTTTATTAAAACTAAGTTAAAAAACGTAAAAATTCATTAAAATGTAAATATTTTGAATTAATAATAAAAACTTATGGATTATTTAAATGTTCAAGTTCCAGTTCTAGAATTTTTTTTTTGGTTTCCAATTTATCAAAGGCTATTTTTTCCATGACAGCATTAGTCGCTTCATTTCTTTCAATTTATCCTTCTCATTTTCACTTAGTTTCCTAAGCCACCTGTTTGTGTCGGACTGTTCTTGGATATAGTCTTTTTGATGTTTAGTGAGCGTGGCTAACAATTTAGATACATTTTCCTCCATCTTTTTTTGAATATTTATTTGTTCTGTAAGAAGACCCATTTTGTTTATTTTACTCTTTTTATGTGGGGTACAGAACACATCAGCATCTGCATTAGATTCTATGGTCTGGCCAGGAGTCATATATGACGTTTCAATCAAGTCAATGTCAGGCTGGGAATAAATTGGCTCAACCGGTCTTTTGCGGGGAGTACTTGTTGTTGGTATTTCTTCCGGAATATTTTCTTTTGAGCATCCAAAACTTGTAATGCCCTTTAATCCCTCCACTGATGCATTGAGTGATTGAATAACACTCACTTCCTCTTCCAATGCACTTAAAGAAATTTGGCTGAAGGGCCCACCTCCTGTTCCTGAAATTTGCTTTGCATTTTTGACCATTTTTTTCTTCGTCGCAAACTTGAAATCTTCCAAACCTATAACTTAGGTAGCTTAATTCCGATAATATACAAATGGTGATTTTTCATACCTTCTTCCATCCAGTTCTGTCCTTGATTGGGGGCCCCACTGCGTTTAATTTGTTTGAAATTTCTTCCAAAAATTATTCAATTCGCCTGGTGCTCTTTGCGAAAATCCTTTCGCTATGTCGGGGTGCAGCTTCATTTCCACTAACACTTCAAATTGTTTTTTGTTGGTGTGTTTTTGTCTCTTATCTCTAAAATATCAATTTAAAATATAAATGATTGCGTCATTAGCAATTGTTTTTAAAAATACTTACAAATTATCCATTTTTATAAGAATTCCGCAACGCACTCACCAACGGATTGATTTCGACACAAATTTTCGATATTGCGGTATCAATGATTTCGAAATTAGCGGCATCTATGTGCCGCGGAAAGCATTTTATCAAGTCGGTAAGTGAGTTCACTTCGATCGAAAATTTTATTTTCATACGGTTTCAATGATTTCAACGCAAATTTTTTCGATCATATCGAACCATATTTCGATCGAAACGGATTCAATGATTAGGCCCAAAAATTAAAAAAAAAAGCCTGGGAAATTTAAAGTTCGTTAAACGGAAATATGTAATTTTGGGGGAATTTAAAATAATTTTTTACTCCAATACCACAGCTTACTACCATTTTGGTTTGTTATTTTAATTTCGCTAAAAAAGTTTTAATTTTTTTTATTTTTTAAAAATAAAAAATTAAAACTTTTTAGTCAAAATACAAAAGGTAATACAAAAGTGAATAAAATTTTAAATAAAAACTAATAATGGGGCCTAATATTGAATCCGTTTCATAAATATGGGTTTGTTGTCGAAAAAATTTGCGTTAAATATTAAACCGTATCGAAAATAAAATTTTCGATCGAAGTGAACTCACTTACCGACTTGATAAAATGCTTTCCGCGGCACATAGATGTCGCTAATTTCGAAATCATTGATACCGTAATATCGAAAATTTGTGTCGAAATCAATCCGTTGGTGAGTGCGTTGCGGAATTCTTACAAAAATGGATAATTTGTAAGTATTTTTAAAAACAATTGCTAATGACGCTATCATTTATATTTTAAATTGATATTTTAGAGATAAGAGACAAAAACACACCAACAAAAAACAATTTGAAGTGTTAGTAAGTGAAATGAAGCTGCACCCCGACATAGCGAAAGGATTTTCGCAAAGAGCACCAGGCGAATTGAATCGATAATGTAGTTTGACATTTGTGTTTTTGATAAAGCAGTTTATCGGCGGAATGAATGATTGCATGAAAATTTTCGATCGAAAATCTGTATCGTATCGAAATCGAATTCGTTGCGGATTCAATGATTAGGCCCATTATACTAACACAAAGTTCAGCGTTCGTTCGGTAAAAAATTCAGCATCGTTATACAACCGTTAACGCCGAAGTCCAAAGCAAAACTAAACCAGTGGTCGACATGAGAGGATCTGTCACTGTGTTGGTGAACACGAAAAAAAAAATAACCCAGTGAGAAATTGGAATTAAAATTAAACAATTTTTTATTAATTAATAGTATAATGAAAATTAACAAATTGTATTTTGAGGATATATTCCCTATTATCTTTAAAATGCTTGGAACATAAAAGGCATTGCATGGCATCAAAGGCATTTAGAATCATAAAATATTTCTCGCAGGGCATATTTCGTTCTGTGCTATGGTCTTGCGTGATGTTAATTCGTTGATGGCTCGACAACGACTGAACGATAGAGCGTAAGCGTACGTGTGAAGTTAGTTTGCACAATTGTGCTAAGAAATGCCGACCACTGAACTAAACTAAATTTCTAACGACACGCACTGATGATACGACCAAATTATTTTGGTGAAGTCGTCCTATCGGCAAACCAACGAAGTGCAAGAGCTACTAGCGACGGCGCTGCCTAACGAAAGAATGAAAAGCCTAAACGAAGACTGATTAGTATTTATAGCTGTGTAGTTAAATGTGTGCGGGAATAATGCTGCTTCGGCAGCTAACCAATGACGAATGAAATTTGGCGGAAAAATGTTTAGCAAACCCGAACCACACAAAGTCTCCGCGTTTTACGTACATTCTCAGCAATTAGAAACCTTTCGTTGGATTCATTTACTAAGAACGATGACAATTTGTTTAGTTGGGTTTGTAACGCCAGCTAAAGTGACTGTTACTTTCTGAGATCATAGGATATGTTTGAAAAACTTGACGGTATGGAAATTTATAACATTTAATTATTTTTAACGTAATTTAATTAAATTTATTCCAATTTAGTGTAATACTAGTGCTCAATAAATGTAAGAAGAGTAAATGTAACTAGCAAATAATAATAAATAAATGTTCCAAGGCTAATTTCGAAATAAGCTTAAACTTCAATGTTAAAGCAATAAGGGGGTAGAGAGTGTGTGAAAATTTTTGAAAAGAAGTGAGTTAAACATAAATCGATGTTATATAAGAGCGTATGTTACTAGCAATAATAATAATAAATAATAGCGAGTAATTTCGAAATATGTTATGAAATGAGCGTGTAAGGAGTTTTTACAGGTTTTTAACATAAATTTCTGAAACTTAAAATAATTTTGTATAAAAGTAAATGTTTCCTGAAACATACAAATATATATAGAAGTAATCTCAAAAAATGATACCGTTTTTAATTTTTACAGCATGAGTGTGCAGAGAGTTAGTTGAGATTTACAAAAGAATAGCTTCAATATATAAATACTTGTATATAGGAATACTATCTACCATTAAACAAACTTCTTATTTCAAATGATAATTCTGCAAAACCTCTGTTAAGTTTATACAAAATATGCTCAATAAAATAAATAAAATAATCTTAATGTAGGTCAGTTTTGTTTACAACCTTTTCTGAGTGAATTACATTAAATGAGAGAAGGACTGCACGAATTCGCCGTAACTAAAGTGAGCTATGTATTTCGAAAGCCATACTCAGCGCAAATTATGTATTTTTAGGTGAGGTATTAAAATGTGAGAGGTCGAATGAGTAAATTGCACTCTTCACTTAAAACCCTCTTCAATAGAAATGAATAACTGAGTGAAAGTTTGAGACTGAGAAAAAAGTGTTAATCAAATTAATATTTGAGTTTTATTTTTAGTTCGAGAGAGCCATGAAGTGCACTAAAGGAAAATGAGCTGTAAAAAAATTAGAAAATAAAGAACTAAAGATGCGATAATTTTACTATTAATTTCAGAAATGTTTTTAAAAGGAAAGCTAGACCTGTCCTTCAATCAAAAAGTATGAGAATATCACATCCAATTAACAACACTCGACGACCTACATGTATGTATGTATTATATAATCAACATATGCGTACGCATTTTTCCTCTTGTTGCTTGCACTACTTTGATTTTGTGTACATATGTGTGAATGAGCAAGTTTATTGAGGTTTTTCGATTTACGATGCCATTGAAAGAATTTTAGAAATTAAGTAGTAGGCGCCACAATGAATAGGCTATAAATTGCTTAAGTACAGTTCATTGGCCGATTTTATGGCTGAAGGCTGAAATTTAACTAAGTATTTATTGAAATTCAGCAAATGATTTACAATGATGATAATTTCTGAAAGGCGTTTGTTCGCTGGTGTTTTGACAAAAAATTTATTGTGCTCATAACGGTCTGTCGGAGATCTTGCAGATCAAAGAATACCCATGAATTTACTGATTTTTTGAAAAGAGGTCTTAGCCAAACGTATTTTTTGCAATTTATTTATTCTTAAATACGCGTAGCGATTCACGTTTAATGTTTTCAATTGACTGACAACAGTTTCCACGGAGCAGTTGTTTGAGTTTTCTGGTTAGCCAGAAGTCACACGGAGCTAAGTCAAACGAATACACTGATACGCGTGTGTTCAAAAAGTATCGCGAATTTTGTGTTTTTTCAAAAATTATTTATTTATTCATGAATATCTATTTTGTCTCCTTCAAAGTAGTCCCCATGAGATATTATACACTTGTGCCAACGGTTTTTGCAATCTTCGAAGCACTTCAAAAAATAATTTTTTTTATCTTCTTCAGCTCCTCCTTCGATGTCGTCTTTATTTCGTCAAGAGAAGCGTAACGTCGTCCTTTCATGGGTCGATATTATCTATTAACTATTATCATAACATATACTATAAAAATTTTCACTGGGGTTCATTAAGGTCCTTAACTACCATCACCTATCACATGAAGTAAAGTCAGCGGTATGTTCGAAAATGCTGATATTAGTTATACTACTACTTTAACCAGAAATATATACTATTACGAGTAAAACCTTGACCTTATTCAACTAATTTTTGATGCACGAGATACAATTATTTCTGAATTTCTGTTGTAAGCCCTACATAATGACCGATATTATCGACATTTTTGGTCATAAGGTGACATACTTTAAATGCACTATTAGTGCAAATTTTTATCAAGTTATTTCATTTTATTTTTGTTTTGTACAATGGAAAGTGAAATAATCTAATGGAATTTAAAACTGTATTGTATGAGAATTAGGCGTGGATGTAGTTCGATTTTGCATTGTGACATAACAATTAAGGTGAAGCGATTTTATTAATTTTTTATTTCTGTTTCGATATACCTGTGAAAAGTTGCTGTTTTAGGTAAATATTAGACGCAAGAAAAATCAGTAATCTCATGCTATGTTTAGAGGTGCCCCCATCGACTTGAAATTTTGAGAATTTATGCCAAATACCCATAAATTAGCAAACATTTTATTAACGTTATTTGATATTGTAAGCGATTTTATGTTGGAGTAAAATAGAATTAAATGATCTTCAAACATATATATCACTCTCTTATTTTATTATAATAACATAGCTCGTTCAGCACTTTGATTTCACATTCCTTAGCCCACACTCCAAAACTTTCCACATGCCATATGTTATGCTAATTTTGCCAGGCACTCACTTTACACAATCCGAGGCCAATAATATCCAAATAACGGTAGATTTAAGTAAGCAACTGACTGCGATCTGTCAATTCTGTATAGTCTTAAATTTGAATAGAGTAAAGCGGCTTGATTTTAAAAAAGTAAAAAAACTTAAGTTAATACCTTTATTCTTTTGTTTGCCGTTTATTTATTTGTTACATCAAATTTTAGAGCTGGAATTGGAATATTTACAGTAAGTAGTACTTTTCATGTATATTTGATGCTTGTAGCTTAGCTCATAACTGTAATTAGTACCTATTACTTGTCTTGATTGTAGAAATATGTCTCATGTTAAAACAAGACAAACGACGAGGTGTCCCGTCTTTGGTGTGTCGGAGAAGTTACCTGTTTCTCAATTACCTACGTATAATGATCTGATGAAACGTTATCTGTTCATAAAACATTACATGAAGCCTGAAAAACAACAAAAGAGCCAACTGTTCTTGAAATACTTTAAAGATTAGTGGCGAAGTTCTAAAAATATGGCAAAAATCTTCACTGCCAACTATAAGTGTATCGTAAAAAGAATGTTACAATTGTTTCATTCCACACGACAAATACAGGAGCTTAATGAAACCATATCAAGGCCGTCAAACTAACATAAAATACCAAGAAAAGATTAGAACATTTATATCAGAGTCGGTTGATTATCTGATATCTGCAGCTGCAAGTGTAAAGTTATCAGAAATTGTAGCTTTATAAAAGGGCGTCGTGTTGCCAAGGAGGAAGTAAGTTTCTTACTCGACGAAAAATCAAACAGAAAAATGCTGATAGGCGGATTCAATATAGTTTCAACTGTGAAGAATTAAAAAAAAAAGAAGATAGAAAAGAAAAAAGTTTATCGCGTAATACAGAGGCACATTATTTTGCCAAATCGCGTCTGTTTCTGAGATTTCTGAAAGCAGCAGCTCATGTGATAGTTTTTTCGTACAATCTAGTCCTAATCAAAAAGACACCAACAGGGCAAGGAAAAATTATCACCACCTCTGAAAAATAACAGATACAATTTACCGTCATTACCCCTTGCATGTGATCGTACTGGAGTCTCCAACAGAGCTGCTGCAATTATAGCTTCTTCTATCTTAAAAGACGTTGGTATTATTTCGTCGAACGATTCAAGTTGCGTTATTGATCGTTAAAAGTTGCGCTATGAAAGACCTAAGGTCAGAACAACTTTACAAGAAGCGAACTGCAATAAAATACTTCGTGGTTTGTATTTTGATGGAAGGAAGGATAAGACTTTGGGTCGTACTGCTAAAGAAGGGAACGAAAGATAGAAGATCATTATGTGATTTTATCGGAACCAGGAGGCAACTATTTTGGTGGTATCACCTGTGAGTTGGGGGCTGCTAAAAATATTAAAGACACTGTATTATTATATTTGAAATCTAAGTCGGTAAATTTGAGTGAATTAGCTGTTGTTGGAGGCGATGGAACTGTGGTGAATACAGGTTTCAAAGGGGGTGTTATTCGTCTGACGAGGAGAAATTCAATAGGCCATTACAGTGGCTTATTTGTCAATTGCATTCAAATGAGTTACCACTACGTCATCTTTTATTACATTTAGATGGAAAAACTATAGGACCTAAAAGCTTTTCAGGCGCCATCGGATCTCAATTACAAACTTGTCAAACAACGCCGATAGTCGAATTTACTGTTATGAAATAACTAGGGAAGAGATTAGTACCGACCAAAAGCATTTATACGACATTATGACCGCTATCAGTACTGGTATATTTTCATCTGATTTAGCTGATATGGGAGCTGAAACCCTTAACCATTACAGATGGCTAACAACAGCTAATTGAATTCTAAGATTGTATGCCACTAAAACTGACCCAGAAGAAAAACTAAATACATATTTATGGACCAATGTGGTTTAGAATAAAATGTAATTTTTTTTGTATTAACGGAGCAGAAAACATATAGCAAGCCATTAACCTACGTCGGTGTTTGAGTTCCGATATGAAAGCAATCGGTCTCGAAGAAAATCTTCTCGTTGCCATGCTTAGTGATGACAGAGAGATTATAAGAGCTTACTCGTATCGAGCCGTGAACATTGTATATTAAGTTTGTCACGAAGTTTGTAACACCCAGAAGAAAGCGTCGGAGACCCTATAAAGTATATATATAAGTGATCAGTATGTTGAGCTTAGTCGATTTAGTCATGTCCGTCTGTCTGTCTGTATATATACGAACTAGCCCCTCAGTTTTTAAGATATTGTTTTGAAATTTTGTAAACGTCATTTTCTCTTCAAGCTGCTTATTGATCGGAACTACCGATATCGGCCACTATAACATAAAGCTGCCATACGAACTGGACGATCGGAATCAAGTTCTTTTACGGAAAACTTTTGCATTTGACATGATATATTCACGAAATTCGGTATAGATTATTTTCTAAGGCAACAATGTAATCTTCAAAAAAATTGTCCAGATCGCCTCACTATAGCATATAGTAGACATAGAACCTGAATTTTGGATTGGAATCAAGGGCTTGTATGGAAAACATTCACATTTGCCGTGGTATTTTCACGAATTTTGACATGGAATACTGCTTAAGGTAACAACATAATCGCCGAAAAAATTCTTCAGATCGGATTACTATAGCATATAACTTCCATACAAACTGGACACAGTAAAATAAATTTACATGTAAAGGGTATATTAGCTTCGGTGCAGCCGAAGTTAACGTTTTTTTCTTGTTTTAAACGGTGCTTTCACAGTCTTTGACCAACACTGCTCGACAATTTCTAAACCGATTAGAATCAAATTTTAACACGAGCTTGCTAAATATGTTTTTCGGGTAATTAATCTAAGATTTTTTCTTGTTATTAAAAAGCTTTTTTTATAAACAAGTTAGAAAAGCCAAAAATATTTTTTTTTTATTTGCGAAACTGCCATTTTAGTCAAAAAGTTTTATTTAGCTTATTCCTTTAATTTGTTTTACTAGATTTGGCATTACTTTAACGAAATCTGCTTGGGTTTTTAATTTCAGAGAATCCAGTTCAGAGACATAGTGGTCAATCCTCTCCACTGACATAGTGGTCACTTGTCATTAAACAAACAGTCTTCGCAGACAATTGTCGCAAACAGTCGTCACTTCGCTCCCACGTCATTGTCGACAGTCAGAACTTTGAAATCGTAGATAACTTCGTCTATCTTGGAATCACTATTAACAACAACAATAACGTCAACTTCGAAATTTAACGCAATTTAACTCTTGTCAGCAGGTGCAACTTCGAACTGTTATATGCTGCTGAGGCACCGTTGGAGAAGTGGAGAAGGACCTGGCATTTAAAATTTGATTTGGCTCCAGACAGTGAAAAAGAAGAAACGGCTGGTGCGCTGTTCTTAACTCGGCTATAACCGCGTAAGCGATGTCTATCCCAATAAAGAAAGAAGAAGAAGTCTCAATGGTGCTTCTGCAAAAATGCACAGCTTGCACAAAATGCAATTCTTACGTCTAAATTTATGGGCGAAGTCACTTAAGACATAAATTTAGTGGAGCATTCATGGTGCTTAATAAATATACAACGTATGCGCATACAAACATAGGTATATAATAAAATACACCTACATATGTGTTTAGATGTGATAAACATAATTAAGGATATTTTATAGAGATTGCCCGTAATATACTTTTGTACTTTTTGTACATGCGTTTTGGTTTGACCTTTTTCGCAACTCCCATTGAAACACTCATTTCACTCATGAAATGTGCTTTTGGAGATAGGAATACACACAAATACATTTATTTTGTGCGTCTTTTTTTTCTGAGCATTCAAACAGGTGCTTTATTTTATGAAAACTGAAGTTTGTATAAATAAATTTCTGCTGAAGAATAATTCTAAATTTTATTTTAAAGTTGGCAGTAAACCTTCTCAAAAATTATATCTTGCAGACAACTTTCTTGAAAAGTTTAGTCTGATGATGGTGTGATATTACCACTAAGGATGACAACGATTAATCATTTGATTAAATTAATCGATTATTTTAATTCAATTTACGATTTAATTGCATCGTAACACCTTTTCTAATTACTCGACTATTACTCGAGTAATTGTAAAATAATCGCAAACAGCATTTGAATTATACATTTTATGTTAAAAGTTAGCGTACGAGGGCCGAAATTGATTGCATCAGTCATTAATGAGTGGAAACGGTGTAAATATAGCTAAATTCTAATATGTCAACGTAGTTTAATATCAACAAATGACTGTTTGGTGACACTGCATTTACAGTTAAGTCAAACGCATTTTATGTTCAGTTGTTTGAAGAGCAAAGACGCCAGTTAAAAACGAAGTGTGGAAATTTTTTAATAAAATAAGCAATAACTACGTTAAATGTTAACGTTGCTGCAAAAATTTAAAATTTTCTAATAACACATCAAATATGTTGCAGCATTTAAAATTAAAACATGCTGTAGCCTGCAAATTGGTGGTAAGTTGGAGCAATCTGTATTACATTTTAAATTTCTTCTAGTTATATATATATATATATATTAGGCCGGGTCGATTTGTGGGGAGGCAAAAAAATCGCCCATTGCTCTATGAAAATCATATTCTAGGGATCAAAATAAGAAACTTTGCCGAAGGAACCATACCTCTGACACGAATTCTGATGTCCTCCAATTTGGGTCGAACTTTTGGGTAGGGGCAAATTTTGAAATAGAATTGAAATTACCATTTCATTCTTATTAGATCTGAAAGTGAGGAGAACTAAAACAATAACCACTATGATATTTCAAAAAAAAAAATAATAAGTGAAGTGACCATTCCAAATCAAAAAGTTTACAATGAATCCACCATCCTCTACACCGCAAGATGAAGCAACTACATCAACAACTATCGAAAACCCAATGGTTTTTGGCGTGTCTACTGATTTGACTGATCTTAATTTACCAACCCATCTGGATATCTTGAGATATTATTTTTAGTTAAGCGAACGTGCTAAAACAGAACAAAAAAAGTTTTCCCATAAATTATTCACTATTCAAGTACAAGATAAGTTGATTGGAATTTGGGAAAAACTTGGTATGAAAATAATGCTGAAAAAAAGTGTATGTTATAAATTGAACAAATTGCTTGACAAGTATCAAGAGCAAGTCCAGAGAAGAAACAACATCCAACATATTACAGAGTATGTAAAATCTCTGGAAACAATTTTTTACATTGGAACATGTAAATGCGTTTTGAAGGCAGCTCCATGTGCATGCGGCTGGAATCCCGAACGCCTCAAAGAGTTCATGCACGATCAACATAATCAGAGAAGACTAACAATGAATGCATTTATGATGGAAACTGAAGAGCAAGGAGCAACGTCTATTTCATCAATGCCAACATAGCAAGATCCCGATGATTCAACATACGCAACGCCACCGATTCAAGAAGATATGGATAGAAGCACAAGTTCACAATACATAGAGAGATGTTTTAATTAATTGTTTTAACTTTGCCTTGGTATGTGACAAATTTGGTGTGCCTGACAGAGTAGCATAAGCATTGGGAACCGCTCTTTTGCAAGATTTTAAAATTAAAGATAAGCATGGGAAACCTCTCATCATGGATAAATCGAAAGTTCGCAGAGAAAAAGAGAAATGCAGACAAGAAGTGCTTCGCAAACGGTTAGATGATACCAATTTGTTAGCGTTTTCATTCGATGGCAGAAAAGATGATACTTTAACGATAGATAAAATTGATGAGAAGTATCATATTAGGATGGTAAAAGAACCTCATCTTGTTATTTTGAGAGAACCCAATTCTGAATTGATTGGTTACGTAAGACTGGAACATGAAACCGCTGAATTCAAAACAACCAAATTAAATGGTTTTTTCAAAGATATATCACTGGATACATTAACTGGAATATGCACTGACGGTGAGCCAACAAACACTGGCCCACACAGTGGAATTATACGACGATTCGAATTGGTGTTAAAAAGACCATTGCATTGGTTTGTTTGCCTTCTACACTTCAACGAACTTCCGTTTCGGCATTTGTTTAAAGCTTTGGATAAATCAACCAGCACTAGACCAAGATCGGCAACCGGGAAACTGAGCCGTCAAATCGAAACTTGTGAAACTCTTCCGGTAAGTTATTGCTATCACTCATTTATTATAATTGTCAACCATTTTTAATTATTTTATTACTTTTATATTTTTAGATGGTGGACGGCTTCTAGAAAATTAAGTTGCAAAATATGCCTTCTGCTCCAGAAAAAAAAATAATTTTCCACCGATTCGAAGTACGTATACGACCTGGCCCATGCAATTTCTAGCGGCGTGGTTCCGGTGGATCTGGCTAACACTAAACCAGGTAAAATTGTACATTCTCGGTGGCTCACCAAGGCCGCTAGATTATTACGATTAAATGTGACAACGGAAAATCCAGATGCAAATTTAAGAATTCTGGTTGAATTTATAATTAAATGTTATATGCCAATGTGCTTCAATATCAAGTATTACAGCTCTGTCGTGTACGGCAGTACATTATTTTTCAAGTTCATTGGTTGGTCACGATTTCTAGAACCTCGTTTACGCAAAATTGTCAATCAAGTAATTAAAGATAATTCATATTATGCACATTCGGAAAATATCTTGTTATCAATTTTGTTTGATGATAGGAAAGAAAAGCGCGACTGTGCCATCAAGAAAATTCTGCGCTATCGAACCGATGTTGACGAGCCAATGAAACTTAGAGTTTATAAAAAACCAGATATAAACTTTAATTGCACAAGTTATACAGAAATTATCAATTTGAATGATATAAATACCGTATTTGAACCACCATTCACACGAAGTATTCCGTATGATACATTGGAAGAATATTTAAATCAATATGATCCACCGTTTAATGTTCCAAAAATTCCATCACACATACAAGGAACGGAACAACATGTTCAATTGCTAGCTAGCGTTTCCAAACGGGTTATACCGGAAAATGTAGAGGCTGTTATGGCGAGGACATTAGAGAGCCGTGCGAAATTGCCCAGACTTGAAAGTAAAAAAGACTTCAAACAATAATATTATTTTAGTTTCTTTTCTATAACTCACTTAAATTAATTTTTTCATTTACATATGTTCTGACTAAATAAATTTCTTAAGAGAAAAAATAGATATTATTATAAATAAATAAATAAAAATAAAGAAAAAACATAGCCATTTAGCTGATTTTTTCATGTAAAGGCTAAAAATGGTGATTTTTTGGAATGATTGTATGGGGAACCCCCCAGGGGAGTTCCAGGGGTTGTGCCACTGGCATGGGTAGATCGGCCGTCCAAAGTTAGTGGAAGTCGGTCATACATTTGGACTCGATTGGAGCACTCTAAATGGGTCAAAGTGGGATTTTTCAAAAGTTCGACCCAAATTGGGGGACATCAAAATTCGTTTTAGAGGTATGGTTCCTTCGGCAAAGTTTTTTATTTTGATCCCTAGAATACGATTTTCACAGAGCAATGAGCGATTTTTAAATCGACCCTCCCTAATATATATATGTATATATATATATATATATATATATGTACAAATTAGACTCTGCAATCTAGGAGTAACAATGTTTCCCTAAGTGATGATGACGCTGACACCATGATTGAAATACCGAGTTGCAGCAGAAAACCAATTGATGAAAGCCCTTTGAATGAGGGGCCAAGCTTCAGCAGCAAGAAACCGAATGAAAGAAGCATAAGAGAGCTACCCAGCTGTAGCAGTAAAAATCCTCAACTCGTCATTTCTAAAGTCTTCCAAAATATTTAAAACTTTTCGTTTCATGGCTCAAAGAACAAAAAGCTACAGCATGGAATAATGGAAATGGTTATCAAGGATAATCTACCATTTGACTTTGTTGAAGTTGTATTAAAATACATTACAAAACAAATTGATAATTAATGACGCTTTTTGTTCATTTATTTTTTAAAAGGTAAGGCTTCTTAAGTTTCATGAAGCAACATTTTCCTCTTTACAAAGTCCCAACAAGAAATACCATCAGGGCTCACATTGATAAAATGTACGATGAAGAAAAAGAAAAATGTGTAGCGATGCTAAAAACTTTTTCATATTTGAGTTTAACGACAGACTGATGTAGAAATGAATAGCATGCTTGGTGTGACCATTCTTGGTGTAAATGGGACGAAGCAATTTAATGGAACAATTGGCGTTTATAAATTAACGGAAGCACATACTGCAGCACATATTTCCGGAGTCCTCATTGCTGCTTTGAAAGACTTTTCTATTAACGAAAAACAAGTAATGGCTGTAGTGACCGACAATGGTGCAAACATCGTAAAAGCAGAACATGATTCATTTGGCAAAAAACGCCATATTCCTTGTTTTGCACACACCCTCAATTTGGTATGTGAAAACTCACTGAACAATCCTGAAGTAAATGCAGTTATTGTAAAATGCAAAGAAATAGTTAAGTGGCTAAAAAGAAGCTAATGATGATCTTCGAAATATGTAAGCTGCTGCCGGAGTACCTGAAGGCAAAATGCTAAAGCCAATTTTGGACGTGAAAACACGTTGGAATTCGACCTACTACATGCTTGAATGGTTCATTAAACTATGTTCATATATTAACCAAATACTCCTAAACTATTCTGACGCACCGGTAATGATAACATCTAAGGAAAAAGATGATATCATGGAAATAATCAGTATATTGAGACCATAGAGGCAATAACTGTACAACTAAGTGGTGATCAACGAGCAACGTTAAGTCAGGTGATTCCATTAGTTCACTGTGGTCGGTAACAAATAGTGAGAATAACAGCTAAACTGCCAGTCGCTGAAAAACTAAAAGATATCGCGTTAAATCAGTTTGATCGTAGATTTGGCTACATCGAAAATTTCTTTTTGCTAGCTGGATCAACATTACTCGACCCGAGATTCAAAATTATCAATTTCAAAGACCCATTAGCAGTGTCCCCAGTTATAAAGTTTTTACGTACTGGAATAACAGTTGCAGATGATACTATGGAAACGGGCAGCGAGTTCTGTGGAATCAGTAGAGAATGAGTTTGGCCTCTGGGCTCCTCACAAAATTCTAGTGCACAAAAGAAGAAGGAAGGGCAACGATTTTACATCTCCACATGATGAATTGAGCTTTTATTTGAATTGTCAGGTATAATAACTAAGTCGAAACACTATTGATGCTTGGGAGGAAATGAAAACCGTTTACCCAAAACTGTACGGACTTTCAAAAAAGTATTGTCATCTACATGATGCCTCAGTACCATCTGAGCGGCTTTTCTCAGAAGGGGGGGCAACTGCGACCGAAAAACTCAATCGTTTGACAACAAAACGTTTATCGAAATTGCTTTTTCTTCAAACTTGGTTGAACAGAGAATACATTTTCTTGACTTCAATGAATATATTTTTATTTATGCTAATACTATGTTTGGACCGACATTGAAAACATGTTTTCGTGGGGAAAACTGGTGGTGGTCTTAATTCAATTTAGTATTATTTGAAAACATTTAAATTAATCGAATTTTTAAATTAATTGCAATTAATTGCAATTATTTTTTTATATCTTGAAATTAATCATTTGATTATTTAATCGATTAAAAAAAAAAATTTGCATCCCTAATTTCTACGATTATTAGAAATTTAACCCAACACAACACTAGTCGAACGGTTTTGATACCGTAGTATTCAAAAAATATGAAGAGTGGAGTCATAAGTAGAAGTTCACGTAAGTGACGAAATTACTTGGGAGTGTCAAGAAACGATTTTTTTTAATATGGCTCAAGCAGTTCACGACTTCCGGTCCTAGACGAAGTATCCTCTGGATAGCCTAAATACATCCTTTTTAAGGCAAACTAAAGTGAGAAGATGCAACATCCCCTCCACAGGGTTGTACACTAGGTTTGGGACCCGCCACGTAAAAAACAGTACCAATGACAAAGACAAAACAGCTTCGGATTAGAGACACCCTTTTGATGGCGAACATGGAAAACGAAATAAGGACTATGATTTGAGATGCACCTGGAATGTTCGGTCTCTTAATTGGGAAGGTGCCGCTACCCAACTGGTTGATTTCCGCGTTAGAGTAAAGGCTGACATCACCTCCGTCCAACAAATACGATGGACGGGAAAAGGACTGAGGCGAGTGGGTCCTTGTGGAATGTACTACAGTGAAATTTACCACAGCAAAAAACGCACGTTAGTAAACACAAGGGAGGTTCGATGTCGAAAAGCTTAAATCACAACAGACATTAAAACGATTTTCTACTCAACTTGCACTCCTGCTCTCTGAGAGCACTCATCAACAACTCGTTATAAGGTACTTGTGAGACGGCATTTCACACTCCTTACGTACAGCTGCAACCGAAACCATTGGTTTTCGGAAAATACAAAAGAACAGCTGGTACGACGAGGAATGCCGTATCGCAGCGGAGAGAAAACAGACTGACTACTTTTTCGATTCGGGATTTCTAATAGTGCGGAAAAGTTGCCTTAGTACTTCCTGATTCCAATGCAACCCCAACTCCGGCCTTGAAATTTCGGAAATTCGACTAAAATCGTGAAATTGTCTACCTAGCGCCTGAAATACGCATCTCATGGCAAAATATATATAAAAAAAGTTATTTGTCACATCATGGCCGTAGGACGCGCCGGAGCGCAACGTGAAAATTGGCTTGCGCCCACATTTCTTGACGTTGCTATCACTCACATTCATTCACCTACGCCAAAGGACACGTTCGGATAGGTCTTCACACAAATATTTTTTCATCGAGTTCCTTCACTCTTGTCGGTGATTTCGCCGAGTGCTATCACTTATATTCTCTCAACAGAACACAGAACTCAAAATGTCTATATCTAAATTTAAATTTAGACAGAAATGTCCTGTGTTTGGCATATATCCGTACAATCTCTCTGAGTCCCAGTTACCTACTTACCAGGATGTTCTTTTGTGTTATCAGTTTGAGCATTTCGTATAGGGTGACTCCGAGGCGACAACTATGAACCTAGGAGTAAAGAGGTTACAGAAATAGTTGCAAAAAGGTTGAAAATACTTTCAAAAAGTCATCTATTCCGACAGTTTAACACACCAGAGTTGTACAAATGCTCACCACATACCATAAGAAATTTCTGACTCTTAAATAAATGTTTTTAAGGAACCCAATAGGTTTGAGCTCTAACAGAGACGACTTTGTTTCTTCTGCCAAAAAATTATTTGACATCGCTGCTTGTAAATGCATTTATTTTTCTTCTTGCACTTGTCCAAAGGAAAGGAAAGTTCCTATCAATGAAGAACCATTTTTTGGGACCAGAGAACTAGAAGAATTGGTCGCATTGGAAGTGTTGATCTACCCGAAACAAAAAAGATTACAAAGAAAAATGAACGTAAAGAAAAGCTTTCAAAACGTCATTCAACATCAACACTTACCAGAAAAGTATCAGCTAGAACACGTGACCATTCAGATCAGCCAGACTCTCATGCATCGCACATGGATTCTTCCAAAAACGATGCTGATGATGAATTTTCTCCTCCATCCTCTAAAACCAAACAAAACACACTAGTATTAGAACACACTGCTTTAGTTGCTCAAAGATTTGGACTAAGTGATAGAGCAGCGGCCTTGATTGTTTCATCTGCTTTTCTGGATGCCAAAAAAGTAGGTTTGATAACAGAGGATCAGGCTAGCTTTGTCACTGACAAATGCAAGATTAGTCGGGCAAAAAAAGGTTGGAATTAAGCTCCAAAACACCGAAAGTATTGACTCTGTATTTGGGCTGTATTTTGACGGCCGCAAAGACCATAAACTTACACAAGTCAGCGAAGGTGAAAAGTACTACCGCGACACTATCAAAGAGGGACATATTTCTCTTATAGCGGAACCTGGTTGTCATTACTTTGGCCAAGTCACCTCTCTTTCCGGGTCAGCTGAGGATGAAACGTAAGCTATATGGCAACATTTACAAGACAATTCAGTTGATGTGGAACATCTAGAAGTTGTCGGTGCTGATGGCACCAACACGAGCACAGGTTGGAAAGATGGAATCATTCGGAAACTAGAAGAAAGAATAAGTAGGCCATTACCGTGGGTTGTTTGTCTTCTACATTTCAACGAACTTCCATTTCGTGCTCTTTTCGAACACATAGATGGTGTCTCAAAGAGTCCAAGTACATTCTCTGGCGACATAGGTAAACTACTCACTAATTGTGAGAAGTTGCCTGTTGTCAAATTTGAAAGTTTTCCATCCTGCCAATTACCTTCTGAGGTTATTAATCCGACCCAACTTAGCACAGACCAAGCTTCTTCTTCTTCTTAATTGGCGTAAACACCGCTTACCTGATTATAGCCGAGTTAACAACCGCGCGCCAGTCGTTTCTTCTTTTCGCTACGTGGCGCCAATTGGGTATTCCAAGCGAAACCAGGTCCTTCTCCACTTGGTCTTTCCAACGGAGTGGAGGTCTTCCTCTTCCTCTGCTTCCCGCGGCGGGTACTGCGTCAATACTTTCAGAGCTGGAGTGTTTTCGTCCATCCGGACAACATGACCTAGCCAGCGCAGCCGCTGTCTTTTAATTCGCTGCACTATGTCAATGTCGTCGTATATCTCGTACAGCTCATCGTTCCAGCGAATGCGATATTCGCAGTGGCCAAAGCGCAAAGGACCTTAAATCTTTCGCAGAATTTTTCTCTCGAAAACTCCCCAACGTCGACTCATCGGTTGTTGACATCGTCCAAGCCTCTGCACCATATAGCAGGACGGGAATTATGAGTGACTTATAGAGTTTGGTTTTTGTCTGTCGAGAGAGGACTTTGCTTCTCAATTGCCTACTCAGTCCTAAGAAGCATCTGTTGGCAAGAGTTATCCTGCGTTGGATTACTAGGCTGACATTGTTGGCAGTGTTTACGCTGGTTCCAAATTAAACGAAATTACCTACAACTTCAAAGTTATGACTGTCAACAGTGACCTGGGAGACAAGTCGCGAGTGCGACGACTTTTTTGTTTGATGACAGGAGATATTTCGTCTTTCCCTCGTTCACTGCCAGACCCATTCTTTTTGCTTCCTTGTCCAGCCTGGAGAAAGCAGAACTAACGGCGCGGGGTGTTGAGGCTGATGATATCAATATCATCGGCATACGCCAGCAGCTGTACACTCTTATAAAAAATTGTATCTGCTCGATTCAGTTCTGCAGCTCGAACTATTTTCTCCAGCAGAAGATTGAAGAAGTCGCACGATAGGGAGTCGCCTTGTCTGAAACCTCGTTTGGTATCAAACGGCTCGGAGAGGTCCTTCCCGATCCTGACGGAGCTTTGAGTGTTGCTCAACGTCAGTTTACACAGCCGTATTAGTTTTGCAGGGGGTACCAAATTCAGACATCGCGGCATAGAGGCAGCTCCTTTTCGTACTGTCGAAAGTAGCTCTGAAATCGACAAAGAGGTGGTGTATGTCGATTCTCCTTTCACGGGTCTTTTCCAATATTTGGCGCATGGTGAATATCTGGTCGGTTGTTGATTTGCCAGGTCTAAAGGCACACTGATAAGGTCCAATCAGTTTGTTGACGGTGGGCATTAATATTTCACACAATACGCTCGATAGAACCTTATATGCGATGTTGAGGAGCCTAATCCTACGGCATTTGGCGCAGATTGTAGGGTCTCCTTTTTTATGGACTTAAATTCCAATCGTTGATCATGCTTTCGTCCGACCATATTTTACAAGGAAGCTGATGCATGCTCCTTATCAGTTCTTCGCCGCCGTGTTTGAATAGCTCGGCCGGCAATCCATCGGCCCCTGCCGCTTTGTTGTTCTTCAGGCGGGTAATCGCTATTCGAACTTCTTCATGGTCGGGTAATGGAACGTCTGCTCCATCGTCATCGATTGGGGAATCGGGTTCGCCTTGTCCCGGTGTTGTGATTTCACTGCCATTCAGCAGGCTGGATAAGTGTTCCCTCCATAATTTAAGTATGCTTTGGGCATCGGTAACTAGATCAACTTTGGGGGTTCTACAAGAGTATGCTCCGGTCTTGAAACCTTCTGTAAGCTGCCGCATCTTTTCGTAGAATTTTCGAGCATTACCCCTGTCGGCCAGCTTATCAAGCTCTTCGTACTCACGCATTTCGGCCTGTTTCTTTTTCTGTCTACAAATGCGTCTCGCTTCCCTCTTCAACTCTCGGTATCTATCCCATCCCGCACGTGTTGTGGTCGATCGTAACGTTGCGAGGTAGGCAGCCTGTTTTCTCTCCGCTGCGACACGGCACTCCTTGACGTCCAGCTGTTCTTTTGCACTTTCCGAAAACCAATGGTTTCGGTTGCAGCTGTACGTAAGGAGTTTGAAATGCCGTCCCACAGTTCCCTTATACTGAGTTGTTGACGAGTGCTCTCAGAGAGCAGGAGTGCAAGCCGAGTAGAAAAACGTTCGGCTGTCTGTTGTGATTGCAGCTTCTCGACGTCGAACCATCCTTGTATTTGTTGGCGTGCGTTTTTTGCTGCACAGAGGCGGGTGCGAATTTTGGCTGCAAAAATATAGTGGTCCGAGTCGATGTTAGGACCTCGGAGCGCACGCACATCTAAAACACTAGAGACGTGTCTTCTGTCTATCACAACATGATCGATCTGGTTGGTAGTTTTTCGATCCGGAGACAGCCAGGTAGCTTGATGAATCTTTTTATGCTGGAATCTTGTACTACAGATAACCATATTTCGGGCCCCGCCGAAGTCGATCAGCCTCAACACATTTGGGGATGTTTCCTCGTGGAGACTGAATTTACTGTCCGTAGTGCCAAAGATACAGGGTAGGCCATTTAAAGTTGACCCATCTGGCAACGCTGTAACTTTTAACAGCGCTGACAAATCGGCTAATGTCATACCGCGTTAGAAGCGTCATTCGAAGACAATTTATACCATGGAACAGTACACTCCAAAAGAACGCGCTGAAATTGTTCAGCTTTATATTCAAAATAACTTTTCAATTGTGTTAACTCAACGTGCGTTTCGCAAAAAAAAAATAAAGTGAAAAGTGCTCCAGTTAAGAACACAATTAAGTCTTTATACGCAAAATTTGTGAACACCGGTAATCTCAGTAATGCCAGTAATGCATCCAGACAACGCACAAGACGTTCTGATGAAAATATCGAAGCTGTACGAGCCAGTATTGAGGAGACTCCATCGACATCGAGTTATCGCCGCTCTCAGGAATTAGACATCTCTCGCACCACTCTCCGACGCATAATTCATAAAGATTTGAAGATGTTTCCATATAAAATTCAAATGGCACAAAAACTAAACCCAGCTTTTTATGCTGGAATCTTGTACTACAGATAACCATATTTCGGCCCCGCAAGTCGATCAGCCTCAACACATTTGGGGATGTTTCCTCGTGGAGACTGAATTTACTGTCCGTAGTGCCAAAGATACCTTCTCTGCCCACCCTGGCATTGAAGTCCCCAAGAACGATTTTGACATCGTGGCGGGGGCATCTCTTATAAGGGCGCTCCAAGCACTCATAAAAGGCATCTTTGGTCACATCGTCCTTCTCTTCCGTCGGAGCGTGGGCGCAAATGAGCGATATGTTGAAAAACCTCGCTTTGATGCGGATTGTGGCTAGACGTTCATTCATAGGGGTGAATGATAGTACTCGACGACGGAGTCTCTCTCTTGCGCTCCTTTTTATGGCCACTGTAGTAAATGTCACAAGGACCTACTTGTCTCTGTCCTTGTCCCGTCCATCGCATTTCTTGAACGGCGTGATGTCAGCCTTTATTTTCACGAGGACATCAACCAGCTGGGCAGCAGCACCTTCCCAATTAAGGGACCGGACATTCCAGGTGCATGCCCTCAAATCATAGTCCTTAATTCGTTTGCCATGGTCGTCATCAAAAGGGGGGTCACTCATCCGAGGCTTGTTGTTTCCTTTCATTGGGGGTGTTTCTTTTACATGGCGGGTCCCAAACCCAGCGAACAACCCTAAGTAGGGAATATTTCGCCTTCTCATTTTAGCTCGCCTTCAAACGGATGTTCTTAGGCTACCCAGAGGACACTTGGTCAAAGACCGGAAGTCGTGAGCTGCTTGAGTCATATGTAAAAGAATCGTTTCTGGCCACTCCCAAGTGAATGGCGATCAGAGAACTTTCCTCACTTGCGTGAACTTCTACACATGACTCCATCCTCCAGAGCAAGCTTATCTCTATAAAATATCAGAAGCTGTTATTTCCGGTCAATTTTCCTCAGATTTAGCGCCGCTACATCCAGGTAACATGTGCAAATCGTTATAGAGATGTCCGACGTTTGATAACGACTGATTAAACTGATTTGGATCTTCCTCAATTGATGTGCTAGCGGTAGAAATATTCTCGGCCTGCGAACACTTCTTTATCTTATTGGCACGGGAAAATTTTGTACTGTGGCTGTGGATTCAAAATTCAAACGCTCAATTGTTGATCTGACAGGACTATCATGACGACAACAAATTGGACTTAGCGCTCTTAAAGTTGAGGCAACTTAATCGGAATATCTAAACTTTAGTAATTTCGACTCGTTGTTGAATCGTTTATTTTTACATGATGAAATCATTAGACCCTATCGGTCTACTTTTGTAGCTTTCCTATTGAAAAACCCGTTATATATAAAATATCAGCACTAGAAATTGAGCCGATTTACCCATGGCCGCCAGTTTGCCTGTCTGTATACAGAACGACCCCTTAACAAATTATTAGTGAGATAATATATAACGTAATGTTGCAATCTTCGAAGAAATTGTTCAAAGTTCTTATAACAAATATTACAGCTTATGTGTATAACTTCATCACTCAAATACAAAATAAAAACAGAAAAATATCAGACAAAACTTGACACGTAGAATGTATGGGGCAAAATTGTACTATTTCAACGCTGCTCGTATACCACAGAATAAAGTTATGTCTCTTCGGCTGTACTTGTTGCTTAGGCTGTTTTATTTTTACTGATGTATGGTACGAGTAGATGTAGCAAAGCTTGACAGTTTTGTTTCCTGTTGCTTCTATATTGGCGTCGCATAACTTCACTTGACGAATGGTGACAGCTAAAGAAGTTAAAATCATCAGAGTAAAAAGCTATTCCAGGAGGAGAGAGTGAACACAGAAAGCAAAGGAAGAAGATCGAGAAGTCGCATTATTGAAATTTGGAATTTAAGTAAGTACTCGTGAGAGAGAGTGTATCCATGCATACTATGACGATTGGCGATGCCAATGGAATCAGCGGAAATTAATTATTATGTCAGATGCTTCTTTGTCCGACTTTTTAAATATATACTTTCCTATCATGTAGACCTTTAAATTATAATTATTATGTATAATAGATATACATATACTGAGAATACTCAACTAATTCATTATATAAATTTTGGCCCCCTAAAAATTCTGACCACACATGATCAAAAGACTTACACACTCTTATTCCTCACACTAAAGGATAGTTAATAATACCGTAAATTGAAATATAAGGTATAAATCATATAGATCCAGAAAAATAGCTCACTAAATAATTATGTAAAGACTTATTAAAATAAAATAGAGAAACATTAGAAATTAAATAACCTAATACTCCTCCTACCACACAAACAAATAAAGTCAATAACTTTAAATAGCCGTTATATTGGATGCCCTTCTGTTTGTATACATTACTATGTGCAGGTTTCCCCCCATCGGATGCCCACCTGGTTATGTAGCATTTTTCGTTACTATTCGTTGGTAGCCCGTAAACAACATTAAAATGCTGCTGTGTAGAACGCCACAGGTACAATTTTAATATTATTAACGTATGGTAATAAGATAGCTGGATATGTTATTTCATGCAGTATCCAAACCCTCAATATATAGTATTAATATTTAAAAATTATTTTTCCGCTCATGTTAAAGATATTGATAGAGCTAAGTAGTAATTTACAAAAGCAAAACATATACAATGCGTTTTTAATATAATCATTGGAAGAAATTTTTTCTTTGCTTTAAATTTCCTTCATGTTTCTTAACATCTATACATAGGTGTATATATGGCGCCGAAATATAAAATATATAAAAACTTAAAATAAATATATGCGCTCACATTGTTAAGATTATTGAGAACTTCATCGCTGATATCAATTTGGTTGGTTTAAAATAATACAAAGACAATTTTCTAAGGACTAGAATATGTTATCTTTAAATTACTGCAAATTTGAAATTTCGCTATCATAATTTTGAATTTTAAGAGGTTATACACAGTCCGAATTTTCAAAAAATTGATTTACTATATTTATTTTTTAATATATACATAGTACCTTAGAATACATACAGAAAACATTACTCAAAAACGGCTAGACCGATTGCTCTCAAATCTAAAAATGACCTTCTTAAATATATATTTTTTTTTGGATTTTTTGTAATTAAATTTTATTTTTATTGAAGAGTTAAATGATATTCAACACAATATAAATTCAACTTTGTTTTCATTTCAAAACACATAATTTCACGCAGGAGAACGGCTGACCCCGCAGCCGTATGAACGCAAACTTCCCGGAATTTTACTTTGAAACTTCCAGTGTAAGTCATTATTATTTGTATTTTTGCAGCGAAAATTGCGCGTGCACTCAAGGAATCGTAGTTGCGATAGTTTGGTCAAAGTCCGGACATTCGTGATGAGTTCATCTTTCGTGAATTGATAAACGACAGATGGATGGAGTCATGTGTAGAAGTTCACGCAAGTGAGGAAAGTTCTCTGATCGCCATTCACCTGGGAGTGGCCAGAAACGATTCTTTCACATATCGCTCAAGCAGTTCACGACTTCCGGTCTTTGACCAAGTATCCTTTGGTTAGCCTAAGAACATCCGTTTGAAGGCGAGCTAAAGTGAGAAGGCGAAAAATCCCCTGCATAGGGTTGTGCGCTGGGTTTGGGACCCGCCACATAAAAAAACCCCCAAATAAAAATAAACAACAAGCCTTGGATGAGAGACCTCCCTTTTGATGATGACCATGGCAAACGAAATAATTAGGACGAATTGAAGACATGCACCTGGAATGTCCGGTCCCTTAATTGGGAAGGTGCCGCTGCCCAGCAGGTTGCTGTCCTCGTAAAAGCAAAGGCTGACATCACCGCCGTCCAAGAAAAGCGAAGGACGGGACAAGGACAGAGACGAGTAGGTCCTTGTGGTATTTACTACAATGGCCATATAAAGGAGCGCAAGTTTGGTGTGGGATTCGTGGTGGAAGAGAGAGCGCTTGGAGCGCACTTATGAGATCTGCCCCCGCCACGATGTCAAAATCGTGCTTGGCGACTTTAACGCCAGGGTGGGCAAAGAAGGTATCTTTGGCACTACGGTCGGTAAATTCAGTCTCCACGAGGAAACATCCCCAAATGTGTTGAGGCTGATCGACTTCGCCGAGGCCCAAAATATGATTATCTGTAGTACTAGATTCCAGCACAAGAAGATTCATCAAGCTACCTGGCAGTCTCCGGATAGGAAAACCACCAACCAGATCGATCATGTTGTGATAGACGGAAGACACCTCTCCAGTGTTTTAGATGTGCTTGCGCTCCGAGGTCCTTACATCGACTCGGACCACTATATTGTTGCAGCCAAGATTCGCACCCACCCCTGTGCAGTAAAAAGCGCACGCCAACAAACACAAGGAAGGTTCGACGTCGAGAAGCTGCAATCACAACAGACAGCCGAACGATTTTTTACTCGGCTTGCACTCCTGCTCTCTGATAACACTCGTCAACTTCGGTACAAGGGAACTGTTGGACGGCATTTCAAACTCTTTACGTACAGCTGCAACCGAAACCATTGGATATCGGAAAATGCAAAAGAACAGCTGATACGACGAGGAGTGCTGTGTTGCAGCGGAGAAAAAACAAGTTGTCCACCTCGCAACGTTACGATCGACCACAACACGTGCGGGATAGGATAGATACCGAGAGTTGAAGAGGGAAGCGAGACGCATTTGTAGGCAGAAAAAGAAAGAGGCGGGAATGCGTGAGTAGGAAGAGCTTGATAAGCTGGCCGACAGGGGTAATACTCGAAAATTCTACGAAAAAATGCGGCGACTTACAGACTGGAGCATACTCTTGTAGATCCCCCAAAGGTGATCTAGTCACCGATGCACAAAGCGTACTTAAATTATGGAGGGAACACTTCTCTAGCTTGCTGAATGGCAGTGAACGTACAACGCCAGGAGAAGGTGAACCCGATTCCCTAACGATTGGAATTTAAGTGTGCTATGCCCTATCCATAAAAAAGAGGCCCCACAATCTGCGCCAACTACCGTGGGATTAGCCTCCTCAACATCGCATATAAGATTCTATCGAGCGTAATGTGTAAAAAATTAAAGGCCCCCGTCAACGAGCTGATTGGACTTTATCAGTGTGGCTTTAGACCTGGCAAATCAACAACCGACCAGATATTCACCATGCGCCAAATCTTGGAAAAGACCCTTGAAAGAAGAATCGACACACACCACCTCTTTGACGATTTCAAAGCTACTTTCGACAGCACGAAAAGGCCTTTATGCCGCGACGTCTGAATTTGGTATCCCCGCAAAACTGATACGGCTGTGTAAATTGACGTTGAGCGGCACCAAAAGCTCCGTCAGGATCGGGAAGAACCTCTCCGAGCCGTTCGATACCAAACGAGGTTTCAGACAGCTGCTTGCATATGCTTTTAATTTTTAAATTTTTTTTTCTCCAGGCTAGACAAGGAAGCAAAGCAAATGGTTCTGGCAATGAATGAGGGCAAGATGAAATATCTCCTGTCATCAAACAAACAGTCGTCGCACTCGCGACTTGGCTCCCAGGTCACTGTTGACAGTCATAACTTTGAAGTTGTAGATAATTTCGTCTATCTTGGAACCAGCGTAAACACCATCAACAATGTCAGCCTGGAAATCCAACGCAGGATTACTCTTTTCCAACAGGTGCTACTTCGGACCGAGTAGGCAATTGAAAAGCAAAGTCCTCTCTCAAGGAACAAAAACCAAACTCTATAAGTCACTCATAATTCCTGTCCTGCTGTATGGTGCAGTGGCCTGGACGATGACAACAACTGATGAGTTGACGTTTTTTTCAGAGAAAAATTCTGCGAAAGATTTAAGGTCCTTTGCGCATTGGCCACAGCGAATATCGCATTCGATGGAACGAGGAGCTGTACAAGATATACGACGACATTGACATAGATCAGTGAATTAAAAGACAGCGGCTACGCTGGCTAGGTCATGTTGTCCGGATGGATGAAAACTCTCCAGCTCTGAAAGTAGTGGACGCAGTACCCGCCGCGGGAAGCAGAGGAAGAGGAAGACCTCCACTCCGTTGGAAGGACCAAGTGGAGAAGGACCTGGTTTCGCTTGGAATATCCAATTGGCGTCACGTAGCGAAAAGAAGAAACAACTGGCGCGCGGTTGTTAACTCGGCTATAATCGGGTAAGCGGTGTTTACGCCAATTAAAGAAGAAGAAGAAGGAATTGATATCAAACCACCGGAAGTATTAACCGGAATTGACCCATTTCCAATTCTTAACGAATGCGATGTAAAGTGCCTTCGGCTATGTCATTTTTGTCGTATTCCATAATTGAGGCGGATTTGAAGGCTGATATGTCAACATGATTGATCATCGCGAAAAGTGTGCGAACGTCATTTGTATTCCAGTGATTATCATGTTCCAGAAATTGTAATTGCCTTCTTGCTTCTCAAAAAGTTGAGCACACCGTACCATTCACGCTACGCATTGACTCAGTTGAAGTTAAACCGCATACATTAATCAATAGCAACCGAAGGTAGAAGCAACCGTCGTTTTTGGGGTGGATTGTTTAAACCAATTAATCCTAATACAGCTGAGAACACACCTGTCCATCTACTGGTTGGCCTTGCTTTCTGCCTAACTATTTGTTCGACAATGTATAATACAAAGGTATTTCCGAATAGACAATGTTCTCGAAAACGGATCACTGACGCAAGTTGAGAAAAAACTCGTCAATGTTAATTTTGTTGCTTTCGGTGTTTCCACTGGCTTTACTGTATTGATATGAGTTTTAAATCTGTGTTAGACAATCGTACTATATTCAATACGATCCATGTGTTGTCAACTTCGATATTCACTCCTCTAAATTGAATGCTGAATGTTCTGCCATTGTCGTCTGGTGAGAAATGCCGATAGAGTGGACATCTATCATTTTTAGTTTGTGTTTCTGAAAGAAAAGCACGTGGATAGGGTTGTCAGGCATATAAACCGAAGTGGGATTGTAGTGCCCGCAAGGTCATGTAACCATGTTGGTTTTCACCACTTCAGGGAAATTTCCGCAGAAATGATTTCATTAATTTGAGCAGCTGTGATCTTGTCCATCATCCAAAGAATAATGTGTGTGTGCAGCACACCTTTGTTTTACCATTCAACAAAGTACATCCAGCATCTAACAGCTCCATATATACCAAACGTTGCTTGAAGAAAAAGTCCAATGAACATCGTAACTGTTGTATGAAAAGTCGTGCTGTGACATCGTGAGGATCACTTGCTGATTGACCGCGATCCATAATTTCACACGTATGTGTTCACATCCTGGGAGCCTTGGGCAGCCATACGTTGTTAGCAAAAATAGCGCCGGCCGATATTAGTGCAACCTTTTCGTGGCTTCGTAACAAATTTCAATCTGTAATTGATCACTTTGTGTGAAACACATATACCGTTTTCACTGAAAAATTTTCAATAATTTTTCATTTGAATATCCGATAAAAAAGCAAACGACAAATTTGAACGATTCAAATAATTTAAAAACAAAACAAAAAAATTAAAAAAAAAAATTGTATGAAAAAATTTACTTTTTGGAATTTTCCAATTTTCCAATTCTTCCTTACGAAAGCCCTAGGGTTTTTTTTTTTATTTCTAAACCAGCCAACTACCTCTGAAAATTTCGTCAAGATTGGTTCAGCCGTTCTCTAGCTTTAGCGTTATTAACAAACAAACATTCATTCGTTTGTATGGGAAAAAGAAAAAGGCTTTTTTCCCTGCCGTGAAAACCAGCTTTGAACTTTAATGAACAATAAAAAAAGAATTGGCCAAATTGGTCCAGGCGTTGTAGAGTTATGCCCTTAGCAATATATTTTGCGATTCATTTTTATATTATAGAATTAGTTGTAAGAGGTTTGATTTCTTATTTGTAATTTAAGTGGTATAAATAAAAAATAATCATACATTCGGCTTAACGAATAGCGCACACTGTATCTCCAATTGGCTCTAAATTGCAAAAGAAAATAGCGACTGGCGCACTTTTTCAATCTCAGCAATAACCGTGTAAGCGGTGTCAAATGGAAAAAGCCAAAAATGGCAAATAAACAACAACAAGTTAAATTGCATTGTGAGACGTTTGTGCTAATTATTATAACACAAGTAGTAATTATTTTAATAAATGAAAGGCAACCCAGTCACAGTGGTTGGTCAACGCAAGTCACGGGAAATGGCGGTAAAACATGATTTGAATGGTGTTTGCCTAATATGTTAAGTGTATCCGGAAGGGAAATCGTGCGTACTCTCTCTACTTCTCATTCAGTATTTTCGGTTGTATAGGAAAATGGTTGGCTGGCAGTGTCTGCTATTCCCAGAACAGAAGAGTAGAAAATTGTCCCCTACGGTAGATAAAAATCCTCGATGTGTGAACAAATGAATAAACCGAAAAGGACATGTATACAATGTTTCGTGTGATCAAAGCCATGGTTATCTATGTTCTTATATGATTAGTATTTTATGACCCGTTTGGAAAAATGTATTTTGGATTTTTCGAAGTGTGATTTGCACTAGTATGTCCCAGTTCTTCTTCCTTGGAACTACAGCAGCGGGTCAGTCTTACTTCTATGCTTTATGAGGTCACACCAGTTGTGCATCATAAGTGTAGACAGGCAACCTTGCCTTCGTCATCCAGCCGTGCATCTCAAATCGAAAGAGCTTTTCACCTGATCATCATATGCTATACAAATTACGTGATCTAACCAGCGAATTCGTTCCATGTCGCCGTAGAGCTTATACAGTTCGTGGTTCTACCTTCTCCGACATTCATCGCTAATGGGGATGACAAAGGTCTTGTGGGTAACAGGTCTCTGGAATGATTTATGATCACATTTCGCAATCGTCCATATTTTAGAGCCATAAATAGTATAATTATGGTTCCACAAGAGAGAGAGACGCTTTTCAATTGCGTGCCGATTTTAAAGTAGCCCCTGTTGGTAAAAAAAAATCTTTCTATTTATTTTACTACTTATTTTTCCTAACACTAAATTTTTTCTTTAATTCATCGAACATAGTATTAATATCCTAAGTTATCCCAACATATTGGAAGAAATGTCCAAATCGGTAATAACTCAATTTTTTACTTAATACATTGTAAACGAAGCTTTTACCTGCCCTCGCTTCTTGAAGTTTGCCGAAGTATACTTGCCGTGCCCAGGGTTCATTATAATAAATTTGTAAACTTGGAGTTCTCCAGAAATCGTACTTTATTTGATGTTTTATTATATTTATATTTCTAATTCGTGTTTTAAGTGGTGTCTTCTTCGTTGTTGTATCATCACTCGAGGATAGCGTTTGACAAAATAATGGTTTAGGGCGGCTCTTAAGCAGTTTCCTATCATCGATCTGGCACAATACGATGGAAGCAAGTGTTAAGAAACAAACATTATTTTGCCGCCGTAGCGTCACCGCCGTCCACGCCTCCGTTGAATAATTTGTAAACTATAACGTTTCTCGCTCTGCGCGCTCTGAAGTGATAAGCGACGTTCTGCTTTTCGCTGGAACTGTATTCGGACGTCTTACGTTAGTGTCCTGCGGTGAGAATATTTCACCGAATACGCCGGCGTTCAGCAGAAATACCTGTGCATCTTATACTGCGACCGGCGCTCGTGTAGCCTACGACGACGATGTTTTGCGACGATTATCTGCTGCATAACTCGCATTTACTGCGATATAGCTGAGCAAAGCCCAGAACACAGAAATCCATGCTTGCGAACGCAATGTTAAGGGATAAGTCGGCCAGAGGATCAACTCACTATCAAGCCCTCCCTCGTCAGAAGGTTTTGACGTTTAGCAATTGCTCTCTCCCTTCCAAGAGACGTGAGTTGGGCATCTCTTTATTTTTGCTGTCACAGTTTTGTGCTGACTGCTTGGTGATGGGCCTGCTAACCCTCTGCTGCTTTCTACCGCATTCGCTACATGTTGCTTTGGGATGGTGGGTGTTGCTAGAAGGTGTGGTTTTCCCATTGTGTTGTTTGCGTGGCGTGGCTTTATTTAGTAAAAAAAAATTCATTTAGTAAAAAAAAAAAAAAAAATGATTATTTATTTAAACTGCACATACTTATTGAAAAATTATGTCAATAAAATTGTGGACTTCCTGGTGTTAAGAATTTCGAATGAATGTTCATTATTTTACGTAGTTTTGGCCCAAAATTTGTCATCGAAATATAAATAAATCAAAACTAGCTTCTTTTTTATTTCTCCTCTTTGTGAGGAATACCTAAATTAATTGGTTTTAATTTTTTGTTCAAAATTTTTTAACTGTTTCATTATCTATCAAATCTTCATTTTTTTAGGTTGGGGCAATATTACGATTTTTCCGGCGCCGCGATTTGATGGTACGGATGGATATAGGAGGTCCTCAGCATTAAAAAATGTATACACATATATGGTCCTCAGACCCATAGTTTCAGAGATATTTTACTTTAAAGTTAAAAAATTTGTAAAAACAATGCTCGTTATTTCTAACCCACTTTTCACATATTTTTTAATTAATATATATTTAATTACACTGTACACATTCGTATTTATCAAAAATTTACACTAATTGTACATTTTTTAAGAATATTTTTAAATTCAAATTTCATTGATTTTGTTATTTATATTAATTATTTTTACACATTTCAAAGTTTCGAATATGATTTGAAACGGTTTCATTTTTTTTTTTTTGGGGGTTTAGTTAAAAATTTTATTAATTATTTTTTTGAAGCGCGGCCGAAGGCCGCCAGTGCAGAAAGTAGTTCGACACAAAGGAATTATGAACCCCGGTGTTCGATCGATGAGGGTTATTTTTTTGAGCGCGCGAAGGCCGCCAGTGCAGAAAGTAGTTCGACACAAAGGAATGTTATTTTTTATCTTTATTTATTATTAACATAAGATACAAAAACCATTTGTACCATTTTCTTTATAAATGTTAAATAGAAATATTTTTCATAGTTTTTTTAAAACACAATATGTGGCAACACTGGTACTTGTAATGACATGTGAAGAAAAACAAAACAAAACAAAATAGGACTAAATTGCATGTAAAATTGTGGAACTTTAAAGTGAAATAACTCGGAAACTATGAGTCTGAGGACGGTATATGTGTATACATTTTTTAATCCTGCGGACCTCCTCTATCCATTAGTACCATAAAATCGCAGCGCCGGAAAAACCGTAATCGTGCCTAGGTTGGCAACAGCAAGTAAACTTCAACTAAAAATAGTTGAAAATTGAAGCACCAAAAAGAGTTGGGTTGATCTGAAATTAAATTGATTCAATAGGGGTACAAGTAATGACCATCTTCGCGCACACAAACGAAATGGACTTGGGTTTGAAAAGAGCATGTAGTAGTTTCTAACTTCTTTATGAATCGATAAACCAATTAATTAAATATAAAAAATATTATTATAAATTAGTATGTATAAACCAGTTTGTAAGAAAAGTGAGGATTGTCACGGCGGAGTGCTTTGTGACAAATTTTTCATATATCGAGCATGCCACGCTTTTCTCACAATAATGCAGAAAATTTTTCTTCATGATTATTGTTAGTTTATGCAAAGAATTATTTTTCGCTTTTTAGTTTGATATGCTTTGAAAGCGTGGTTTTTAGTTAAACTATATTTTTATAACCGCAGACTTCACAACGCCCATCGCTGTTAAACCGAAAACGAGCTTAACACATCCAAAAACATATAGCAAAGTATTTTGATTCTTTATTTGAGAAAGAGTGAATAGTAAGTCAATAGTTAACATTAAACCATACATATATACATGTATTTGTACGTATGTATTTATATATTATACAGCTTATTCTTTTATGGGCATTTTTGTGTTGAAAAGTTCCCTAAGGGAATCATTACCAGATGTATGTACATACTACTGTGCCCAAAAAATAAGGTGACAATGTATTTATTTTGAAAATTCCTTATTTATTATTCCAAATCAATTTCATCCCCTTTAAAGTAATCCCCTCCCGATGCAATGCACTTATGCCAACGGATTTTCTAATCTTCTAAACAGTGGTTGTAGTCACTTTCTGGGATGGCCTTCAGTTCCGCCTTCGCTGCGGCTTGAATCTCCTCTATCGTATAAAAACGGTGTCCCCGGAGCGGTCTTTTGAGCTTGGTGAACAGCCAGAAGTCGCACGGCGCCAGATCAACTGAATATGGTGGTTGTGTAAAAACCAAGAACTGTCTTTCCACAATTCCGGCCTATTTAGGCGGTTAGCGTTACGCAAACGACGCATAACGTTCAAATAACATTCCTTGTTGACTGTTTGACCGGTTGGAAGGAACTCATAATGCACAACACCACAATAATCGAAGAAAACGGTCAACATGACCTTGACTTTTGAGCGACTTTGGCACGATTTTTTTGTCTCGGCTCTCTTTTGGCACGATATTCGCTCGATTGATCGGTTGTTTCGGAGTCGTAAGCGTGGATCCAAGTCACATCGTCATTTAAAATGCATTTCATGACACCCTGGTAGTCGGAAAGCATCGTTTTACACACTTCAACGCAACGCCTTTTTTCCAAAAAATTCAATGTTTTCGGTACCAATCGAGATTTTACGCGCTTGAGGCCCAAAACATCCTTCAAAATGGTATTGGCTCAGCCTTTCGATATGCCAACTTCATCAGCAAGGTCTCTAATTGTTAATCGACGGTTTTTCAACACCAAATCTTTGAGTTGTTGAACGTGAGCTTCGTCGGTTGAGGTTGATGGTCGCCCTGGACGCTCTTCGTTTTCGACACGTTCACGGCCGGCTTGGAACTCACTATACCACTTGTAAACCTTTGTTTTTAGGACATAGCCTCATCACCAAAGGCTTTCTGTACCATCCTCAACGTATCCGCAGCAGAAAATTGATTCCGTAAACAAAATTAATGCAAATTCTTTGCTCAACAAATTTCGACATCGCAAAAAGCGAAAACCTCACTTTTAGCAGCTCACAAAACGACACGTATCTCAAACACTAATGAATATTTTGACATGAAATTGGACATAAATGACAGTATTACCAACCTAAAAAAAAAAAAAAAATTCTCCAAATCCTTGGACGCGCGCAGTTTAAATTCAAATGTCACCTTTTATTTTAGGATATATTTGGAACATTATGAAGTGTAAAAGTTTGCTTTTTGATTAGTAAATTTGTCTAAGAATTTTTATTCTTCTGATGAAGTCTGTCTTTGTGCTTATAATTTTCCTGCACTTTTTTGCGCAAACGGAGTATGCTAGGCGCTTTTCTTCACCAAACTAGTATTACCTTTGAACTAACATGAGAAAATTCCTAAGAATGATTGAGACTTCATCTCACTTTTATGGTTTTTACAAAGGTGGTTTAAGCATATTATTTTTTAAGAAACTTATATAATATCCTTTAGTCGACATATTTCATCGGTAATACCAAGAAAAGCACCCTGAAAAGATTAAGGAGCTGCTATGCATGACATTTACGGTTGAACGAGTTTATATGCATAATAAATTTTAAATAGTACTAGTCTAAATAAAAACTGCACAAACAACCTTTTAATTATCTGATAATAATTAAGAAAAAAAAATAATAATATATTGATCTACATTACAAACGTATATGCAAGGTACTTTCCAATATATTTTTTCTATTTCTATATGTCGACTGATGCGTTAGAATCTACTATCTTTATCGATTGTCCAGAGAGAATTTCATTGATTGAATCGAAGTAAGTTGTCCACCAAGTCGTATGAGCAACACATAATCTATAAATTACTATAGGTACTCCGGTCATTATATGTTTATTTTAACTGCACTATTATAAAGAATTTTGTATTAAAATATCCTAGTGGCACATACATACATACAAGGTGCGTTCCAGAGAAAACAGTAAACTTTTGAATCTAGCGCTGGTGGCGCCATCTATATGTCCACTGGTGTGTTAGGATCTGTTATTTTTATCCTATCGATTGTCCAGTAAAAATCTCATGACATTTTATTTATTTGAAAATGAAGTTATTGCGTTATAAGTGTCAGTATGTTTGTGCAAAAATGAACTTAAAACACAGAGTCAACATTAAATTTTGTTTTAAAATTGGTAAACCTTTTAAGAAACGTTTCAATTGATGCAACAAGTTTCTGGCGATGATTGTCTATACCGTAAAAGAGTAAGGACATAAATGACGATACACATGTGGGCCAATCAAAATCCGTGATCACCGGCAATTCCGTCGAAACTGTGAGAAAATTCATCAAAAACAGCCGAAATCATTATTGAAATACATGAAAATGGAATTGAACATTTCCGAGATATTGATTTATCGCATTTTGACCGAACATTTGGGCTTACGAAAGGTATGTGCACGGTTTGTTCCGCACAAATTGACTGACGAGCTCAGAATCTAACATTCGAAGGACGCTTGTGACCAATTATTTGACCAAAAATAACATTTTAACCATCAATCACTTCCCGTTTTCACCTGATATGGCACCATGCGACTTATTTCTTTTCGAAAAAATGCATTTGCCCTTCAAAGGAAGGCGTTATGCAGACGTAGAGGCCATTCAAAAGGCTTTCACCGGCATACTTGCGGCCATACCGGCTAATGAGCTAAGACCTCGCTTTTGGACCGTGCAAAAAACTGTATTGAAGGAAAAGGAGATTTTGAATAAAATTAATTGATTTTGCCGAAATAATTATTGGAAATTGATAGACTACATTATAAATAAAAAAGTAATCTGAAACTCTAAATTTTTACACTGCCTTTTAATATTGCATACCTTTGTCTATTTTCTTAAAATTCCTAAATCTACTTTCTATAAATTTTTACTTTATTTAATTCCGCATGGTATAACTTCTAATTTGGACTATGAATTTCATATTTCCTGTGTGGTCTTTTTCTCCCATAATAAACGCATATTCCAATCTATAGGCGCAGCTTTATAAAAATTATTTACTTTCATCAAAATATGGAAGTTTCAGATCGATATATTGCGTATGGGAATGAAAAGAGTTTCTCTCACATTTCATCAATATTGAGTGGGGCAAACGAAAAACTCACCTTAAAGTTCAAGGTGCGGAAATCGATATAATCGTATGCCCTGAAAGTGTTACACACACGTGAAGATTATGCGGTAACTACCAAATTTGTACCGCCATTTTTCTTAAATATTTCATTTAAAATAGGAACGCTCATTTGAATAGAAAGTGAAAAGATATATATAATTTTTATTCATGCATCACTTTCTATTACTTCACAATAATATATACTTGTATATTAATTTCATCAGTCTACAATAATTTTATTTTTACATAGATATTAAAATATTCAATTTATTTCCTTGTATCTAAATTGTGGCAAAGCAAAAACAAAATACGCAGTTCATGCAAAAGCAAGCTGGATAAGTCCAAAACAATGGTGACACAACTCATAAAAAAGAATCAAAATTCGAAGAGATTTTATGTTTTGACGACATTCCACCTCTCCGAGCCGTTCGATACCAAACGAGGTTTCAGACAAGGCGACTCCCTACAGTGCGACTTCTTCAATCTGCTGCTGATGAAAATAGTTCGAGCTGCAGAACTTAATCGAAACAGTACAATCTTTTATAAAAGTGTACAGCTGCTGGCGTATGCCGATGATATAGATATCATCGGCCTCAATACCCGAACCGTTAGTTCTGCTTTCTCCAGAATGGATAAGGCAGCGAAGAAAATGGGTCTGGCCGCGAACGAGGACAAGACGAAATATCTCCTGTTATCAAACAAACAGTCGTCACACTCCCGATTAGGCTCCCACGTCATTGTTGACAGTCAAAAATTCGAAGTTGTAGATAATTTCGTCTATTTTGGAATCAACATTGGCAGCAAAAACAATGTCAGCCTAGAAATCCAACGCAAAATAACTCTTGCCAGCAGATGCTACTATGGACTAAGTAGGCAATTCTGTAAAACCCTCTCTCGACGAATAAAAACCAAACTCTATAAGTCACTCCTTATTCCCGTCCTGCTATATAGTGCATAGGCATGGACGATGACAACAACTGATGAGTTGACGTTGCGAGTTTTCGAGAGAAAAGTTCTGCGAAAGATTTACTGTCCTTTGCGCGTTAGCCACGGCGAATATCGCATTCGATGGAACGATGAGCTGTATGAGATCAGACAGCGGCTACGCTGACTAGGTCATGTTGTCCGGATGGACGAAAACACTCCAGCTCTGAAAGTATTCGACGCAGTAACCGCCGGGGGAAGTAGAGGAAGAGGAAGACCTCCACTCTCTTGGAAGGATTAGGTGGAGAAGACCTGGCTTCGCTTGGAATATCCAATTGACGCCACGTAGCGAAAAGAAGAAACGACTGGCGCGCTGTTGTTAACTCGGCAATAATCGCGTGAGTGGTGTCTACGCCAGTAAAGAAGAATAAAAATTAATTTAAGAACAGGGAAGCTCCAAAATTTACTGTGACACATTTGTTTTAATTTTCTAGTTAACTTAATAATATACCTTATAGCACTGAGTCAATACAATTATGAATTTCTATTGAAGTAATTTTAAGTTTATTTTGTTTTTTATTTTTTTTTTTTAACTTAATATTGTTAAATGAGAGATATGGAAGCTCTTAAACCACTTACGAAAACCAAAATAGCTAAAATCTGTTTAATTAGTCAACTTCATAAAATAATGCTTTGTTAATTGTGGGTTTTCCCGGAGGCATTACATCGTATCAAGCGGTCTGCAATTAAGTAAAAAATAATTTTTGAAAGACAACATGTTGTGTGTATATGTATCAGGAACATATATTAAAACAGCGAATAACACCTCTGTATATATTACATCTACATATAATACCTTGTTAGCTTAATAAGTGCTATTAAAAACTTATCCATAACTTCTCATTAAGTCATTAAATTAAAGTGTTATTTAAAATAGTTAGCTTTTAGCGTTTTTTTAAGATAAGTTTTCATCATCGAAAGCTTTCACCATAAAGAGGAACATTTGGAAATCAAAGGAATTCATAAGAATCTCACTGGCTGAATCGACTGCCTTCCACCCGAGAGACTGCATCTTTATATAAGGCAGTCGATCGTTCATCGGCACATCTATGAGCTTATGAAGCCCATGACCAGAGTTTCCTCTAACCAGCTTTACGAAGACTGAGAAGTTGACACCATTCTCCTTGCTGCGGTCGAATACACAAGATCGTTTTTAGCGATTTCGCTAAAGGTTTCCGAAGCCTCCGTTGGCAGTCTTTTTGCAAAAGAAGGTTCTCCCTCATATGACCTTTGTTGCTTAACTGCTGGTTTAGCATCAGTTGCGTCCGGTCTTACCCTATCGTCTTCGCTCTAGCTCATCACCCTCTTGGCCTTCTTGATTGTGTTAGCATGCCCTCAGATACCTGATAACCATAACACGTGCCGAATTTTATACATATATTATATAGGTACCGAATACCAGCCAGAAATTTCATCAAATGGAAAAGTTTGACCATTACGACATATGAGCAATTTCTTGGTGAGAAAAAACCGGTGTCAAAACGTCAGACCGATTTCCAAACAACTGATATATACATGCAGCTGTTGACAGCTAATTGGAAACGACACCTATTTTGCAGTAAATTATGTAATTTTCCAATAAATCGCGTAAATTTATTGTACTTTCACTCATTTTATTAAAGCATATGTTAAACTTAAACTCAAATAGTAAAAATTTTGTTTAAAATACGTTTTTGTTTTGAAGATTTTAACAAAAACATATGGAATCAACGATTTGAGTGCGACAACTAATAAGAAACGAAAGTATTTTATCAACAAAAAATAATGATACTACAATAACTTGACTACTTTCAGTTAGTATTTTGTTGGTTATCTCTTTTATTTTAATATTGATTCACATCGATTACGAATTTACGTTGTAACACTTTGACAGCGCACCAATGGTGTAGCTTGCCATGGCGTTTTAATTTCATCACAAAGAACATCCATATTTGGGTTATTTTTGATGTATATGGTTCTATTAGCATCACCCAGGGATTATAGGGTTTAAGTCTGGGCTGGACGATTCCCACTCCAAAAAATTTATAGAATTTTCATTAAAGAACTTTTGTGCCAACTTAGACGTATGCTTTGAACTCTTATCTTCCCTATAACAGGCAAATTTTCCTCAGCTCATGGCAAAATGACATTTTTTAGGATGTCGACGTATTTCTCCTTATTCAGAATTCTATCAATGTTATGGTGTGGACTAACACCATTCCCCACACCATGCTTGATCCTCCACCAACTCAATTTCGCGTGAAACATAGCGGGGATCAAATTCTTAAATTATTGGAGGGCGAATATTATATATCTTCAATCATCTGGACCTAAGCGATTAATTTTTGTTACATCGTTCCCAACGACATACCTCCACTGATTTGATGTGTTAGGCCAATAAGAGTTCGCAAAGTCTACGCGTCGTTTCTATGATTTTTAGTCACAAGAGGATTCCTGCGTGCTGCTGTGCCGTGATGTCGAGACTCGACCAAACGCCGGACAGTTGTTCTCCTGGATATTTGGATATTGTATTCGCCTTGAATTTTACGTAGAATGTCAGTGGAAATTTTTTTGGGTCTCCTCGCGAGTTACGAGGTATGACAATTAAGTAATGAGACTGATTCCATAAAAACCGAATATTTGAAAATTATTCTACAACTCTGCCATCCCCTTTAAAGTAATCCCTTTGGGCAGCTATACAGAGATTCCAGCGCGTTTTCTATGCTTCGTAACATTTCTGGAACGCTTCGACTGGGATGTCCGCGAGTAAAAAAGTCACAGGGTGACATGTCGGGCAAATAAGGCGGCTGTTGCAACACCGCGATCCCTTTAGAGGCCAAATACTGGGACACGCTGAGGGCGGTGATCCACGGCGCGTTGTCGTGATGAAGGATCCAGTTACGAGCGATGTCTGGGCGCAATCTGTTGACTCGTTTTCTCAATATTTCGAGTACTTGGCAATAGTAGACTTGATTCACAGTTTTCCCCGGTGGAACAAATTCTTTGTGGATGATTCCACGGCTATCAAAAAAGGCAATAATCATCGTTTTCACCTTCGACTCCGCGCCTCGTCTTCCACACTTTCACGCCCCTCCTTAAAATCTTTGTGCCTTCGAAACATCTGGGCACTACTTAGAGCACTATCACCATACGTTTCCGAAGCTGTTTCGCCCAATCTGGCGCAAAATTTTCTCGCGACGCGTTGCTCTTGATTTCGTTTTTCCATTTTCGTGACGAGAACTACAAACACACGTCTGCTCAGCTTGACGCAGCAGGCGAACTAAACAAATTAGAGCGATTGTAAATATATCAGCGGAAAGGGGAGGAATGCCGGAAAAAGAGGAAGGGAATTTAAAGGTCACAGGTTTACCAAAAGCGCGACAATAAAACCAGTCTCACTATTTAATTGTCAAACCTCGTAGTATCTGCGGTCTATTTCTCTTGCAGGTTTTCGGGTTTTTTCTTTACGTGCAACATTGGAAACAGTTTTAAAATTTGGTATATGCTTAAGAGACATTCAAAACAATATATATATATATATATATATAAGCAACAAAGAGACAGACGAACATGGCTAAATTGACTTAGCATCCTACTATTTAATAGATGTATATACTCTCTAAAGTCTCTGAGGTTTCGCTTTTGACAATCTTATGTATATGATGTGTACTTTATGTGTCTGTCTTGTGTGTACCCAGCAGGAGAACACTTAGGTACTTTTTTAATTAAAAATTTCTTTAAAAATTAAAAAAACTATAAATGGAGAACAAACTTAAATGAGTAATATCTTTGCTATCTGAAAGTATGCTTTAAATTTCACTGCCACGTAAGGTATATTGTATCTTGATATTTCGCTACAAATTATAATTGCTTTAAGAACCAGGACGCATTACTCGCTACCTTTACGTGGCAGTTTAGGTATGCCACTTTTTTGTAATTACCTACTGTTGGAGTTGAGCAGAGCTGCTGGCAGATATACTCGTTCACAGAAGCTGCCTTGGAATTTCAGAACTGCCACTACTCTATTCTCACAATTAAAAGCTGCCACTCGGCAAAAATAGTTCATGCGCATCAAGAATAACAAATTGGTCTAATGCGTTTATTTATTTATGTATATTTCAAACTCAAGACTGCTAAATGTCAACGAAAAAGGCAGCGGAATTATAGTAAAACATCATAAATGCATTAAGCATTCAGAAACAAAATAAACGTTTTATACATATACATATTACGCAAAGCGGCAAATGAGTTGCACTCTAGTCAATGGCCCTTGCGTATTCGCAAAACCTAAAAACAAAAAAACAAAAAAGTAATATGCCAAAGCATTAACAGTTCCTGCCGCGAGCACGTCAACTACTTAAACAATTCTTACAACTTTACTTTAATTAATTGTCACTCACATTTCGGGCAAATGCAACATAAATATAGCAGAGAGTGTGTCGGAGTCACACAAAACGCGTCTGCCACAGAATGAGACAGTATTTTTGAATGTACTTTGAACAACAGAGTAGCTTTCATATTAAGTCTAAGACGTGAGCGCCTTGCAATCAGCTTTTGGGATCGCAAACAAAGTGCAACAATTGCAACTCGCATTTGGTACATTAAAATATAAGTAATTGATTGCTACAGGCCACATAAATGCCGTTTGATATACTCAGTTTTTTTACTAACCTTTCTTCTTTGTTGGTGATCTTTTTGGTTTACGTTTTCTTTTGTGTTCAACGTTTTACATTCGTTCAACAGTAGTTATGTATACGTCGTATCGCTCAATAAAAGAAGTAATAATGAAATGACCACTGATAACTATTTAAGCCTTTAAACTAAAAGTGTTGTTAAATCACCCATTGTTGTGAAAAGGAGTTATTTATATACAAATTTAATGCATGCAAACAGGTGTCCGTCTAAGCGTTAGTGGTCTTCAAAGAATAAGTGCCATCCGTTTACTTTAGTACTCATTCAATGATGCTTGACCATCGCGTTATGGTTCATGAATCTAGTGCCGACTAAGTCTTGCGTAACTATAAAACTAACTTCGATACGCTACTGAATGTACAACAGTTATTCTTTCATTATATTAATATACACATATAAAGATATATAAATATATAGTTTGCCATAATAAAGGACAGTAAAAATTAATGTAATCATAAGCATATACAGACCGTATAATTTTTGCATAGTTTTATGTACAAATGTTTTGGTTCATCTCTTTATATTGACATGAATCTTAGAGTCTTTTGTGGAGAAGGCTATAAGTTTTTTACAATACGTGTTTTTCTTAAAGATTTTAATATTCATTCGTTTGTTGAAAAAGTATTTTATATTCTCTAAGAAATGTTTATTTATTTATGCCCCTTTTAAAGTAATCACCAATATATATATGTATATTGCACTTATGCCAACGTTTTTTCCAATTATCATGACATTTAAAAAGTAGTTTTTAAGCTTCGCCGTCATACCAGGGCCTTTTCGGTTTTGTGATCAAAAACAAGTCACAGGCGGTCAAGTCTAAGAAACGCAGTGGCTGCTGTATAAATAGCCTTTGATTAAATATTCAGACGGTTCTGGCGAATTGCTTCTTTATAGGCCAAAAAATATTATGTAGACGAAAAAGCCTTTTCGTATGAAGTATTTATTGTTAATAGATGTCGCTGCAGTTAAATATTTCCAGTGCTACCTATCACTAACTGTATACTAAGTTTACCACGAAGTTGTAATACTCAAAAGGATTCGTCGGTGATCCTATAAAATATATATGTATACATAATGGATCAGCATGACGATCACAGTCGATTTTGCTATGTTCATCTGTCTGTCAGTATATATGCAAGCTAGTTCCTCAGTTTTTGAGATATCGGCCAAATATCGGGGCACTAGAACGTATACCTTCCATATAAACTGAACGATCGGAATCAAGTGCTTGTATGGAAAGCTTTGTCATTTGACGAAATATTTTCAGGAAATTGAGCATTTGTTTAAATATCATTAAACATGCTTACTTATCAGCAAAGCCGAAATACTATAAACATATATATCTATTTTAAAATGTATGGAACATACATACCAGAGAGCTGCAACGAGTATGATAAAATCAGAACAAACAATCTTGACAAAAACACAATCAAATCAATTCAGTTCAGCATAGACAACATTGTTGATCAATTCGAATACCCGCCAGCGTCAACTGACTTGATGCAACACGAACAATCTGTTTTTCGGCAATCACGATCTAGTATACGGTATGGCATATATATGTATTTAGTTTTTAAGACAGTTTAAAAAATTGTATATACTACTGTGTGAGTTGTAGAATTATTTTTTAGGTTGGTAGTACTGTCTGTCAATTTATGTCAAATTTCATGTCAAAATATTCATTAGTGTTTGAGATACGTGTCGTTTTGTGATTCTAAAAGTGAGTTTTTCGCTTTTTGCGATGTCGAAATTTGTTGAGCAAATAATTTGCATTAAATTTGTTTACGGAATCAATTTTCTGCTGTAGATGCGTTGAGGATGGTACAGAAAGTCTTTGGTGATGAGGCTATGTCTAAAAAATTGTTTACAAGTGGTATAGTGAGTTCCAAGGCGGCCGTGAACGTGTCGAAGACGAAAAGCGTCCAGGGCGTCTATCAACCTTCAACCGACGAAGCTCACGTTCAACAAATCAAAGATTTGGTGTTGAAAACCGTCGATTAACAACTAGAGACCTTGCTGATGAAGTTGGCATATCAAAAGGCTAAAGCCAATACCATTTTGAGGGATGTTTTGGGCCTCAAGCGCGTCAAATCTCGACTGCTACCGAAAACATTGAATTTTTTGGAAAAAAGGCGTCGCGTTAAAGTGTGTGAAACGATGCTTTGCGATTACCAGGGTGTCATGAAATGCATTATAACTGGCGATGAGAAACAACCGATCAATCGAGCGAATATCGTGCCAAAAGAGAGCCGAGACCAAAAAAATCGCGCCAAAGTCGCTCAAACATCAAGATCATGTTGACTGTTTTCTTCGATTATCGTGGTGTTGTGCATTATGAACTCCATCCAACCGGTCAAACAGTCAACAATATATTTTGTTTGAACGTTATATATCACTTGCGTAACGCTATCCGCCTAAAAAGGCCGGAATTGTGGAAATACAATTATTGGTTTTTACACCAAAACCACAACCCATATCATTCCGCAATCACCGCATTCACCTGATCTGGCGCCGTGCGACTTCTGGCTGTTCACCAAGCTCAAAAGACCGCTCCGGGGACACCGTTTTTATACGATAGAAGAGATTGAAGCCGCAGCGAAGGCGGAAATGAAGGCCATCCTAGAAAGTGACTACAACCACTGTTTCGAAGATTAGAAAATCCGTTGGCATAAGTACATTGCATCGGAAGGGGATTACTTCAAAGGGGATGAAATTGATTTGGAAGAATAAATAAAGAATTTTCAACATAAATACAATGTCACTTTTGGGCACAGTAGTATGCAATGAAAATATCAAATAAAAATTATAATGAATATATTCTCACTCAAGCAAAGGCTTTTCATTTCCCCTCACCAGTGGTAAGGAATGATAAACTCTTTTTGAGGTCAATGTTTGATGATACAAATCAAACAGCATTGATTATTGTTGATTGATTGCATAGTTAATCTCCAAAAAATTATTAAAAACGCACCACAATAACATATTGCTATTGTTCCACCTGAATGATAAAAATTAGGTTAGAATTTCCTTTATTCTCCTTTATGCTAAAAAAAATGCACCTTTAAAGGAGCCTATGGCTTTGGGGCATTCGAAGTTTACGTTTTTTCTTGTTTTTGTTTTTATCTGTTACAGTTTACTAAATTAAAACAAAGGATATCATCTCTAAAGGAAAAATTTATACAGGTAATCATAACATACATAAGTAAGCCAAAAATTTCTGAATGTATATAAAGAACACTAATTTTCACACATCATCCCTGTTTGATTTCGGCAGCAACTCCTGGAATGGATATACATAGTACAGTGATGGAAACCCTTGTCGCCTGCAGAGTTATTAACATATCTACAAAAATAAACGCTTAGTTATTTAGAAGGCTTTTAAAACTAAATTTCAAACAGAATGTCTAATTTGTGCAGGTAATAAAAATTAAAAACATACACACATATGAAGCTGAAATACTGTTTGTTAGCAAACCTGCTGCTAATGGGATGAGTATCTGTTGTCATAAAACAACCCCTGTTTAAGCTCTTAAGCTCATAAATTTGTTAGTATATTGTACCATAGATTACACTTTATTCCGAATACTCTGTACAGGTCTAACATAATCGTCATGTTGGTGTAATGTTACGTGATCTGCTTCTGTGCTTTTATAACGGGGTAAGCATAAGAAGTTTTTTTTAATATAATATATCGCCAAACAAGTTCTAAAGTTTCAGGCGTACATTGTCAAATATTACGATTGCACGTAGCAAAATTTTAAAGTAACTAATAATATCAATTTTTGTTGTTACAACATACCACAAAGATAAAGCCAACTTGATTTAAAACTTTTAATTATACACACACTCCAAAGATATAAATTAGAAATAGTACAATATGTAGATGTAAAATCTGATGAAAATGGTAAAAAATATTGAAGGCAATAAAAAGATGAATTGAGTCAATAATAACAAGGCCAATATCGATGGTAAGATAGGAAAGTTTTACATCTAAGGAAATATTGAAAGAAGTGAACCTCCCTCCTAATGTGAAGAGAGTTAGAATTAGAGGGCAAAAAAGAAACACAGTGAAAGTATTCCATGAATTTGGTTGAGTTTTTACAATAGCAAGGGCATATCTGCGATATTCCAAGACACTCACTGCATGAAAATGTATAGCTGCATACGTGTGTGTGTGTGTGTTTATTGTTTACAAAGAGCTTGAAATAGAAAGTGTTGCTTATTGTTCATACAAAATATATATTTGTAAATACTATATCAGTCGCTGTGTGGTTTTTTCGTGATTCCTATAGGTTACGCAAAAGGAGTTTCTTACAGCAGAGGAGATTGCAGGAACTGATACTTAAGAATCATGAAAATGTTTGTTATTCTGCTTTGGCCAAATGTAAATTAAGGCGAAAGAATAAGTGGCTTCAAATTCACAAAATGTCAAGGTCTTGATTTTAAAATATAAATTTGTTATATTAAAAAAACACATGGTAAAAATTTCAACACAATTTATCATTCTAGGATGAACGGTCAGGTGAAAATCTATACATCGGTTCTCTTCTGATCCCCCTTAAAAAGAAGGAAAGGCTGAACCAGGCAGGCAGAAATGGCTTGCAAGAATATCTTGTTCCATAGATTGAATAGGAAACTGAATACTTTCCAACAGCACGCTTATCGTTCTTCCTTCCTCATGCTTGGCGCCAACTGGAGATACTAAGTGCAGCTAGGTCCTTCTTCACTTGATCTCTCCAACGGAGTGGCGGTCTTCTTGTTCTTTTGCTTGACCTGGCAGGTACTGGGACGAATGCTTTCAGAGGTGGAGCATTTTCATCCATTCGGACTGCAAGACTTAGCCAGCCTAGCCGCTGTCTCTTAATTCGCTGAATTGTGTCAAAAGGAGCCTCAAACCCGACGAAGAGGTAGTGTGTTTCGATCCTGTTCTCACGGGTCTTTTCCAAGACTAGACGCATGTTGATCTGATCAGTTATTAATTTTCCCAGCCTTTTTATGTTAAATAACAAGGTTGTCTTGATAAGAAAATTTATTTACCATCATTGAATGTGAGTTCAAAATTACTCGTAATAATATCTGTAAAGAAAGCTCTTGAATGTTCCATAAAGTGGAACAAGTATTTACTCGATTTTTTTATTTCCTGAATGTTTTCCATTATGACACTTCCTGCGTCTACTTGTTTGTGAAAAAACTCAGTAATCAACAATTTAACAAAACAATTTTCTGTTAATTTGAAAGTATATAGTCATATACTAGTACTCCCACTACCAACAACATACACTTCTCTTTTCATTCTTTCCTTACTGATCTTACCTATCCTCTCATATCCCTTTTTTCATTTGATAATTTCCATACTTGCTAATTGATCTTTCCTTTAATCTTTAATTACATTAAATCTTCTATTTCTCTTAAATAATAATAGCAACAACAATAAACATTTACACTCATTAGTTTTAAGCTCGTATGAATTATGTTGACTTCCTAGATGTAAGGACACAAAATTAGTGAAGTGGAAATATTTGTCGTGTCGTTTTCGGCCGGTGGTCAATTTATCAACCAGTTAATTTTGCGCATTCCTTATCATTCTATACCACAACCGATCTGTTGAAAACTACATTCTGCGTGAAGTTTTCGACAAACACTAAATATATAGGAAAGCTTATTTTTTTCAAAAATTTTCTCTATTTTTTCCGAATTTTTTTTAAAAATTTGGAAAAAATGGGTCTTTTGAAAATCCGAAAAAATTTTAAAAAAAAAAAAAAAATTAAATTTAAAGTAAATGAAAATTTTTGTCAAGATCAGAAAGACGCAAGATAACATAGAATTATTGCCTTCATGACATATCTCGATAATTTTCGACTCGGCGATTTTTCAAAGTTGCTGGTCGAAAAATCGACCATTGGCTGTAAATGGGTTAAGGGACTACCCTTGGAAACAACTTTTAAAAGGGGAACAATTCTAAAAAAAATAAACTTATGGCTTTTTTAGGGTAATATTTAAAAGCAAGAGAAAATCCAGCTTCCATTTGTGGACAAATAAACAAAGTTTAATGCATATATTCCCTTTGGTGTCCTAAATATAAAAAACAAAACACAAATGTGTGAATTGATTTTCTGTAGTAAGTTTCAGCTATATATAACTGAAGATAATATTTATTCCCTTTCATCCTTATACACACTTTTTCAAATCCAACCTAAACCCTAAAGAAGAGCCCTTGCGAAATGCAAAGTAGTGCTTCCCTCAGACTCAACCAACGTATATACGAGTAATATATACGTGCAAATATAAGTATGAATGAGCATTCACATACCATATATTTAGATTTCCCCCCTGATTATCGCTTTCGACGAGAAACTGGTGCTCCCCATGGAATCGCAGAAACTACTCAACTCTATTATTGTTTTGCGGAAGCTCATTTTAACAGATGCCACTTTGCAGGTAATTAAAATTGTCGCACGTTCTTGTTTACACAAAATAATTAAATTTAATATTCGGGTTAAAAGCGAGTGAAACTTACTATTAATATTGTAATATGTATTTATTCTCTTCTACGAATTTATAGTGCGTTCAACGTTATAGAAAATATTTTGTGCACAGATTTGTATAATTTTATACCAATTATTTTTGAAATCCTCGAAACACTTTTTACTCACACACTCCTTCAGCGAATTTTGTTTTATCACTTCGATCGACTGAAAACGGGTTCCATGGAGCGGCAATTTCAGTCTGGAAAACAAAATCACACGGAACCAAATCTGGTGAATACGGTGGTTGATTGATGGTGAAGTTTTTGGTTTTTGGTTTTTTCGGTTACAATTTTGGATAGATGCGATGGTCATCCTGTAAAATCCATCCGTTTTCGGAGGGATTTTCTCACGCAAAAGTCCCAGTTCCCTCCGAAATCAATTCATGACGCACCAAACCACGAATATCGAAAAAAAAACAATGAGCATCACTTTAATTTTTGAGCAACTGTGGCGTATTTTTTTGTTTTTTTTTGGGCTCTTTTTTCCTGATTGTTGACTTGATTGTAAGCATACTCCAATAAATTGGTCTGCTAATTGTGATGGCCAATCTAAAGCAACATATCGTTTTTTTTGTTCCTAAAGAATATAGAGTCTATATATATTTTTTGGATTACTGGTTGTATCTTCTTTGAGATTATTTTGATCATAAAGAATTTCAGCAGAGTTCTGTCAACTCTTTTATTGTATTTTTAGCAAGTTTTCTTTCAAGCATTTCAAAAGTCCAAAGCCCCCGAGTGGAGAAGCATCCATACGTAGTCCCCCTTTTGGGGTTGCTAAAGACTCTTTTATATAAATGTTGTTTAGCCGAGAACGTCTCAAAGACTTAAACAATACAAATATTTACTAATTATTAGATTACTCCAATAGCGGTTGATGTTTTTTGCCGTCGTCTTCAACATTTTTTCCATCAGACATTTTATAAGTAAGCGTTAGGTTACAGTGCTGCTGTGTTTTATGCTAAATCTCTTTTTTAAACAAAATTTTTTACCATCTCTTAGAGTGAGCACTAATTTCTTTTCGAAAAGAGAAACAATATCTTTGTCCTCACTTTTATATATCAGGTAGTGCTCCGTAGAAAGGCTGCTTCAAAACATTTTTTATATAGAGTACTCATTTTTCTTATTGGTCGGCACGAACTGTATGCGTCAGTGGTCGTCAGTGATCGCAATTACACAGAAGAAGACTGCACGAATATTAAGTTATTTATTGCTTTAAAGTTTCTATATTTATCAAAAGAGTTTGCAAGATATTGTAAGGTTGTCCTAACTTGAATGAATAGATGTGCCGAATCAATGATTTCTTTGTTGGGGAACTTGAAATACTTATTCATACTATATTCATATTATATTAGTATTATTGTGTTTTGTTTCCTGCAGTATAGGCTTAATTCTTATATTTTTTCTGCATTGAAAGATGTATCCCTATATGCCTTTTATGTTGTTAAAATCTTTTGCGCTCTTAAAAAAAGTGTATATATTTCTCACAACATTTAATATAAAACGGTCTACTGACCTCAAAAGTAAACAAATACAAGAGAATGAAACAAGATATGCCATAAGATTATAACTCGGGACAGCTTCCATGTCAGTCAAGCTTTTATTAAAGGGTGGGTCATCTAACGTTTTAAATTTGAATTATCTATATTTCGACATTGGAAACGTCAAATACCATTCGGAAAGTGACAGATATTCAGTAAAAAGTCTAAAATTTACGAAATGGGTCGCTATTCACTAGAAGAAAATTGAGAAAAGTTGAAAAATTTTTTCCAAATTTCGTTTGACCGAGAATGGTCGATTTTACCGAAAAATCATCTTTCCCGACGAGGCTCATTTCCACCCCGATGGTTACGTTAACAAGCAAAATTGTCGCATTTGGAGCACAGAAAACCCGCACGTAATCGTCGAGAAGCCAATGCACCCAGCACGAATCACTGTATGGTGCGGATTTTGGTCTGGTGGAATCATCGGCCCATTTTTCTTCGAAAATGAAGAAGGAACCGCCGTAACCATCAATGGTGAGCGATATCGCGCAATGTTAACCGAAAACAATTCACCTTCCCATATTCTGAAACTTTTGCGTGCAAACGACCTTTATACAGAGTTTCCGAACGTAGAAATTGCATATTGCAAAATGAGTGCAAATAGACTCAATAGCTTAGCTATTCTATGCATCAAATCAGATGTACTTCAACGCTCAGATTGTGAAGATTTAATCGACCAATTTGCAATTCAAAAGCCAGGCGTGTTTGCCTGTGAAAAAAATTATTGTAATACATTTATTAGTCAAGCTCAGTGCAAAATTTGTAGTTTTAAGAACAAGAACCTATATTTTTTATATTACACTGAAGTATTATATATATAATAAATTATTTGCAATACATTAAATATATTATTTTTTTAAAAACATAATATGAAATCTAAGCAATTCTTAGTGAAATTTCAGTGACGGGCGGCATTTTTTCCAGTGCCCAAGGGCGGCAAAAATTTAAATCCGGCCCTGCCCTACACAAATACAAGATATTCTGTAAAAGAGATTTTTTAATCGCTAATTTTATAAGACCGCTTTTATATTTATAGCTTAAAATTTTTTTGGATTATTATGCAAACATTTGATTTGGTATAGTGATCCAATATCGACGGTTTCAACAAATGGACAGCTTATTCGGGAGAAAAGAGTGAGAAAAAATGTTCAGAGTGATATCTCAAAATCTGAGTAACTAGTTCATATATTCATAGATACAAATCCTAATGTTCAAGTTGAATTTTTCGCATACAAGAGCCTACTAAATTCTGTGTTGCTCATACGACATAGTGTACCATATGATAGACATACATTTGGTGTATGGTTAAACAGTTGTTGTAAATACAACCGCACCGCACCGCTCAAGTTAAGAGATTTTATGTAATTAATACAGTTATAAAATTTGCCGCATGCCAAAACAAAAAAAAATCGATTTTCAAATCGTGGCATCACAGTAAACTCCATAATAACTGACTCTAGAGTGGCAATATGTAGAAATAAAGGCCCCAGGTTCGTTTCTTCTTCAGGTCCTTTTCCACTTGGTCCTTCCAACAGAGTGGAGGTCGTCCTCTTTCTCTGCTTTCCCCGGCGGGTATCGCGTCGAATACTTTCAGAGCTGTCCATTCGGACAACATGACCTAGCCAGCGTAGCCGCTGTCTTTTAATTCGCTGAACTCATATTCGTGCTTATGAAAGATGTGTGAACGGTTTGTTACGCACAAATTGACTGACGACCAAAAATTGTTCAGAATCCAACATTCGAAACTACAAAAACTTCCTTTATAATATTGTGACTGGTAACGAAACATGGTGTTTCCAATATGATTCCGAAACGAAACGCCAGAGTCCTGAATGGAAGGCACCGGAAGAGCCAAAATCCAAAAACACGCGCATGGAGAAGTCAAAAGTGAAGATAATGCTGATTTGTTTTTATGATTCCAAGGGCATTGTCTACAAAGAATCTGTTCCACACGGCCAAAACATTAACATTAGCCAACGAGCTAAAACTCTCTTTCGACATGCTTTTGGAGCATGCAAAAAGCTATATTGAAGCAGAAGGAGACTATTTTGAATAAAATAAATTGATTTTGTCGAAAAAACCATTCGTTCTGTTTTTTTTTAGTCTTGCTTACTTTGGAACGCACTTTGTATAACTAAATGGTTAGGAAAATCGAATTTTTAATGATCTCGTATTAATATATGTATACTCGTTTATAATATATGTACATAAAATGCTTATATATCTATGACATTCGTTTTTTTTTATCTCACTAAGTTTTGGATAATACGCACAACCGTAAGGTGAGCTAAAGTTTTATACTCTGTAGCACATGTTGCAAGAGTTTAAAAACTTCTTACAAGTACCACAACTTAAAAGTGAGCAAATTTGAGCTGCTGCTCTCTCTCTGCATTCGAAAGTGATTTTGCACTTGTATGTTCAAACGGCTTATAGCTAAAAAAATTCATCACTTGTTTGATAATTTTAACGCATTTCCAGATCCTACCTAAACCAATGAAAAGCTTGTACCCTTACGAAATTCTAAATAGTGCTGACTTAAACTTTCTGTTTACAAATAACAACGAGCATTCACATACCTAATACAGTGTTTTCATCTCAAATATCGTTTTTCAACACAATCTACATCACCGAAGCATCATCTTGGAAAGGACAAACTCGTGCTTTCACAAAAGCTCGTTGAAAAATGCATAGTTTCAGTGATAAATTAAATATTCGGTTCGTAAAGGAATACAATTTTTTTAAAAATGGGAATATGTATTTATTCTCTTCTATGGATTTACAGTGCGTTCAAAAAATAACATCATTTTCCAAAAACTAGTTAGTGTTTATTAGAGAAAAGTCTTATACTATATACATATGTGTAAAATACACAAAAGGTTTGTTATAGCTTACGATTATTCAATACCGACCTCCCGTGTTGACTCTGATAGTCTGTCTCTCATGGTAACTTAAGGCTTAATTTCCCACATATGTTGTATGTTGGAATAGTCGAATGAAATGGCGTTTTTTTTATTGTGATCACCAATCTAAAGTAGCATATGGTTTTATTGCTTCCATTGAATACAGAATCTGTTTTTGTATTTGGAATCGTTGTCTTTTTGAAGTATCCAATCATGGTTGTTCTTGATGTAAAACATTTCAGCAGACTTAAGTAAACCCTTCATATATAGTACAATTTTATCATTCTAAGGGCGTTAAGGTTATCTGTGAAGCACTCCAAAACAACAAATCCGTTAGCATTCATAAACACGTACCTTTTTGGGGGTGCTTTACCATCATTTGAATAAATTTATGCAATTTTCTAACCAAACACGTCTCAAATGGTCGAATAATATGAAAGTTTACTCATATGTAAATACAACATTTCTTTAATCACATTTGATGTTTTCCTGCACCAAATGTAACTTTGTTTCAATGCGTATTTCTGAAAATAGATGCTTGATTATAATGCTGCTGCATTTGGTACCAGATCTCTGAAGACTTAGAAGTCACTAGAATTCTCCCTCTTCCTGAATTCTTATCTATTTCGTTTCGTTTTGTTTGAGCTAACAGATGGGATTACATGCTTTCTAAACTTCATGCTACTAAAAACTGCCTTTTACAAAAAAACTGATTTAGGCTGCTATAATTTTTTGACCTCTTAAATTTTTTTATTGTATGATTTATTGAATTTATTGAAATGGTTTATAACGGTTTGATGACTCTTGCCCAGCTTTTGACCGATGCTGCTACTATGTCGGTCTCTTTCGACCAATTTTCGACAATATTCCTTCCGGAGCTTTGCTTATCTTCGACCACTTCTACACCAGAACGAAAACGTTGAAACTATCGTTGTGCGGTGGAAATGGAAACTGTACAAATTTTATTAGCGGCTTGAGATGCATTTTTGCCTTTATCGTAGTATGCTTTCTCTTTACGCACGTGTTAGCGCGTGAAATGAGCTTTCCAAAAAGGTATACCATGACCCGATGCGACGAATAAAACTAGAACTACGCGCTTTCAGCGCCAACTAGCGAAAATATATATATTTGTCACAACAAATAAAACAGTACAGTCTAATGGTAAAAGAAAACAAATAAGAGAGAATGAAACACGATAATTGCATAACATTAGCTTTAGACACCTACACTTTTAAGCACTACAACGCTCCTGAAATCTTGCGCTGCTAGTCGAAGTTTCCTCTCATGGCACATAACAGAATAGTTCATAAAATACAAGCACTTAGAGCAGTAAATACTGAAGCAGTAATGTTAAACAAGGCAAACAAAAGGTTAAATAATATCAATATCTCTGACACCTTATTAGAAATTTAAATTTTATGCTGATACTTAAATATTATGAATATTAGGCATACATAGTTGAAAAGGCGGAGTTATTAAAATCATTACCCCTTACAAGTAGCATGGAAAAATCAGGGAATGAAATATTGATATATGAATTCGGCTCCGAAAACACGCGTTAGAATTTTTGCGGAACCTGGTTTTCGTGCAACTGCATTGCGGTAAGTTATGTGCGTTCATTAGAATTCTTTCAATTGCAATCAAAATAATATGGTTTTAATAATACATTGCCATTACTTTAAGCATGGTTGCTACTCAAATAAATAAGCTCTTCTATATTCTTTGTGGTTTTGCTACTAAAATAAGAGTTTTTAATAGCTTATGTTTCTGATCGTTCGGTTTGTATGAGAGGACAAGGCATTTGCAAAATTTCAGAGCGTTGTTTCAAAAACTGAGATATTAATTTGCGTATATACAGAAAACCAAGCACACAAATTGTGTAGATTTGAAAATAAAACCGTGGTAGAGTCCTGTGATATAATTTGTTAAACATTTAATAATCAATTACATAATATTTACGCATATGTATCGTAAGTTTATTTATACGCATAACCAAATAGAAATTTCAATATTTTCTCCTGAAATTTTTGACCCTAAAACAAGTGTTTTAGTTTCAAATTAAATTTAAAATTTTATTATACATAATTACATTACATGCTATATACTTTATAATATTTATGTCTACTTACTAATAATTTAATAAATTTGATGCAAACATTTTTGAGCCAAGGATCTAATAATGCAGTAATGAAATAAAGTGAAGAAGTGTGTGTGTTCTTTATTGGTATTACTGTCACAATTTTATTTACATATTCACCACGTTTTTATTCAACACTAACACATTTTATTGACGACTTAATCAATTGGCTTTGTAAACAGTTTAATGTGTAATTAATGATTTGCTAGACATTTATTCCGCAAATGCTTATACATTAAACATTTCCAAAGCAAAGTTCAGTAGATAATTATTCATTTATGATATTACTAATTTTCTCTTTAATTTGCTATACACATCAATTTACATACATGTATGACAGCATATTATTGACATATTCTTTTGGAATGTTAACGAGATACTGTTCTTCGTATATTCACATAGAATGTTCGTTATTTTCAAAGTTGAATTGGCTTATAAATTTTGTGTTGCCATACGACGTGATGTACAAAACAAAAATATTTTATATAATTCGAAAAAAATAATTATATTACTAATATATGCCGCTTGTCAAACCCAACAAAAAAATTTACATGTGCAATACGTATAAATGGTCTACTATTTACTTGAGAGGGATGCGCACCTTTCATGGCAACCAGCTAAACTTGGTACTTCTATAGTTTTCCTTTCATGATCAATACAATTTCAAGGAACAATTTCAGATTGTAATTTGGAACACTATAAAAAACACTTAAACTTCGTTTTTAAAGATAGCGCTGAGTCCCAGGTGTAGGTTGCTACATATGATTTAAATTTATCTGGTGCAATAAATTTGTCTGTATTTATTTATGATTAGTGTGGCTCTTTCACTCTATAGAAATATAACAATAATCGATCAAAAACACTTATCGTTTTATGCGATAATAAAACGAAAGGATTTGAATCTTCACTTCAAAAAACTTTTGGTTTAAACCTTTCGCTTCTAATATCAGATATACTGTAGGTTATATAAGAAATATTTCGGCTGAAATAATTGGAGTATTTTAAATAGTATAATCACTTTATTAAAAACATATATAATTACTATGATGCCCATCCAATGAAAACAATAAATTAATTAATATGTATAAATTAAATGAAAGAAAAGAAAGCGCTGTAAAAACCATCACCCCTTCAAACTTTAAATGAAAAAACACCACAATTTCAGAGGAACAATTAGTGTTCATTAACCATGGGGTAAGCGCCGATTACGCTAGTGAGTGACTTCGAAGTTTGGGATCTTTTGTTTGTATATCTGTACATATATATTGGGTTTCGAGTGTTGCATGGTTGCTCTTAAAAGTTTGCCTCAGTTATACTTTTATGTTTGAGGGCAATCCCCGTGATTTTGCTTGTAAAAAACGATTTCAGCCAGAAACATTTTTGAAAAAGTTTTGTGTGGATTTTTACATTTCGTTTACTCTGAGTTATTTGTTTTATTTATTTCGAAAGTTTTGGTTAACTTTGCGCTGGGTAAAAATAGTTGAGTTAGGTAAAAAAAATAAGCACTAGTATTCAGAAACTTCATTGAGGTGTAATTTATTGCCTATCTGTGAGGTTTGTTTATTAAGACTTTCCATTAACGACTTGAGCCCATATATTTCCTAAAGCCCAACATATGTAGTTTTGCAGCATTATGTCTTAAAATTTCAAAAAAATGGTTGACCGCTTTTGTGGAAAAACTGAACCTCTCGCTTAGGAAAACCAACCGTCGAAGACGTTTGAGTCTTCACCAGGACAATGCATTTTTGAGCACTTAAAGCATCGGTTTGATGAGTAGTCCACTGTAAAGTCTTGAAATCGGAATCAATCAGAAGGTTAAAAGTGATTTGACAATTGGTTCAAATGCATGTAAAAGTGTATAGATCTTTACGTAGACAAAAGTATTGGTTTTTTGACTATTTGCGTTGGTTAATACTTGTTTTATATCTTTTTGCTTAAAATGGATGGAACTGGGTTAAAATTTTACCTAGTTTGCATACAACAAACTTATAACATCCGAATGACTTTACTCCATATGAATGGTGATAGTATGCGAGGTAATTTAATTAATCTCAGGAAACATATTGTTTTTATGTAGTAAGTTAATGTTATGAAGTATTGGCCAAACGAAATAAAATCGGCTCGATATTACTTCCAACTACTATATACTACATATGTATGTATAGAAATTTTTGTTCTTCTAAAAGTCGAATACGTCCGTCAGTGTATGGGTTCTAGGTATATACCATATACATTATATAATTGCTTTGATTTCAATTCTTTTGTAAATTAAGGTATTTCTCTGGCTTCGATTCATGCAAAGTGGAAAAGATATAAACTATTCGCTCCTTTCCATGGTTTATAACTGTCAGAGTGAAAATTTAAATCTCAGATAATTGGCTAAACGATTGCAAAAAAAAAACCAACCACATTCAAATTATGAACAACTCTTTCAACTCATTATGTTCATATACCCTTCATTTCTCTTGTACGGTTTACATAATCTTTGTTGGTATTGTCTCTGTTTAACGTTATTAATCAGCATTACCGTCGGTTTACAAACGAGCTGTTCAATTTCCATTCTATAAGTAAAAACGATCAGTAATAATATAAATGGATTCCACACAACGGTTGTAAGGGCATATGAATATATAAGGATTTTAAAACTTTTAATATTTCTGCTACTCTTAATACCGTCGCAATAAGTTGATTCTAGCGGAGAAGCCATGAAAATCGATATTAAAATATCCGCAGCAATCCTCACCACTTTCTCCTCCCACTTGCGTATACGTGTGATCATTCATCCCAGTGCACTTCAGTTGCATTTTTAAACAAAATATAGCAGAACTGCTCCAATTTTCTTCGTCGTGAGCTGAAATTTGAAATCATTAATTTATTACGCATAGTCTATTTAATATACTGTTACTGATGCTTTTAAATCTAAAGTTAACCAAAACTGATTATTATGCTGTTACTAGATTTATAAAATCAGAAGCGAAATATAAAGAAATTAACTCAAAATATAATAAATATTATATATTAAGCTAGATGAGATCATAGACATATTCATCACACACCACTGGAATATAACTAAAGTTTTTAAGTACAAATAATTTGTGTAGAGATATATGTATTATTGAACAGAAGTTCATCTTTGTGTTGTGGTTTGTTAAGATATCTGCTGCCAAATACATTCTTTTATTCTATCCATAAATGTCCATACGTGTAATATCCAGGGTATATATTTGGGTTTTGTTTCCATCGAACCGTGAAAGAGCTTTAAATAACGTCAGATCTTTCTCCATTAGGTCATTTATGTCTAATGATATGTTCCTAAACTCGCTTGAGGACTTATAATTTGGTTGATTAGTTGCCAACTTGGTCAATTAAAAATAATAATTGGCTGACTGGTGCTAATTGAATTAATATAACTGATTATAATAAAGAATTTGGTCTCGAAAATCATTTGAGAATAATTAGGAGAACGAATTCCGTTTGGTCGTAAGATTGTTGCATGAAGCAGGATTATCAATCGAAATGTGAATTTGAAATACATTTTATTTTTGCGATTTAAAAGGTCATCACTATAAAAAATTCCTGCACATTCATTAAATAACGGGTGATTTTTTTGAGGTTAGGATTTTCATGCAGTAGTATTTGACAGATCACGTGGGATGTCAGACATGGTGTCAAAGAGAAAGATGCTCAGTATGCTTTGACATTTCATCATGAATAGACTTACTAACGAGCAACGCTTGCAAATCATTGAATTTTATTACCAAAATCAGTGTTCGGTTCGAAATGTGTTTCGCGTCCGTGTCCGATGAGCGATGAGGCTCATTTCTGGTTGAATGGCTACGTAAATAAGCAAAATTGCCGCATTTGGGGTGAAGAGCAACCAGAAGCCGTTCAAGAACTGCCCATGCATCCCGAAAAATGCACTGTTTGGTGTGGTTTGTACGCTGGTGGAATCATTGGACCGTATTTTTTCAAAGATGCTGTTGGACGCAACGTTACGGTGAATGGCGATCGCTATCGTTCGATGCTAACAAACTTTTTGTTGCCAAAAATGGAAGAACTGAACTTGGTTGACATGTGGTTTCAACAAGATGGCGCTACATGCCACACAGCTCGCGATTCTATGGCCATTTTGAGGGAAAACTTCGGACAACAATTCATCTCAAGAAATGGACCCGTAAGTTGGCCACCAAGATCATGCGATTTAACGCCTTTAGACTATTTTTTGTGGGGCTACGTCAAGTCTAAAGTCTACAGAAATAAGCCAGCAACTATTCCAGCTTTGGAAGACAACATTTCCGAAGAAATTCGGGCTATTCCGGCCGAAATGCTCGAAAAAGTTGCCCAAAATTGGACTTTCCGAATGGACCACCTAAGACGCAGCCGCGGTCAACATTTAAATGAAATTATCTTCAAAAAGTAAATGTCATGAACCAATCTAACGTTTCAAATAAAGAACCGATGAGATTTTGCAAATTTTATGCGTTTTTTTTTTTTAAAAAGTTATCAATCTCTTAAAAAATCACCCTTTAAAAGAAGTTATAAGGATATGGATGTATACAATATATCTAACTACATTTCTGAAAACATATATAATTTGTTTAGTTCATGGGTAACAAAAGATCACTTTAATAAATTAAGTAAAAATCAGAGTATTAAACTTACCAATTTTGACAAAGGTGATAAAGAGAAATTTTTAAATTAATCAATGTAAGCAACTGAAGATCAAATACTATATTTCCTTCTAAATTGTAAATGAAACGCTTCAGTGAATACCCATAAACATAAACTAATTGCAGCTAATCTTTTACTTTCACATCATTTAAATTTTTTACCAGACTAAAGTATTTAAAAGAGTGCAAGAAAATATGGTATTCACATCTTTGCTACCTGAAAATATTCTACCTTAAGCTACACTTTGTAATTATGTGTCCATAAAGTTGAGCATATAAGTGTATGCATCCAAAAGTTTGTTTGCAATGTCTGCGTTACTCTTCTTGCAATAAAAAGACAAAACGATTGGTGCGACAGCTTCTTTTCGACTTCCCACCTAGGTATACCAATGGTACTTATTTTCGTTTTCTCTTCAAAATTCCCAAATCCGCTAAAAGAAAGAAATCTATATGCGCTTGCGTAAACTGCAGCACCACAGGTGGCATTCGAATTTATGATGTCGTCTATTATTGGCATAATTAGAAGTTTGCCAAGGAGCAAAATGTGTTCATGCGCATCAACGATAACAAATTTCCCAAACTGTGCTACAGAATGTAAGCAATATGACGGCAAAGCTTCATAAGACATGGTAATATAGTTTTATGGATATATGTAAATCTCTTTACAAAGACGTGTAAATAAAAGTATATGTACTCAAAATGCTCAAATTCATCCTACTACTATTTTTAATAGTATTTATATTATATTCTTTATTAAAATCACATGAGTTTTAAAATTACGTTTGGGCTTGTTAAGGAATCATTGAATTAAGTTAATGACGATGGAAACTATTGAACAGGTGACGAAACAGTGTTTACAGTTATGACGTTGAACCTGTGGTTCAATTACCTCAATTTTATCCATTTCTTCTACCAAGCGCAAATCATCAAGCTCATGAAAACACATTCTAACCTCAGCGGCTGTCACAGACAAATGTAATAGAACCAAAAATTCAAAAAAACTTCAGAGGTACGCATATAAACATAATAAAGAACATGTAAGGAAGAAACTTGCAAAGCCAGGGAAATAATTTAAGGTTAAAACGTTAATCAAAGGATCCAATCTAAGCAATTTTTTATACACATAAACTTTATACAACTCACATACCGACTGACCTATTCTTCATAAGGTTTGTTAGAAAAACGTTATATGCAGCATTTGGGAGTTGGGTAGTATCGACCCGATTTTACTTATTTTTGCCACCAACACATAAAATTAATATGAAACATACTAATAAAAGATTCCCTGAGTTTTATTTAGGTACCTCACATAAAATCGTCAATCATAAGAAGTAAAGTTACCCGGATGTTCGAAATTCCTGAACTTATATGGGAATAAGTCAAGTTTATACATAATTTTTTATTTTAAAAACAAATTATTATGAATAAAACATTTTTTCTCATTTTCATTAAATTAACCCACGTGTTACGTCGATATAGTATAAAGCCACCTGGAAGTTCGAAAGCTTTTGTGTTAGGTAAAAGGGGGCCTTGGGAACAATTGTCAAGAAAGGATTATTCCTGAATATTTGCGGTAAAAAGTGAACTATACTTGTAGGTTGGGTTAAGTTAGGTTATATCGCTGATCTCTTAGCAAGTGATCACACTTAGATAGTTACGTTCAGTCCTTTGTAAAAAGAGTACCACATATACAGATGAGCGCAGCCCGTTGAATACTTGCCAATTTCTTCGCAATTGTAGTCTTTTTCAGATCCGTCCACTAAATAAAAATACCGTAGAACATTATAGACTTAAACATAATTTCATGGAGTCAAAAAACTATAAAAATGTACCCAGTCTAGTAAATATACATCTACAGTTAATTGAAATCTTCTGAAATTATTGTTAAACTCAAGAACATGCGAATTTGAATTTTCACCTAATAGCACCTTCACATATAAGCAGGTTATGGTTAACAAAAATTAGCCTCGAAGCTAACCTTGTTGCGTTCACATATAGCAAATATAACCCAATTAAATGAGAGAAATTGACAATTATATCCATTTGTGTTTTTTTTTTTTGTATTTTGTATCCATTTGTGTTTTTTTTTTTCTTGTAAAAAATAAGTTAATAAATGAGTGATGGATTCAAAATTGAAAAAATGTTTACTTTTGTTTGCTACAAACCAAGAAGAAAGCAATGAATGTCTCGCTGCATTAAATTCCTGTAGCCGAGAATATAAAGTTGCTATCCAACAAAGTGAGCAGGAATTACGGATACGAAGAGCTCGAGTAATATGGATTTATTATGAAATATTAATATTGACAACAATACCTCTTTGTAAGGAAATAAACCCAAGAAGTATTTGGGCATACGTAAGTAAAAAAAGCACAATAAATTATAAACACATTTAAATACATATACTTCAGAAGCGACATGGGAACTTCTGTGAAAAAGATGTTCCATCAATGAACGACCGCGTTTTTAAGGAAACCTTTCACATGAGCACGGCAGCCTATGAAATATTGTGTGAATATGTCAAAGGTATTGCCAAACAGGATTCATGCTATAATAAGTGCATCCCATTGTAGAAAAGGGTAGCTGTTCCCGTCTACACATTAAAATCTTCGGCAGAGTATGAAACTGTTGCACGACTATTCGGTGTTTCGAAGACAATCGTCAGCGAAAAATTTCTTGCTTTTTGCCAAGAAGTGTGGCAATCATTGCGTCCCATTTATTTGACAGAACAATTAAGGAACAGTGAAAAAGTGGATGAGTGTGTTCATGGGTTTAAGAAGCTTGGCTTTCCGCAATGCCTTGGTGCCATAGACGGTTGCCACATTAAAGTTCGGCCACATGGGAAGGATTGCACGGACTATTACAATTATAAGGGCTGGTACTCCACAGTTTTATTTGCCCTTGTAGATTATAGGTTAGAGGTATAATGAATTTTCACTTGATATTTTCATTAATTTCTTTTTTATCCAGATATCGCTTCCTCTACATTAATGTTGGCTGCCCAGGTCGAAGCAATGACTCAAAAATTTTTCAATGTAGCAAACTAAATACTGCATTGAAGGACCCAAACTTCACTGCAAAAAGCAAAACTATTAATGGCGTGAATGTTCCTGTGGGCGTTATGGGTAATTCGGCTTTCCGATTTGCCAACAATCTAATGAAGCCCTATCCACTCCAAGTACATCCTCCAGAGCTTGAAAAAATTTTTAATTACCAATTGTCCAAATGCCGAAGAGTGGTGGAAAATGCGTTTGGACACCTAAAGGCTCGTTTTAGGAGAATAGGAAAGGAGTTGGCAACGACATCAAAAATGTTCCTCTTATAATTAAAGCAACCTGTACATTGCATAACTTTTTAAATTGTCATAATGATGTCATCAATCACAAATGAATAGAAGAACAAACCACTTACGAAAGTAGTGTACGCCTGTAACAGCCCGAGCACACAGATGCTGTAGCAAGTTTTGAAGCAGAATCTGAAACAATTAGAAGAGCGATTGCGAATTCATTTTGTAAGTTTGTTCTACATTTGTAATTATTTTTATTTTTCATTTAACAAATTAATAAGGTCTTTATAAAATTTTTTCGTATTTTCACTCATTTCTTTTAAAATATCATTCCTTTTCTCTTCCGAAAGAACTGCTTTTTCGGTTAGTTCCACCATTCTTTCTTGCACCACTCTCATGGACTCCATTTCTGTCTCAAGCATATCTGAAGCTTTTTCCAAATTCTTTACTGAACGCTCATGGGTTAATTTCCTTCTTTTTGTAGACTTCGGAGTCGTCGAAAGTCCTGCAAGTTCATCGCTTGAAATGAATTGGGATTGGGTGCTCGTCGAAGGGTAGATAGCAGCGCAACCAATGTGTAAAAATTTCATTTTTATATTACCCATACTTTCTTGCATGAGTTCTTTAAAATTTACTGCCTTATTACCACTGAGCATTTCTTCCACCTTCTTGTATGGGATCCAAGAGGAAGGCGAACCACCGCATTCTTTTCTAATCTATAAAATAAAATACATATTATAATACTGTGAGTATGCAGCAAAATATACTTTTTTAATTTTAAATGTACTTACTTGTATCGATTGGTAAAATTATGCACTTTTTCCTTTATTGCAGCTGCACTGTAGTTCATCTGCCTTTTCGAAAATTCCTTTTCCAAACGCGCAAAGATATGAAAATTTTTTTTCACGCTTCGTAATTCTTCTATACTATCTGCCCAGTGCAATAGCAGCAATTTCTCTGCATCTACTGTCCATATAACACGGTTTTTCCTTTTCCTAAATACAATTTAATAAAATTATTATATATAAGTATATTTGTATGCATAAAGAATAAAAATATATAAATTCAAATTTATACTTACTGATTTATTTGATCCATTTTTTAAATTCCTGCGAATTTTTTGTCAGTTGCTTTCAAGTTAAAGCAAGAATATTCACAATAGATACTGAAGTGTCGCAATTTCGAGTATATTTCGACTGCTTTCCAATGCAACAATGCATATTTTAGTAGGTTATAAAATAACCGCGTAGGTTATAGAGCAGACCGAGGTTATCTTTTCATACTAATTATATTGCTAACCTCGCATTTTATGGGTAGGTTACAAGATAACCTAGTTAACCCAGATAGGACCTAGCTAACCTGCTTATATGTGAACACAGTATAAAATGAAAAAAAAATCAAAGAAGAATTGTATTTAATGTTCCCTCTACCCGAAAGTATTTAAGAGTTTACGATTATTTTAAATGAGTGCATATTTTACGCTCACTTAGTTAGTTACATCATGTAAGAGTTTCAATATTGGCGTGCACTCAAAAGTTGGCGTGAATTAGCTTCCTTGCAACTTATTAACTAACTGGGTATACTTACAACTGCTTGTATTTTTTCACATCTTCAAGCTCCCATGCTATTTCTTTTTGTCCTACTTCTAGGAAAAAACGCCATAAATTTTTTTACATTTTTGCTGTACTAAAATACTTTACTAAACCACTGAAAGTGCAGCGTTGGAGGCACCTAGTGTATTTGTAAAGGAGTAGTGTCATAAATATTCTCTTCCCTCATTTAAGCTCTAAATGTAAAAATTCCAATTTCTGTATAAAGATATAAATAAATATCCGTTAAAAATTGGATATCTTGAATTTAATTTATTACATTCATAGAACATAAAAAGGATTATCCATTTCAAGGGTCCCTACTTTGAACAAAAATCAGAGAAACTTCAAAATTAATGGGAAATGTTTATTATCATTCGAAAGAACATTCTTTGGAACCATCCATATTTTATAGATTATCTCTTTCAACTGTTGGCCGCAACTTTCTCCCCATTACTTAAGTTTTTCCACACGTCAGTGCAGGTTGCTGCAAACGGTGCTGAATTGACTCTCCACGGTCCTTGTGTACACTCTGCACTACGTACAAGACGTGGTTTATTCGCTAAAATATTAAGCATAAATGAATGCTGGGCCTTAAGATGGGTGATGGTGTTGTGATTAGTACACTAAGTAAGGCGATTATGTTGACCATAGGTTGAGCGCAAATACATTATTTACAGAACGATTACTAAACGTTGTTCAGGAGTAAGTCTTTCCATAATAAAATCACAATCAAAAAAAGTACCTCTACTTGGATCACCCGGTACTGCTGCTTTTTCCTCATTTTGGCATTACGACGTTAAGGTAAGTTTATTTACGTACGAGTATTGACTGATTATTAACTCATATATTATACATAGTTAACCAGATTATGAAAATCCGTACGTTATATACATATGTATGTATGGCTAGAAGAAGTATATTTCCGATTTTACTTCTTTTGATCATGAAGATGTAGTAAGAAACTTGAAAAATATGTTCATGGACCACTAAGATAATTGGCTTAATATGTTTACATGGTATAGAGTCAACCGGATCATTGATAATCGTTATACCGCCTGTTTACCTAAAGGGGCATGAGAACTCATTGTTTAGGAAGATTTTTTTTTTAAATCTTATTAAGATATCTTGCTCATTGGCCGATATATACGGTATAAAACCAATCGGAACTTAGAAAAGCTTTATGTTAAATATGTTGAGGCTGTAGGAACAAGTGACTAGATTTTACACAGTTTAACACAAAGCAGGAAAAGACATTTTGTAAGTTTAATTGTTATATCTTAGATATTGATGAAACCTAATAATTGTGTTACTGTACCTTATTTACAAAACTGCATTATATTTAGGTATGACCTTTTCTCTCAGGTAATCTTCTAATTCATATCCATTTTGTACTATCAATTAGAAGATATTAAAAATCTTAACTTCATTATGCCAGAAAAATGGAAAAAAAACTTAAAAGGATTAAAAGTTCGAATTTCCCTTCACGAATAAAGAACACAAATAAGTGTCATATTTGTACTCATATTTAATGTATGTATTGTATAATTGTTTATAAAAAATATTAGGTGTAGGGTTTCTTATGTGTGTGTGGTTGCATTTTTCACTAAAACAAGTGTAAGTCTATGAAATTCTTTTACGAAAATGCTTTGAGGATGAAGTAAATAAAAGTGGTTGACTTTCAATGAAAAAATTTTAACTTAAGATTAATAACTTTTCTTTCCTTAACCATGTTCATAATTAAATCTCTTCTGATGAGGGTCTGTATATTTCTGTTTTAATTAGTAGCTAATGGTCTATAGTGAATCAATAATTCAGTGGCCTCCTAAAGTCCTAACATAACAAATCTGATGACCCAAATTGGATCATTACTTCTAAATCCACCACCAAGAGCAACATAAAATGGGAATGATATTATTTTTATTATTACATGGATCTTTATACTTTTATTCTCCAACATAAAAATTAAAATTTTGAAAAGTATACAAGATTTATCAAATCTGTTTCCAGAAGAGATATGCTAACACTAAAGTATATGTCCTATCCAGCAACATAGCTGATATTGAAAACAAGAAATTATATATCTACAAAAATCAAATTTCTCTATTTTTCACTAGAATTCATCTGCAAATGCAAAGAAGGCATGCTATAATACAGTAGCAATAATATTATTTGGTTGAATAACATTTTGAATTAAGGAACCATTCTATATAATACATTGCCGAAACACCTGTCTTTAAAATAGAATTATGCTTGCTTATAGATAACTTTTTTTAAAGAAACATCTCATTGAGCGGAAGGTCAAAACATTTCATCATCAACTATTACAATTATAAATTTTCTAATACCTCTTTGTGCCCGTAAAATTTAATAATTTCTTTTTCATCATGAAAAAAGGTGCTTCATTAAAGAAATTATCATTCAAATTATTCAAAGAATACAATTTCAAAAGATTTCGTCCTTTAATTGTGCTTAATATCTTAATGGTTCGTTTCTGTGAAATTGAAATTAACAAAGGGTTGTAATTTATGATCAAGCCACAGAATATGAGTTCTTAAATGATTATGCAATGTCCGCATCTAACCCCAAATTAACAGCTTTAAATTATCTCCACTCACGATAAATATATACTATACATATGTATATGTAAAACTGAACACGCTGCACTTTACTGCGCATAATTTCACAGCTAATTTTTTTTCTTCGCACTTTTTCAAATACCCACTTCTACTAATTTAAAATTTACCTTTTCGAGCTACCCTTTTATATTTTATCAATTTTTCCCTTTTGGTTTCAATGATGATTCCTCTTATGCGACGTTATGGCCCACAGTTGCCACTGTAAATGTATAATAGATAAAACATCCTTTACATTACCAAGTAGTTGCAACATAAAAGGCACATATGGTATACCTTCTGAATATCCCTTTCAACTCATTGCGCGCATATATAGTACTATTCATTTCGTTCCATGTTTCTTATGTTCCACGCTACATATAGTACATATGTATATCTACGCACAGGGGTTCGGCATTAATTTCATTGCTTAATTCCACGATATCTAACTGGCCTGCGTTACTGTCGGATTATTATCAATTAATATTTCAGTGTATCTGTCTGTAGTCGCTAGCTGCATACATATAAGTATAAACATGAGTATACATAAACGTATTCGACTAATTATAGAATATAACTGCACGGTATCCTTCTCCTCCAAACTTAATGCCACCTAAACGAGCAGATTAATTTCAATGACATAAGCGAAGAGGTTCAGCGACAATTTCTTATGATAAAGCCTCTACAGTGACATTGGTTATCTATACACATGCAACTGTTGCGTATTCTCAACACTCATTAGCATCAATTTTTGTCCTTTCTGCAGCCAACTCGCCTCAAAACTTAGAAAAATACAAAAGTTGTTTTTCTGCGGCGACAGCAAAATTTTTTCATTTTATGTTTTTGAAAATTTGGTTTTGGTTACAGTCATGCTGCGATGCCAGATCTCTGAAATCTGTCCACTATTTTATATATAGATATATCTATCCTCTCTTACACTAAACAATCGTTTCTTTTTTTTTAATTTTTAACAATAGCTTTGTCACCACTTTCAGATTTGAGGAGATTTCTTCGCTTCTTATCTATGTTTCCAGTTTCTCCATAATCGACAGACCACCTCTTCGCAAAATGTACAACTCGGTTTAAATACGTTGGAGTTTTTTTTTTTTTTTTGATAGTTGACTTTGGACTTTGAGGATGTGCATATTACTTGCTAGGGAAACTTCATCAATTGACGTGGTATCTTCACGAAATTTGACATTGATTACTTCTTAAGATAATATTTATAATCTTTCATACAAACTGAACACATAGTTTAAAGAAATGCACCTGTGAAGGGAACATCAGCTTCCGTGCAGCCGAAGTTAACGTTTTTTTCTTATTTCGTTTTACTTCATATGTTTTTTTCAACCGTATTAATCAGATATAAGGCTTGATGACTGCACTGACTGAGAGACCACTGCCATTTCCAAACCAAAATTATGCAAATTTTCACCGGTATTGCCGTTTTTACCTCGTTTCAGCATTTTTTCGTTTTTTGTTAGCTTATGCTTGTTGTTTTCACCAGCCTACACGATTTTTCGCTCTGACTTCTACATGTTAAATTTCAGTTTCACCTAAAATTATGAAATATAAAGGAAACATGTAAGAAAGGGCTAAGTTCGGGTGCAACCGAGCGTTTTATACTCCTGCAACTTGTAGAAATACCTTAAGATGTAAAACGCCAACCAAAGGATCGCAATCTAAGCAATTTTTTATATAATGCACCATATATAACTTATACACTGAACTACGTACATATATATTCGGCATAAGATTTGATAAAAAACCAAAACCATTATAGTATGTAGTCATTATACAAAATCAGCTGAATATTCGAAAATCCTGGCAATGGTTATATTGATAGGTAAGGTTTTTGCACAATTGTATCCATTTAAACCTAAATTAATAGAAGACTTTCTTGCTGTCGCTAAACGAATAATTGAACCTGTTACGGATACTATTGAAGACAGGATACAAAAATTCTTGGATAACTGTTATTCTTTATCTAAAGATGATCTCAGAGGTCAATGCTGTCAGTTACTATCTGAAGTAAGAACAAAATATAGGTTTTAAGCAATTAAAATTAGTAACTTTTAACGTTGGCTATTTAATTAATAAGTTGAGAGTGCCCGAATTGCAATTCTTTCTGGACAGTGAAAGCATTGATATTGCTCTTATTCAGAAAACTGATCTCAGATATTCCCGTTTCTTTAAGACATTTTTCTATATATAGAGATGATGCTAAACAAGGTTTGCTAATTGCGATAAGGAATAACATAACACATAGTAGAATTTATAGTCCTAATGCTCAATTTTCTTCTTTATTTATTAAAGTTCAGGTTATTATCAATTCAAGGAAAACAGATTTATTAATTGGTAATGTTTATATTCCCTCTAATATGTCAGTTAATAATCTACAACAAGGTTTGAATGTCCTTGCGAATGTCAGTTCAAATTTTTTTGCGTCAATTCTAGGAGGTGAGTTTAATGCAAAATGTGTTGATTGGGGTGACTCGCAAACGAATTCTAACTGGACAAGCTTATCTGATTGGTTACAAAGCTCGGATCAAACTCTAGTTAAATTTTGCGGTAGAAAACGTTCTTACCCTGGAGGTCAATCGTATCTGGACCATTTTCTTTTGTCTTCACATATAATAGATTTCAATATATTAAAACTTGAAAGTTTTCCTAGAATTCATATAGAAATTCCAAATGTTGATCTTTTATTTAATTGTGCGAAGTTTATTGTTAAAACAGATTGGACATCTTTTGCAAATGATTTCAATCAGGATTTGGCTGAAAGACTTCCTCCAGCAGATATTAATCTTACTAATATTGAAATAGATAACTACATGGAAAAATTTGTTGAACATTTAGGCATTGTCAAGATTAAAAATACCTGCACTACAAAGCATATAGAATTTTCTCCTTTTTATAATAATCAAATTAAGAAATTAATTGCTATTAACCATATGTGGCAAAAGAAATTTATCATATATCCGGACATAGAACGTCTCTGGAATACAAATTAATTTAATCTCAAACTTATTATATTAAAGTGCTTCTGCAGGATTGGATTAGTAAGGCGCGAACAGAGAGGTTCAATAAATTCCTTGAAACTATTACACCAGGACCTCATTCTTTTAGGAAAATTTATAGAGCGGCTAAGATGAAACCGAATGTTTTTTATGATAAGTTGTTGGTTAATAATGTGGAGATTTATGAGGATAAGGCAAAGGCTGTAGTGTTCAAATCTTATTACGAAAGTATTTATTCGGAGAAAACTCCTAATTGTGCTTCAGTCAGTCGTGTGGAAAGAACCCTGGATGCGCATGATCATATTCTTGGTGGTAATATTGTTGATTTTTCTCCACGTCTTACATCGCTTGATCCTCCAACAAATACTAATAAGCTTTTGATAAATAAATATATTTTAAAAGACACAATTATTTCACTGAATCCAAAGCCATCTGCAGGACCAGATGGCATTTCGAATTCTTTAAATAAAAAACTGCCAGAAAATGCTATCAAATTTCTACTTATTGTATTCAATAATTACTTCGATAATGAATATTTTCCGTTAAAATGGAAAGTTGCCAAAATATTACCTTTAAAAAAATTTTAATTCTGTTGAGGCAAAAGAATTTAGACCTATTTCCTTACTATCGAACATTGGTAAGCTACTTGAAAAAATAATTCATTCCAAAATTTATGATTTGCACTCGGAAAAGTTTTAAGGAATAAACTTTGTACTGTAGCAGTATAATTAGATATCGAAAAAGCATTCGATCGTGTTTATCATAGAGGGATTATTTCTAAGCTTGTTCAGATTGGTTTTGATCATTGTATTATTAAGATTATTTCAAGTTTTTTGTCAGATAGGAAATTTTTTGTGCTTATTAATGATTGTTCCTCGGATCTTGGAGTTTGCAATTGTGGAGTTCCACAAGGCTCTATTCTAGCTCCCTTGCTTTACCATATTTTTATGTTTGATTTTCCACATAGCCACAATAATTCATTAAGTATTCTGTATGCTGATGATTCTTTAGTTTATTCTCATAACAAATTCCCTACCTTGGCATTGCGAATGGTATAGAATCATCTAGAAAAAATTATTAATTTCTACAAATACTGGGGCGTTAATGAGGCCAAGACTGTACCCATCTGCATCAGAAATGCTTCAGGTAAAGGACCTAGAAGGGTTGTAAAAGAGAGGAGAGACCTGATTCTAAATCTTAATGGTCATAATATTCGTTTTCAGAATCAAATGAAATATCTTGGAGTAACCTTCACCAACTTATTTAAATTCAATTTTCATGCTAACGACATGGTGAAAAAATGTAATAACCGTTTTCATGCCTTATTAGTGATAATGAAAAATACAAGTTTAAGCACAAGAACCAAAATTTTGATTTATAAAGTTGCTCTCCGTCCAGCCTTAACCAAATCGGGTTTCATTTTTCGCCTTCTTTGATGAATAAATTTGAAATATTTGAACGCAAAATTATAAGTTTTTGTTTAAACAAAAACTTCATTCACTTTAAAAAGAGATACTCAAATAAATATATCTATTCAAATTCTAATTCCCTTTTAATAAATATGCAATAAGAGCAATATTAAGGTTTTTCGACCATGTTCGGAATTGTGACAATCCATGGATTTCTGATGGTATCTTGTCGCAGTCGAGTCATACTGGGGTCAACAACAAGTATTTGTCTCCACATGGTATTAGTAAAGAAAATATAATAAACAAGCTGACCCCGCAGCCGTTATCCCGCGTAAAATTCTGTATTTTGAAATGAAAAGAAAGTTAGATTTATCATTTAATTTTTTTTTCAATGTAACGCAGCTTTATAAACAACGTTTTTTGGTTTCTATTCCGGTGTACAGAAAAGATGGTTTTCCAGCTCGTGAGCACGCCACGGGCGTGTGAAGAACATAGCATTTCCAAATTTATGCCTCACATTATGTCCTTTAGGTCCTGTTGATTGTCATCCTAAAAGCAATTTTCACTGGAAACGGAATACGTTTGAACTGAAATGGAAAATCGCTAGAACTCAAGGGAATTCATAGAATCAAGCATTCTTCCCCTTGTATTCGATAGGTGCGTCACAATCAGTCGGGTTCCATTACACAGTTTCGGCGCATGAAGATTGCAAAACATAATAACGAGGGATCCTACTTTGAGATGCAAATGTTGCGGTGGCGTACCAAGCCTGTACTGACGATCGATCGATTTGTATGAGCGCAAGTCTCCCGCAATTTATATCGAACCACCGGAAGTATCAACCGAAATTGTACCATTTCCAATTTTTAGCGAAGACGATGTAAAATGTCTTTGGCAATGTCGATTTTATATCGAAAAGTATGCGAACATCATTTTCATTCTAGTGATTAACGTGTTCCTGCAATTGTAATTTCTGGCTTACTTCTCCAAAAATTTGCACACATCGAAACGTTCACAATACGCAATGACTCAAATGAAATTGAACCCCTTACATTTATCAATAGCAACCGAAGGTATAAGTAATCGTCGTTTTTCGGGTAGATTATGTAAATTCATCCTAAGGAATTAGTTTAGAACTCACCTGGATGTCAATCTACTGGCCTTGCTTTCTGCGTAATAATTTCTTCGACGATGCATTATATGTATAATATCAAGGTATTTTCGAATAGAGCAATGTTCTCACAAACGGATCACTGACGAAAGTTGAGAAAAAACTCGACAATGTTAATTTTGTTGCTGGCGATGCTTCCACTGGCTATACTGTTTTCTCTGGGTTGAAAAACACTCTTTGCCCATTCTCCAAATTAACTGTGAGATGCACAACAGTCGGAAAACGTTCATGAATTGCAAAAGTAAATATCCAACAAAGCGCTTTATTGCAGTTCACGTATCGGCCGTATCGTTCAAGACCAATAATCGCCATGTTGCTTCTTTTGATGACGTACTTACAAACGTATTTTTGAATATGAATTAAACAATAATGGTGAATATAGTACGATCCATGTGTTGTCAACTTCGATATTTCCTCTTCTAAGTTGAATGCTGAATGTTCTGTTATCTGGTGAGCGACGCCGATAGAGTTGATATCCATCATTTCCAGTTTGTGTTTCCGAAAGAAAAGCACGTGGATAGTGTTTCGTGCATTTATTGTCAGACATACAAACCGAAAAGGTTTCCACCACTTCATATAATACTGAATCTTTCTCTACATCAGGAATTTCCGGAGAAATGATTTCATCAATTTGATCTGGTGTAACCACCATCCACCATCCAAAGAAGAATGTGTGCGTGCGGAAAATCTCTATTTTGCCACTCAACAGAGTACATCTAGTATCCAACAGCACCATATATACGTTGCTTCAAGATAAAGTCAATCAAACATCGCAACTGTTGTTTGAAAAGTCGTGCTGTGACATCGTGACGATCGTATGTCACCCCATCCTGGGAGTACTTCTTGCCTTGCCTTGGGCTGCCATACTTTGATGGCAAAAAGAACAACGACCGATATTAGGGCGACCTCTTGGTGACTTCGTAACAAATTTCAATCTGCAATTGACATCTTTGTGTGAAACACACGTAAAGTTTTCTCTGAATAATTTTTCTTTTGAATAGCCAGAATAAAAAAGCAAGCGACCGAAATTGAACTATTCAAATAATTTAAAAATCAAAATATTGAAAAACAAAACAAACAAAAATTGAAAAAAAAAAATTGTATGGAAAAAAGTTACTTTTTGGAATTATCCAATTTTATCGAGTTTTCATTGTTTTTAATATGTATTCTGCTATTCGGGGCGGAGACAAATCCAACGAATCAATAACCATGAAAATTTTTTCAGCAGATCTCCAGTTATAAGTGTTCGAACAAACCCGTCTTTGTTTTATATATATACATACATAGATGATGTTAATCATCCAGAAGCCTTCTGCTCAAATTTTTCGTAAAATCAACACGTGGTTCGCACAGGGGCTAGTTTAAGCATAAGCTTTATTTGCTATTATAGCTTGTAAGATTTCTTTTTTAATTAGTTTTAAGTAGCCTTCAAAATACATTTAAAAATGTCGGGAGCAAGCATTTATTGTAATTTTTTTTCCTTTAAATTAAGATCTGTTTTCGGAAACTTTTGTTTTAAAATATGTATAGTCTTAAGTTATAACTTTCTATTTTTGTAAATAATTTGTATTTTTGTTTCTTTTTGGTCTCAATAAATGAATTTGATTTGATTTGATTCGGTCCGCATGCTTTCGTCCGAACATATTTTAAGAAGAAGCTGATGCATGGTCCTTATCAGTTCTTCGCCGCCGTGTTTGAATAGCTCGGCCGGCAATCCATCGGTCCCTCCCGCTTTGTTGTTCTTCAGGCGGGCAATTGCTATTCGAACCTCTTCATGTCTTGAAACGCTCTGACTTTACACACATATATCTCAGAATCAATACTGCTCATAGCTACAACGATGGTATGTCAAACCGTGGTCCATTAAATGATCCTCAATTAGTAGTAAATAAAAAAATATATATTTTTTTATTAAATTTCTAATATGGGAGGTTATACACCACTTTAGCGATGTAAAACATATTATTATTAAATATATCCAATATTTCAAAATACTATTGATAGAATTAAACTTTTTTGTCTATTCGCTCAACTAGCTTAAGCACGTTTTAAAGATCGATTAAATCAGTCGACTTCTTTTTTTTGTTTTGGAGAAAAACGAAAATATTTGAATCCGATTTTGTCGTCTTCAATATCAGGTTATTCTTTTTTCGGATAATTGTATGCTGTACAAAGAAACAATTCTAAAAGTTTAGGCATTTATATACCATGGTTATAACTGCTCGGTAAAATGTGCGAATTTATACGTCCATTGAATACTATTCTTTAGGCTTCCCTTGTACAGCATAACTTCGTACTCCATATACAGATTTATCGGAATACCCAAAAACTTGGTTTAGTGCAACTACACTCATTACCGGATGGTACCAAATTGAAAACTATTCCATTTACAGTATAATTTAATTACACCAAGAGCTTAACATTAAACTCGAACTAATTCTTTGTGAACGAAAACGTAAGATAACACATCATTTTGCAACATATTAAAGAACCTAAATACATATGTATGCATTGTTCACAACTGCTAATTCAGTGAAGTACCAAAATTTTAAAATTTTGTGTAAGGCAGCTCGGCAGTTTATATCCACTCAACTATGCCAGTCATAACACAGATTCGGGGCCAAAAGGCAACAACGCTGCTTCTGTTGGAGCGGTTGAATGTGAAAAGCAATACGCTGGCTAAGGGTGCAAAGTGCCCAAGTCCATTTTTTGAAAATTTTCACTAGAGACGAAAAACATTTTAAATATTATTTTTGTTAACATTTTTTAAAGCTGTGTAACACAATGTCTTTGTATATTCGTAATTTATGACTCAAATACAATTTTAATTTGAAATAAGCATAAGATACTTGTTTATGCCTATTTTTGGGACTTATCCCATTTTCTGCAACAGAGCTTTATTCTTGTAATAGACTTAGCTCTTTTTATTGTTAAACACTTTTGTATTTTCTCTTCGCCTGAAAAGAAAACACCTCAAGTTTTATATAAAGTTCATAGAAACTTTAATTGTTTAATCAATTTTAATTATATTTCACTTTCTTTTTTAATTTTTTTAAAACTAAAAAACAAAAAAATAAATATCTTAAATATACAGAGTCAGTAATATGTTCCAGTTATCAAAATCCTTAGCACTAATTATTCAAAATAAAGAACAATTCATTGTCAAAATAAAAAAAAAAATCACTCATACATATGTTCCAGTTATCAAAATCTTAAACACTAATTATTCAAAATAAAAACAATTAATTCGTGTGGCAACTCGTCGTAAAATTTATGGTAGTCTTTTGGCAATGTTACTTTTAAAGATTGTAAGTCTTCATATTTCCTTTTTGAAAAAGGCCTTTTTTCATGGTAAAGCTGATCCAGGTTGGACCACATTAATGGGGCTAAATGCATACGTTTGCGCTGTGGAAGAGTTTTCCATTCATGCGAAAATCTTAATTTAAAAAATATTTCTCCATCTGGAGTATACTTCAGTGCTCGAATATCTGTCACTTTCGAATCACCTGTACCACGACCAGGACGTATGGTTTTAAAAAACGATACATTTTTAAACGATTTGAAAAATGTATGATCTAAATAGGTCACATCATATGGTTCTGATTTCTCCAGCGCACCTTTACACAAACCAATGTAGTCGGCTGGTGCATAAATGTCTTTATTTTTTAATGCACGTTCAACTACAGAATGTACGCTATCAGCTTCCATTTGCGTATGACCTATTTCAAGTATTTTTTGCTCAATCGTAATTTTATTATTATCGGTGTATTAAGCAAAGCGTTTGATATAGTACAATTACGGTTTTGGTATGTACACCCGTCACTGTAAAAAATAATGTTAACCGGGTTATTTTTGTTTTCCAAATTATGCAGAATATTTTTTTCAATGAAGTAAGCTCAAATACCAGCGAATTCATCAGCAGTTAATCCGCCTTCGACCTCGTGCCATAAAAAGCAGTACGCTTTTTGATTTTTCAAATTATAAAATACTAAGTTATGAACTTGCAACTTAGAGCGGTAATAAAATGTACTGACATTTGATTTCGGTGACATTAAAACAGCTTGAAGATCAACTGTAAATACGAATTGCGCGGCATTTTTATCTTTGGTTTTTTCTTCTCTGGCTTCTTTTTTCTTTTCCTGATGGAGCAAGTAATCTTCCTCTGAAATATTTCCTACACAATAACGCGCGCAAATATCGCACTGATCTTTTCTCGGCGCATACGAAGATAATTTTTTGTTTTCAAAAATGTCATTAAAAACTGTCATAGAAAGAGGTTGCTTTTCGTGTTCAGTACACCAATTATTTTTATAGATCTTATCTTATTTTTATTGTCTTAGACTGCCTTTCTGATAATAAATATTTTTTTGTGGTTGTAGCTCGACAATAATGAGATTCTGTGGCTGGAAGACTGTCGAAAAACATACTTAGTTCTTTCTGCTGTACACCTTGGGTAGCCATTCCTCGGTTGTGTTTGTTTGAATTGGATACAGAAAAGGGCGTTTTCAACTATTTCAAAACAGTTTTTCCGCTTATGCCCAATGTGTTTAGGAAGAGAGTGCGACACACACGTAAAATTGTATTATTGGCTTTAAGGTGATACTGCAGTGTTTGACTTCTCAACGATTTCGAGGTCTTTTAGTTTGAATACACTCTACCAAAGTATTAACGTACTTTTTTTTCTTTCCAACACATTTTCCAAAATTCCTTAAATATTTGTTCTCTACATGATTCTGACAGTTGTGCGCATTTCATGATTGATTGATTTCTCACGTTATTGTATTGCCAAACGTTACCTGTTTTTTTTTTGCCGAGGTATTTTTTACCACTTTGGCGAAAGACTTTATTTTTTTTCAGAAAAGGAGGAACTGGATTTTGTTTTTATTTTTCGTTTACGTAATTTACTCTGCTCTGGTAACTCAAATGAATTGTCTGAACTGCTGTTAAAACCATAAGGCACTAGTCCTACAACACCATCATCTGCTTCAATTCCAAAATCAGGGCACTCTACTGCTTTCGGTTGAATATTATTATTTTTATCAGCACACATTATCTGATATAATAACAATAATTAAACTTAAAATATTAAGAAAAAATAAGTAACCGTATTCACCTTCCACTTATGAGCAATTCCTATGAAACAGCTGATGCTGTGTACGTTCAGTCAACTTAGCGCGCGCTTTTTTGACAACTACGGACTTAAGACTTTTGCTTACCAACACTATACAACTTAAAAAAAAAATTTTTTTTGTTTTTTAACCCATTTATTTTCGAATTATCTTTCGAACTGCATCAAAATCTCATTTTTGGAAAAAATGGACTTAGGCACTTTGCACCCTTAGCCAGCGAATGGCAATGTAGCTCATTAATTTGGTACAAGTACGGACAAAAGGCTCATGAGAAATAGTTTTGCTGAAAAGTTATACAAATGAATGAACAAGAAAATGTATGTATGTAGCTATGGATTGAATTTGATGATACGTAAACCGCCTTTACAATATGCAAAACCATTGAGAGCCCCCCAATGGAGAGCGGTTGTTAGCCGGTTTGCGCTTAATAGATCTTGATTTATAGCATGACAAAGCAATTATAGCATGACATGCATTTCCATTTTGTGCTGAAACTTTTTTTGTAAATTGACATATGGTGAGAAAAACTATACTACATATAATTGATTATATTTTTTACTCTTTATAATTGCTGGACTTTATAACCAGTATTTAAAACCAACTTTATTTAAAATATTCTTTTACATAACAGCACGGATGAACCAGGACTAAAAATTTTAAGTTTTGCGCAATTCCGTTGTTTATTATTTTCAAATTATTTTCGAGTAATATAATTAAAATTCTACCAAGATTGGCGAAGTCTTAGTAATTTATCATAGCTAATATATCTGAATTGTTAGTTTGACTATACTTCCACTAAATTTTGTAGTGTAATCCATATCATTGGGATATAAATGATTTTAAGCAATATGATATATAAAGCCACTCTACTATTTGGCAATAACACAAAGCAAAAGCAAAGGCTGATAACAGACAATTAAAGACCAAAAGTTCTACTTGCATACTAGAGGAAGTGAATTTTCTTTGAATGAAATTATCATTACTAATTAATTCTCAAAACGTTCATACGTTATTTATATAGCAACGCTAGGTAATATTAATATAATTAGGCCTACAAACTCGCCCCTTAACTTTTCTTCCCACACTTAAAGAACTTTGTGCAACCATTTGGGAGGCCCAATGTTACACCACCGGGACTAAAGTTTTCTCACTCTATTATTTCCTCATTTCATTCCCTTTAAATATTTATAGCCGGCATGTGAGGTCCATGACCATGTCACGTTTGCCTGCTTTTTGAACAAGTCAACGATTGTTTCCTCTACGACACAGCTATTAAATATAACATATTTGTCGATACAATATCGAAAAGTAACCATAGGCGTGAAAATTCCTTCTTTTCTGGATTCTAATTGAATAGTCCCTGTTCTAGCAAGTACATCCGCTTTGCATTCCTTCACTATTTTAGAAAATACCCTATGAAATTGATCTCAAAGCGCCTAACTATAGTAAGATTTCTTAGTTTAAATTTCGGCGAAAACCCATTCGTCGAAATATTTTTTTTTCTTTGCCAAATGACATATCAAATGTTTATAAGCTTGTCTTTTGGAAGTACATAAAGAGCATTCGGCGATTCTTAAGATGTGTGAAATTATTCAGCAAAGACTTTCTATTAAATTATGTACTCCGCACACAAAATTTAATAGAAAAGTTTCAGAATATTGGAATAGTTTGGCGCGAGCAAATTGGTACAAATTATGCAAAGAGCGTGGAGAACGCGTTGATTACAAACTACGTCCAGGACGGCCATCAACATCAACTTATAATCAACACGTCAATAAAATAAAAGAGTTGGTGCTTGAAAACTTCTTATATGTTATTGCTAAATATGCCGTAAGTCATATAAATATATTGTGTTTCCTTGTGAACAATTCTAGCTCCGTCTTGCTAGCACATGGTTTGCGAGAGTAATCGGGAATTTACCAGTAACCGAAATTGCCTCATCGTCACAATGGTCACAACATGTACCCCTTTCTTTTTCAGACCCACCAATATTTAATTCACTGGATTCAGAGAAGTGAATATAACACGCCTCCTTGGGGCGTATTCCTTCGAAAAGACCTCATCGTTGAAGTTTCCAGCGTTGGAAATATTGACCTTCATATGAGCATATGTTCAATTAATTTACTGAAAGGCTCAGAGATGCCCAAATCTTTAAGCGCGTCCATTGTGGTTATTATTGAAAACGCCTTCTAAGATTAAGAAGGCTACAGGGATTTATTCTTTTATCTGTTTAACCAACTTATTTATACAGGGCTTTCCTGTTAGAGTGATTTGATTTGCTTAAACTACTCTAATTGTTAAGAAAATTCAAGTCATTTTTATTTACTGTGAATTGCAATCGATGATATTAAGATCTGAACACAACATAATTCAAATTGCTCACGACAAATTTTGCAGGAACCAATTACATAAACCCAATTTTTGAGTTCCTTTTCACTAAATCTAGTCGTAAGTCATGAATGGCCTGTTCATTATTGCTAAAGACCAATGACTTCAAATAAGCACACAAGAAGTAGTCTAATGTTTTTAAATCGCAATTCCATGGAGGCCTTACAATGTCACAATTTCTTGAAATAATTCAATCTCCACACTTTTACTTGTTGAAATTTTCTTCTTCTTTACTGGCGTAGACACCGCTTACGCGATTATAGCCGAGTCAACAACAGCGCGCCAGTCGTTTCTTCTCTTCGCTACGTGGCGCCAATTGGATATTCCAAGCGAAGCCAGGTCCTTCTCCACTTGGTCCTTCCAACGGAGTGGAGGTCTTCCTCTTCCTCTGCTTCCCGCGGCGGGTACTGCGTCGAATATTTTCAGAGCTGGAGTGTTTTCATCCATCCGGACAACATGACCTAGCCAGCGTAGCCGCTGTCTTTTAATTCGCTGAATATCAATGTCGTCGTATATCTCGTACAGCTCGTCATTCCATCGAATGCGATATTCGCCGTGGCCAACGCGCAAAGGACCATAAATCTTTCGCAGAACTTTTCTCTCGAAAACTCGCAAAGTCGACTCATCGGTTGTTGTCATCGTCCATGCCTCTGCACCATATAACAAGACAGGAATTATGAGCGACTTACAGAGTTTTGGTTTTTGTTCGTCGAGAGAGGACTTTACTTTTCAATTGCCTACTCACTCCGAAGTAGCACCTGTTGGCAAGAGTAATCCTGCGTTGGATTTCCAGACTGACATTGTTGGTGGTGTTGATGCTGGTTCCTAAATAGACGAAATTATCTACAACTTCAAAGTTATGACTGTCAACAGTGACGTGAGTGCCAAGTCGCGAGTGCGACGATTGTTTGTTTGATGACAGGAGATATTTCGTCTTGCCCTCATTCACTGCCAGACCCATTTGCGTTGCTTCCTTGTTAAGTCTGTAGAAAGCAGAACTAACGACGCGGGTGTTGAGGCCGATGATATCAATATTCTGCTGTATTTCTTTAGCAGTTGACGAAATCACAGTATCTTTAAGAGTGTGGACCCACTGAGCGTCATTCTCTAGCAATCCCAAACTTTGACAAGCTTCTCTGTATGTGCCGCACAATACATCATTAACAGTTCGCAGATGTTGGGCCACGAACATTGAGTAATAGTAAGCGCAAATAAACACAGTCGTTTCATTAAAAAAATTAAATGTTCTAGTTACCTGCGCAACTTTCGCAATTTTTTCGTACATAAGAACCTTCTTCTAATAATAGCAAATACAACAAAAAAAGAATTAGTGAAATCGGTCCAGCCATTCACGTGTGATGCCGTGACCAAGGGAAAAAGTGACTCATTTATATCTATCATACATATGTTTACATACATATAAAACAAAGACGGGTTTGTTCGAACACTTATAACTCGAGATCTGCTGAACCAATTTTCATGGTTATTGATTCGTTGGATTTGTCTCCGCCCCGAATAGCAGAATACATATTAAAAACAATGAAAACTCGATAAAATTGGATAATTCCAAAAAGTAACTTTTTTCCATACAATTTTTTTTTTTCAATTTTTGTTTGTTTTGTTTTTCAATATTTTGATTTTTAAATTATTTGAATAGTTCAATTTCGGTCGCTTGCTTTTTTATTCTGGCTATTCAAAAGAAAAATTATTCAGAGAAAACTTTACGTGTGTTTCACACAAAGATGTCAATTGCAGATTGAAATTTGTTACGAAGTCACCAAGAGGTCGCCCTAATATCGGTCGTTGTTCTTTTTGTCATCAAAGTATGGCAGCCCAAGGCAAGGCAAGAAGTACTCCCAGGATGGGGTGACATACGATCGTCACGATGTCACAGCACGACTTTTCAAACAACAGTTGCGATGTTTGATTGACTTTATCTTGAAGCAACGTATATATGGTGCTGTTGGATGCTAGATGTACTCTGTTGAGTGGCAAAATAGAGGTTTTCCGCACGCACACATTCTTCTTTGGATGGTGGATGGTGGTTACACCAGATCAAATTGATGAAATCATTTCTCCGGAAATTCCTGATGTAGAGAAAGATTCAGTATTATATGAAGTGGTGGAAACCTTTTCGGTTTGTATGTCTGACAATAAATGCACGAAACACTATCCACGTGCTTTTCTTTCGGAAACACAAACTGGAAATGATGGATATCAACTCTATCGGCGTCGCTCACCAGATAACAGAACATTCAGCATTCAACTTAGAAGAGGAAATATCGAAGTTGACAACACATGGATCGTACTATATTCATTATTATTGTCATATTCAAAACTTATATCAGTGTTTAGTATTGCAGTTTGGTGAAATCGATAAAATACGTTTGTAAGTACGTCACCAAAAGAAGCAACATGGCGATTATTGGTCTTGAACGATACGGCCGATACGTGAACTGCAATAAAGCTCTTTGTAGGATATTTACGTTTACAATTCATGAACATTTTCCGACTGTTGTGTGTCTCGCAGTTAATTTGGAGAATGGGCAAAGAGTGTTTTTCAACCCAGAGAATACAGTATAGCCAGTGGAAACATCGCCAGCAACAAAATTAACATTGTCGAGTTTTTCTCAACCTTCGTCAGTGATCCGTTTGTGAGAACATTGCTCTATTCGAAAATACCTTGATATTATACATATAATGCATCGTCGAAGAAATTGTTACGCAGAAAGCAAGGCCAGTAGATTGACATCCAGGTGAGTTCTAAACTAATTCCTTAGGAAATAATGGATACAACCTTCGGTTGCTATTGATAAATGTAAGGGGTTCAATTTCATATGAGTCATTGAGTACTGTGAATGGTTCGATGTGTGCAAATTTTTGGAGAAGTAAGCCAGAAATTACAATTCTGGAACACGTTAATCACTGGAATGAAAATGATGTTCGCATACTTTTCGATATAAAATCGACATTGCCAAAGACATTTTACATCGTCTTCGCTAAAAATTGGAAATGGTACAATTTCGGTTGATACTTCCGGTGGTTCGATATAAATTGCGGGAGACTTGCGCTCACAAATCGATCGATCGTCGGGACAGGCTTGGTATGCCACCGCATCATTTGCATCTCAAAGTAGGATCCGTCGTTATTATGTTTTGCAATCTTCATGCGCCGAAACTGTGTAATGGAACCCGACTGATTGTGACGCACCTATCGAATACAAGGGGAAGAATGCTTGATTCTACGAATTCCTTTGAGTTCTAACGACTTTCCATTTCAGTTCAAACGTATTCCGTTTCCAGTGAAAATTGCTTTAGGATGACAATCAACAGAACCTAAAGGACATAGTGTGAGGCATAAATTTGGAAATGCTATGTTCTTCACACGGCCGTGGCGTGCTCACGAGCTGGAAAACCATCTTTTCTGTACACCGGAATAGAAACCAAAAAACGTTGTTTATAAAGCTGCGTTACATTGAAAAAAAAAATGAAATGATAAATCTAACTTTCTTTTCATTTCAAAATACAGAATTTTACGCAGGACAATTGCTGCGGATTGTCAACAAAAAAAAAAGTATATTTATATATGATATATATATGTATTTATGTATTTTAAGGCAAGTATATACTTTTTTTATTATATTATTTCATCTCTAATTTCAAAGGTCCATAAAAAGAAGTCTTCCATGAGACAAAGCCAGAAACGGATACTGCGGGAATCGAAGACTGTATTGAGATGACAAAAGTTTGATGAAGAAGTCATCTGACCTTTGTCATGGCAAAAAAAATTATTATGAAAAAAAAACCTTATTGTTTAAAATTAAAATTGGAATTCAATATGGTCATAATTTTGGTATTTTTTTCCCAATTTATTTTCGGAATATTAAAAGGTACTATGGCAATTGAATTTTTATACTCTTGCAACATGTTGCTACAAAGTACAATAGGTATCTTCACGTAACTGTTGTATGAACCACTTAAATCTAGTCGAGATAGATAAAGGGTTATGTATACATAAAACTGATCAGATGACGAGACGAGTTAAAATCCGGATTCCTTGGCAAAAAATTAAAGACGCGTAAGGACCATTCTACGCCCTCAAAACGCCATTAATCGAAAATTTATAAAGTGACATAACTAGGAACTAAGTTATTTTAGCATTGCAGTAGTAGTTTTGAAACGTACAGCGGATTTTATTTCCTAGAGAGGTTTATAACAGGTTTTTCAATAAGGACATTATAAAAGTTAACCGATAGACACAGCAAATGACGCCATATTTTTCGCGCTCTTTTGACATATCTCATCGGTAAGGTTTGTCATTTTATCGCGGAAAGATATACATCCAACAACGACTTTCTACCGAAATTCGGAGACTGTCGCCTTAACTTTAAGAGCGCTACGTTATAATTGTCCTTTCAGATCAACTATTGAGCTTCTAATGAAAAAATTTTAATGTTCCCGTATCATTGAGATAAAGAAGTGCCCGTAGTGCACTGCCGCTGGCTCGTCAATTGAGAAAGACCCAAATCAGTCTCTCAAACGTCGCTCTCAAGCGTTGGGCATCTTTCTGTCGTCACTGTGGCGAATGTTGCGAAAAGATCTTGGCCTTCATCCTTACAAGATCAAATTGACGCAAGAGCTGAGCCGGTTGACCACCAGAATTGTTGCATGTTCGTGATTTGAGGCTAAACAACAACTTGAAAATAATTAGGATTTTCCTCAAAAATCATCTTCAGCACTGAAGCCCATTTCTGATTGAATGGCTTCGTCAATAAGCAACATACATATATATTATTGGTCAACCAGAAATCCACACATACTCCATGAGTCACACTGCATCCTGGAAAAATTGCGGTTTGGTGCGGCTTCATTGGTTCGTACTTCTTCCGTGATGATCAAGACAGACACGTTACTGTGAATGGGAATCGCTCAATTTTTTTGGCTCGAATTGGAAGATATGCACTTGGACAATATGTGGTCATACAGGACGGCGTCACAGGCTACACAGCTTGTGTGATGAACTTCGTAAGAATATCGAACGAGAAATTGCAGCATTATCACCTGAGTTATGCTTGAAAACCCTCAAAAAGTGGGTTCAGCGTCTAAACTTTTGCAAGCAAGCCTGTGGTGGTCATGCAAGAGATCGAGTTCCATACATGATGGCATCGAATGTACTTTCACTCGAATAAAGAATTTTATTGATATCTCAAACCGTTTTTTTTTATTTAAAAAAAACTTTTGTAGCGCTCTTATTGAAAACTCCGTTTTATTCTTATTTGTAGTCTGATTGTTTCCTGGAGAATTGCAAATACTGTTCAAATATACAGGGTTTGTCCGGAAAGTAATAGGTTGGTTTTTTTTCGCTGTGACTGTACTTCGGAGCGTGCGCGCACCGACTGCACCTAGCTAACGAACGAACGGCTGGACAGTTGTCTTCGAGCACCAGGAAAGTAAGGACAAACATTTTCGAGCGACGTGTTCCTGTATACGCGATTAAATTCTTTGTGAAACTCGGTAAATCTGCGACAGAGACGTTTGATATGATCAATCAGGCTTAAGCTAAAGCAAGCAGTGGTGTACTAGGCCTTGTTGGAGGGCCCGGAAGAGGTCGCTGATGAGGACCGTACTGAGAGACCTGCTACTTCGACAAACACTGACAATATGACTTGTGTGCTCAAAGTTTTGAACTCCGACAGTCGAATAAGTGCAGTTATAGTTTTGTTCACCTAATGGTTGTAGGTATCACTTAGAACTAATCGAAATAGATATAGAGTTATACTATATATCATATATATAAATAACAAAAAAAAACGTTAACTTCGGCTGCACCGAAGCTAATATACCTTTCACAGGCGCATTTCTTTTAGTAACTATGTGTCCAATATGAATTTAAGTTATATGCTATAGTAATCCGACCTGAATATTTTTTTCGAATATTATGTTATTACCTCAAGCAGTAATCCATGTCATATTTCGTGAAGATACCACGTCAAATGCGAAAGTTTTCCATATAAACCCTTGATTCCGATCGTTCGGTTTGTATGGCAACTATATGCTATAGTAAGCCGATCAGATTTATTACAGAAAATAACCTGCCAACTTTTGTGAAGATACATTGTCAAGTGTGAAAGTTTTCCATACAAGAACTTGATTCCAATCGTTCAGTTTTTATGGCAGCAGTATGTTATAGTGATCCGATATCGTCAGTTCCGACAAATGAGCAGCTTCTTGAAGAGAAAATGATGTTGTTTAAATGAGTTAAGCCTCCCCACTCTACCCGGCAAAAACTAGCGCACCCTAAGGGAGAACTCACAATACACCACAACACAACATTAACATAACTCACTACACTTGCATCCACTCAACAAAAAGGATAGACATCGGGATGGGAGACACAATTCGCACGTTAATGCTCGAATAGACACTGTGCTCATCAATATTCACAAGATATTCGATTCTACGCGCCACATCAATACCTTCTACAATCGCTCAGCGGTCCGGTTTGCGAATCATATTCACTCACTTCGTTACACACCCGTGCTGATACTTTCGATTCGTCTGAACACCTAAGCGCATAAGTAATACCCTTTTTTCGAGGCAGAGGTCAAACGCTTCTGCGTAACTTTGGATCGGCCGTGATCCTGAACTATTTCGACATCACTTGGTTTCACATCGATCCCGCACTTGTTTCAATTTAATTAAGTTTGGCATTTATTGTAACCGGAATTTTGTTAAAAATAACTTATAACGTATTTCCTATTAGCTAAAAGAATGGGTTTTATTTAGTAACATCAATCGCGAGTTTAAGCCACAATGAGTTGGGCACCCAAATATTCAGACGTTTACAAAATTTAAAAACGATATCTTAAAAACTGAGAGACTAGTTCGTATATATACAGACAGATGGACGGCAGACAGACGGACATGGCTAAATCGGCTCAGCTGAACACACTGATCATTTATATATACTTTACAGGGTCTCCGACGCTTCCTTGGGTGTTACAAACTTCGTGATAAACTTAATATACCCTGTTCAGGGTATACTAATAAGCTGTAACTTGAGTAAATATTGAGATATCTTGATGAAACATAATGTGCGGTTCCTTGGTATAAAAAAAATTTCGAGTTCGTAGGTGGGCGTGATCGGATCTTATGCCACAAATTGCTTTTAACCGAAAACATAAAACTAAGCACTAAATTAAGATATAAAGTTGTAATTTGGTACTGAGAATAGTAGTACCAAGGGACACCTGCGTGCAAGAAATTTTGAAAAATGGGCGTGGTCATTCCCTCTAATACGTTTAATGTACATATATCCTAAAACACTAAAGCTACAACAATAAAATTCACACAATAAGCTTTAGTATTATAAGAGCTCCTACCGAGAGTGCAAAAATGGATGAAATCGAAAGATAGCCCCGCTCCTTCCCCGTACTGTCCAAAACTACTAAAGGCGCAATAAATCAATAACTAAGTACGCAAGAGACATTAAATTTTACAAACGAGATGGTATGATAGAGCTTTATGGGAGCCGGTGTGAAAATTGGACTATGGCCTTGGTACCACCCACATTTTGGTGAAATCCAATATCTCAGAACCCGACCAACCTATTGCGACTAAATTTAGCACATATTATTTTTCTAACATTCATATGTTAAAGTGTTAAGAAACGCAATCGGACTACAACCATGCCTACTGCTCATATAACACAATTTAAAATTCCATTTGTTTCCAAAAGTTTTGCATTTAAAGACCTAAAAGGGTATTGACACAGCTTATTTAGTGGACGTTAAATTCTCAAAATATTCATTATTTTTTATAATTGTCCGCTCTACAATGTCGTGTGCGTAGTTTAACCGCCAGCTATGGTAGAAGCTTTCTACGCTTTACAAAATGAAAGTTTTTAACTAATTTTTTTGCACTTCTTCACCCTTTGGCATGGCAATTTAATAGTTTGTGACGTACAGCAATATGGTACAGCTGTTTGGCAAGTGGCGTTAAAAAGTACACGAGTAGATGTATATAAGATTTAGGAAAAAACATGTAGCATACAATTAGTGTGTTGGCGTTAAATTTAAAAACGTTCGCGTTCCTCCTCTATAATAGCCAGTTAAAGTTTTTGCACACTAGTGCATTAAGAGTCAAAGTACTCATCCTCGAAAAGTAGGAAAGTAAATTTCACGGTTTGCGTTTTGCCCCTTTCTGCTCGTTGAAAAGTTCGCACTAAAATAAAAGTTTACAGCGGGTTGCTAGCGCCTGTCGATGGTACTGCCGACTGACTTTAGTTTTCTACAGCACTTCACTTTTTGCGCACATTCTTTTTGGCTGCCGCAACGATTTTTGAAACAGTGTTAAAACTCAACACAGTTTTTTTTACGAATTGACGTAACAGTTTTCTACTCTTTTTACGTGCGTAAATCAAAGCATTGTCGTACTTCTACCATATCTGCAAAAGATTACGTGCTATGTGGGTGCGATAACCGGTTACGCTCATTTTCATAATACGATCGATGGCCGCACGTTTCTGAAGAAGTCTACACAATAATTATCGACCACCGTCAAGGTGTCTCCGTATCGTGAATTGCACTTTGAATTACAAAAAAAAAAAAGGTTTTAAAATCTTAAAATAAATTACATTTTTACTATTTTATTTCTCGACTATTTACATATAATCTATATTTATATTAAAACCACTGAACGTTATATAATTAACCTTTACGGTATGTGAACATTTATAAAGCCAATTTCCGAAACTGACTGCATACTGTCTTGAAATGGTAATCTTCAATACCACATTACCAAACGGTCGCTGAGGTCGGCAAGATGATGAAATTTTTGTAAAAAAGGAGTTTATGAGCTGGCAGAGGAGCTTGGTTACGTATGTAAGCGAGAGCGAGTGCTAAAAATAGTCATAATAAACTGTACAATAAAAACACTTGAATAAATGATATTAGATTTTTTAATTAAAAAATAAATAACTTACTGCTAGCGTTCAATTAAAATACGCGGTTCAAAAGTGGAATAGAACGTTGTTCGTTACAAATATGCTATTTTGCTATAATTTGTATATAAACATTATTATAATTCTTTTTATTACATTATTTATTATAATTAATGAGTATATATCAACAGATTTTTAAATGGAAACATTACCAAAATTTATCAAATTTAATAAGCTGGATAGAAGCTTAAGAGAAAGTAGCTTTCTTTTTGTATAATATTTTTTGTTTAGTTGTAATTAAATACTTAAATTATTACTTCATGAATTACATTTTTCTTTCTTTATTCTTTTTCTTTCCTTATTACTTCTTTATACTTTTAGCAAATTCGTGTAACCTTTCTTCTTCGCATCAAATGTGGACGGTGAAGGTAGCACCAACAGAAACGCTTTTTTACCAGTACCACAAATTACCAATCCTTTTAAGTTAGCACTGCTGCTTTTTCTTCTTCCATATTAAGTTAAAAAAATGCTACGTTATTTTTTTTAAGGAAAATAACTAGCAACAAAAAAAAAACAATAATAACAACACAGAGAAAGGCTTTACCTCTACTTAAGAGGGAGTATTAAAATGGCAGAAAATATATGTATAGTATATGTTAATTTTAAATATGAAATAAAATCTAAATTATTCATTATTAACAATTTTTTCATACCTACCAAGTTATAAAACCTGGTCGACTTTTTTAAAAGAACGGATGATGCGGAATAAAAGTAAAGGGGGGGACCAAGGCGTTGTTAAGGAGAATTAGTGCGCGAATGAAGTGAAATTCAAATGTACTAAAAGCGAAGTAGTAGTTGACAACATGGCCTGCTTCCCGATGTTATTGTTTTATATAAAGATCAATATAATGACACGGCGTTGAGCAACAAAGGTGTGGATAAGAAAACTTTGTGCTGAATTTCATATTTAAAAAAAAAAAATTGACTTTCTAGCACTGTACTCTTATTCATAGCTACAAGTGATATCAAATGATTGGTTTTATGGCATTACAAAGGCATGTATCAGAGAGCAGCAACAAGTGTGATAAAATCAGAACAAACAGTCGTGCCAAAAACACAATCAAATCAATTCAGTTCAGCGTAGACAACATTGTTAATCAATTCGTGTATCTGCCAGCATCAACTGACCTGATGCAACACGAACAATCTGTTCTTCGGCAATCACGATCATGTAAACGTATGGCTGGCTTCGGTTTCAATCGCATCATGTCAGTTCATAGCGTTGCGACGATTGTTTGAATTGATGTAAAACTTCGAATAATTTATAAGTAAATCTACGAGTAAATCTTTAGGAAAATCTATAAGTATAGCAAACAACAATAATTTTCAGCTGGTCTGATTTGAATCATATGTGGCAAAAATGTATCACCTTTGAACATGTGCGCATTTTACAAATTTTCGATGCGTAAACAATGGAAATTCCATCGATATACATACATTTCTTGTATGTATGGACTTGATGGAATTTCCATAATACATATAACATATGTATATACATTAGGGTGTGCCATTATGTGGCAGCCTTTTTTTTTCAACTGAAAAACAGGCTCAAAACTTTCGAATTGTGTAAAAAAAAAGTCACTCAAAAAATGAGCTCTTAATATTAATATTAAGAGGTGCCTCTTTCAAATTTTCTGTTTTCCATATAAATAACATGGAAAAAAATCATTTTTTTTTTTTTCTAATTTCTATAGTTTTACAATGAAGCATTGTAAAAATGAACTGAAACATGATTCTTAAAGGAAATTGAACGCTCTACAAAAAGTCTCTGATGTGTTTTTCATAGAAGTGAACTCAACTGAAGATATTCAAACCTAAAAATCGAAATATAAGAAATTTTGACTTTTATTCTATTAGACTAATACTGATGACTTTTCTTATGACTTAAAAATTATTTCCATTCTGAAAATGAAAAAAAATTTCAATCAGGGAATAAAAAAATAATTTATGTCTTAGATAATTTTTTATTACTCAATTAACGGTTAAACAAAAGTTATTTATGAATCGGGTTAAGGAAAAACATTATTTTGACAATTTAGAAACACTTTTATAACTATAACAATTAATAGAAATTTATAATTAATAGCAACTATAATAGAAATTATAATTCAAAATAAATTAGGTAATTATATTTATTGCAAAGTCTTTTCATGACAATCAGCATATCTCTGTCGATGCTCTTTTACTACTTGTAGTAAATACTGAAATTGATCCTCATCTGTAGTAAGGCATCTATTACATTCTTCTACTAACGCAACGCTTCGTTCTGCCACGTCAGTGACAACCTTCAATTTTCTGAAAAATTTTCTTGATAGCTTTCATTGTCTGGAAACATTAGTAAATCTTCATTCAGGAAATCACACGGCAAATCGAATCTGTCAAATAGCTTCAATAAGTGTTTTGAAACAAAGTTTCTCATGTTTTTATTCAAAAATATGTTTGGTGAGTTTTCGTTTGCTGTGCTTCGTTTTTCAATAATCATTGTTTCCTCTTGGCTCTTTATTGATTCAATCATTTGCCTTTTAATTTCAATAGGAACTTGTTCATCAAATAGTGCAAAAACAGCCTAGTCTTCATTCAATTACCATAAATGATCTGATAGTTTTTTAAAAGCAGCTAATGAGAAAATAGATTTTGATCTTTGTATGAAATTAATTTTTGTATTAACTCGAAATCTTGTGTGGAGCAAGAATGGCAGAAGTTGAGGTAAACCACGCTTTGATATAAAACAAAACAATAAAAATACAAATTTCTCTGAGATTTTTTGTTCCTCGAGCTGTCAATCTACATTCACTCCTAAACAAGTAGATTTTTAAGCTGAAAATAGCTTTAGCCATCCACCTTGCGTGGTGCATAACGCCAGGACGTTTGAAATGAATTATCTGATTTCGAGGGTCATCGAGAAAAATCATAACTCCAGCAGTTCCTTATAATCATCTCGTGGATGAGAAATCTGACAACATAAATTAAAATTTGTTATTATAATTTATGTAACATATACAAAAGTAAAATTACGAAGATGTTCACCTGTAAATAGTTGTTGATAAAAGTTAGTAAGTCGTACTTTTCCTTCGTTAGAATTTCAGCTACAACATCATCAATCATGCCACTTTGAAACTTAGACTGATCAATCGTATCCCAATTTTTCAAAAATCTTAAAAAAATTGATATATTTGGACCAGAAGTAACAGGCCAATAATTTTTAAAAACTGCTCGCAAAACAACTTCTAGAATATGATGACGACATGGAAGATAAACTAGTTCTCGCTGTAAGACTCTTTTGATTTGAACACACGTTCCGTTGAATTTACCTGATCAATAAATAAAAAAAAATAGTTAGTAAAATGAATTCATTGCAAGATTAACTGCTGACAACAATAAATAATATTTATTAAGTATAAGGGAGTAGAATTTTATGTAAGGTTTATGACAAACTAACAGAAAAACCAAAATCAATCAATTTACCTGCATTAGCAGCTGTAGTATCAAAGCACATGGCTTTAACGCGAGAACCAACGTGCCATTGGTTTAAGGTAGTAATGATAACTGATGTTTGACTTTCGGCATCACTTTTAGCCATTTTCGGGACGCCAAGTAGTTCTTCAACACCTGAGACAGACAGTAGAATCGGGAGCCGTTCTTCAGAATGAGGATCAAAGAGATCTTGTAAAAGTTTGCCATCCCAATGCAGAACAAAACGGTCATCTTCTCTCTTATTTTTTTAATCCCGTAGCAATGTATTTTCTAAAATTAATACGCCATCGATGGATTGTTCAATGACTTAAATTATAGTGAGCAATATTTAGTCCAATACTTATTAACAGACTTCTTTTTCTTTACTGGCGTAGACACCGCTTACGCGATTATAGCCGAGTCAACAACAGCGCGCCAGTCGTTTCTTCTCTTCGCTACGTGGCGCCAATTGGATATTCCAAGCGAAGCCAGGTCCTTCTCCACTTGGTGCTTCCAACGGAGTGGAGGTTCTCCTCTTCCTCTGCTTCCCCCGGCGGGTACTGCGTCGAATACTTTCAGAGCTGGAGTGTTTTCGTCCATCCGGACAACATGACCTAGCCAGCGTAGCCGCTGTCTTTTAATTCGCTGAATTATGTCAATGTTGTCATATATCTCATATAGCTCATTAATCGATCGAATGCGATATACGCCGTGGCCAACTCGCAAAGGACCATAAATCTTTTGCAGAACCTTTCTCTCGAAAACTCGTAACATCGCCTCATCGGTTGTTGTCAACGTCCAAGCCTCTGCACCATATAGCAGGACGGGAATTATGAGCGACTTATAGAGTTTGGCTTTTGTTCGCCGAGAGAGGACTTTACTTTTCAATTGCCTACTCAGTCCGAAGTAGCACCTGTTGGCAAGAGTAAACCTGCGTTGGATTTCCAGGCTGACATTGTTGGTGGTGTTTACGCTGGTTCCAAGGTAGACGAAATTATCTACAACTTCAAAGTTATGACTGTCAACAGTGACGTGGGAGCCAAGTCGCGAGTGCGACGACTGTTTGTTTGATGACAGGAGATATTTCGTCTTGCCCTCGTTCACTGCCAGACCCATTTGCTTGCTTCCTTGTTAAGTCTGTAGAAAGCAGAAATAACGGCGCGGGTGTTGAGGCCGATGATATCGATATCATCGATGACTCCATCCTTTAACAGACTAGATAAGATAAAAGTGGCATTTCTACTACTTCAGTTTTAGAAGCCGATCTGGAGTGAATTTCATCTTCGAAAATCGAAAGAGTACGTGAAGATAAATTAGAAATAAATGATGAAAAAACTGTTGACTGAGAGTGTGGAAGGTCGTTAGCATTAGTGTTGGGCAGAAGATTTGTGTCTTAAACGGAGTACAATAAAGTTAATCATTGAGTTTCCCTTAGAATTAGTTGTATGTAAAAAATCGATTATTATTAAAATAATCATTAAAAAAGAGATAAATTAATAATTACCACAGTGATGGACTTCCATTATGTCATCATGGGTAGCTGACGATGTTTCTAAAATATTATTGTCAACAAATCCGTACCGAGATGTAGATTTTTGTGACAAAAAAATAATAATTTCTTATCATCCGTGAGCAATTCTTCTACATTCTTCTTCGTATATCAAACAATTTCTCCAGATTTTCTGAGAAAAGTTCCTCTTTTATATTTTGTATAACTGATTTCTTTCGTTTACGATTTTTTTATATTAATTTCCAACTTATGAAGATTTTTGTCAGTTTTAACGTCGCGTATTGAAATCCACAAGTTGGTATTTCAGCAGCACACCATATTTTATTCAATTTAATAATTTGCTTTTAGAACTTTCATTAATTGTTTTTTTTTTAGAAAATTGTGTTCATAAAAAAAAACAGACATAACCTCTTTAACAATCGGTAGCTTTCTGCCGAAAAAGTTTTCATTTGTGTCACCAATTAAATAAATTGGGTTATTCATTATTGGTCGGGTAATTATTATAATAACATTTAATAATTACAAAATTATAAATTATAAATCAACACTATTAACAAAAAATTCAATATATTGACTAAAAACTTGTGGAAAAGAGTGATTCTCTGAATTATGACAACGAATAAAAAAATACATATAACGATAAATCTGCAGGTCAATTGCTGCTAAGAAAATAAGAACAGCAAAAATATTTGTGAATAACGGATGGTGCAAAACTGAGTACAATGCCGTTTTTTGTTCTGGAATTATAACTATGCCATTGCCTCTGTTACTTTTTGTCATTTATTTCATTCCTTTGTTTTTTATGCGCGCTCAAACATGAAAATGTTGATCGTGGAATCACTTTTGCTCCCCACTGTAAAAGTATAATTTTTAGTCTCAGCAAAAATAATTTGGTTTCTTAAAATAAATGTTCAAATCATAAAAAAAATTATCAGTATTAGTCTAATAGAATAAAAGTCAAAATTTCATATGTTTCGATTTTTAAGTTTGAATATCTTCAGTTGAGTTCAGAGACTTTTTGTAGAGCGTTCAATTTCCTGTAAGAATCATGTTTCAGTTCATTTTTACAATGCTTCATTGTAAAACTATAAAAATAAGAAAAAATATGATTTTTTTTCTATGTTATTTATATGAAAAATAGAAAATTTTTGAGTGCCTTTTTTTACACATTTCGAAAGTTTTGAGCCTGTTTTTCAGTTGAAAAACAAAGGTTGCCTCAAAATGGCACACCCTAATATACATACATGCATGTACATACAAACATATGTATTTGAAATAGAACAGAAGTGCCCGACTACATTAGTGTTTAGGGGATGATATACAAACCGAACGCTGTCGATCATTTCAATCATTGAAGAATAAGTATGCATGTAAAATCTCTGAAACAATTTTTTACATTGGAACATGTAAATGCGATTTGAAGGCAGCTCCATGTGCATGCGGCTGGGTTCCCGAACGCCTCAAAGAGTTCATGCACGATCAACATAATCAGAGAAGACTAACAATGAATGCATTTATGATGGAAACTGAAGAGCAAGGAGCAACGTCTATGTCATCAATGCCAACATACCAAGATCCCAATGATTCAACATACGCACCGCTACAAGGTCAAGAAGATATGGATAGAAGCACAAGTTCACAATATACAGAGAGATACGATTGTTTTAACTTTGCCTTGGTATGTGACAGATTTGGTGTGCCTGACAGAATAGCATCAGCATTGGGAACCGCTCTTTTGCAAGATTTTAAAATTAAAGATAAGCATGGAAACCTCTCATCATGGGTAAATCGAAAGTTCACAGAGAAAAAGAGAAATGCTGACAAGAAGTGCTTCGCAAACGGTTAGATGATACCAATTTGTTAGCGTTTTCATTCGATGGCAGAAAAGATTATACTTTAACGATAGATAAAATTGATGAGAAGTATCACACTAGGATGGTAAAAGAACCTCATCTTGTTATTTTGAGAGAACCCAATTCTGAATTGATTGGTTACGTAGACTGGAATATGAAACCGCTGAATACAAAACAACCAAATTTTCAACGATAAAAATATATCACTGGATACATTAATTGGAATATGCACTGACGGTGAGCCAACAAACAATGGCCCACACGGTGGAAATATACGACGATTCGAATTGCTGTTAAAAAGACCATTGCATTGGTTTGTTTGCCTTCTACACTTCAACGAACTTCTGTTTCGGCATTTGTTTGAAGCTTTGGATAAATCAACCAGCACTGGACCAAGATCGGCAACCGGAAAACTGAGCCGTCAAATCGAAACTTGTGAAACTCTTCCGGTAAGTTATTGCTATCACTCATTTATTATAATTGTCAACCATTTTTAATTTTATATATTTTTAGGTGGTGGACGGCTTCCAGAAAATTGAGTTGCAAAATATGCCCCCTGCTTCAGAAAAAAAAAAATTTTTAACCGATTCGAAGTACTTATACGACATGGCCCATGCAATTTCTAGCGGCGTGGTTCCGGTGGATCTGGCTAACATCAAACCAGGGAAAATTGTACATTCTCGGTGGCTAACCAAAGCCGCTAGATTATTGCGATTATATATGACAACGGAAAATCCAGATGCAAATTTAAGAATTCTGGTTGAATTTATAATTAAATGTTATGTGCCAATGTACTTCAATATCAAGTATTACAGCTCTGTCGTGTACGGCAGTGCATTATTTTTCAAGTTCAATGGTTGGTCACGATTTCTAGAACCTCGCTTTCGCAAAATTGTCAATCAAGTAATTAATGATTATTCATATTATGCGCATTCGGAAAATGTGTTGTTTGATGATAGGAAAGAAAAGCGCGACTGTGCCATCAAGAAAATTCTACGCTATCGAACCGATGTTGACGAGCCAATGGAACTTAGAGTTTATAAAAAACCAGATATAAACTTTAATTGCACAAGTTATAAGGAAATGATCAATTTGAATGATATAGATATCGTATTTGAACCACCATTCACGCGAAGCATTCCGTACGATACATTGAAAGAATATTTAAATCAAGATGATCCACCGTTTAATGATCCAAAAATTCCATCACACCTACAAGGAACGGAACGACATGTTCAATTGCTAGCTAGCGTTTCCAAACGGGTTATACCGGAAAATGTAAAGGCTGTTATGGCGACGACATCAGAGAACCGTGCGAAATTGCCCAGACTTGAAAGTAAAAAAGACTTCAAACAATAATTTTTTTAATTTCTTTTCTATAACTCACTTAAATTAATTTTTTTCTTTACATATGATCTGACTAAATAAATTTCTTAAGAGAAAAAATAGATATTATTATAAATAAATAAATAAAAATAAAGAAAAAACATAGCAACTTAGCTGATTTTTTCATATAAATCACCAAAAATGGTGACTTTTTGAAATGATTGTATGGGGAACCCCCCAGGGGAGTTCCAGGGGTTGTGCCACTGGCATAGGTGGATCGGCCGTCCACAGTTAGTGGGGGTCGGTCATACATTTGGACTCGATTGGAGCACTCTAAATGGGTCAAAATGGGATTTTTCAAAATTTGCCCCTACCCAAAATTTCGACCCAAATTGGGGGACATCAAAATTCGTTTTAGAGGTATGGTTCCTTCGGCAAAGTATCTTATTTTGATCCCTAGAATATGATTTTCATAGAGCAATGAGCGATTTTTAAATCGACCCGCCCTAATATACATGTATGTACATATGTATGTATGTTTGCTAGTAACTACGGTTGCATACAAAACCGTTTAAGCAACATTTTATTTAAACGGATTTCATATACTTTTTTATACGGTATAAATTAAAAAACCGATGTTAAAAAACGAAAAAATAGTGAGCAAGATTATACCGCCCACGTATACTTACTTTCGTTTATGCAACCACTCACTAAAAAGATAATATTATCGCAGTATTCAAGTATTTACTAAATTTTCCGGCAATACTTCTTCAGCTTCTTAAAGCAGTAAGCTGGATTGCTCAAAGGAAGTAATTGGCGCAATAAAAATTATAAAGCAAACATCAAAGAGAGAGAGAGTATAAACATATAGTACATATATACATACATTTAGTATATAAATATCACTGTTAACATACATTAACACACATACGATAAAATATTTATATACATACATACATAAAAGTATATAAGTTAAGAAATTTTATGTAAATTTCTATTAAAAAAAATTTTATTTATTACTTCATGGTTTGGTTACAGAACTAAGACTAAACTTAAAAATTAATTTATTTAAAAGCTAAGCTACGTTGCACTGGCCAACTGCTGACTTGATGTTGTCAATTCTCCGAATTGACTTACTTGGGTTGCGCGTGTTGGATTTCCGCTTCGCTTTACTGTGGGAAATATTGCGCAACCAAAGATGCATTTCCGCTATGCTTTGCTGATTACGCATTATTATTATTTAGCGATTGTTAACATTTGCCATGTTAACACTTCCCCTCTTAAAAGCGATCGTCCCGAGAGCCTATCAAAAATAGGGGAGGTTGTTAAAATTGATGTAAGTATTTTGATCATTGGAAAGATCTTTGATCTCCTTAGGATCAATATTCACTGGGGCATCTGGTTAAGGTCCAGGCTTGAAGATATGATGATTCTCTTTTGGTGCTTTCTCCAGAATTTTCGAAAAAATATTATACCGAGAATGATAGTTGCAACGGCTCCAAGTGAAAGGGAGCTATTGGATATCGTTGCTGCCTTCAGAAGATTTATTCTTAGTATGTTATCAATATGAAACTTTAAGGCCTGGAGAGAAAGTAATTCAATTCGATTTCTTTCGATTGGTGCTGGTTGCAGGACTGCTGGGATTGCCGTCAGTGGAACCAAATCGTAATTAATGTAAAATTGATGATTTATTTTTAACGTTGAGTTATGAAAATTAATAAGGTGTGTCCCTGATAAAATTTTCTGCATTCCGTCAACATCTATTACCCCTTGGAAGCCATTAAGTAATATGGTGCCGGGTTTTACTTCTTCGATTTGCTGGATATGTTGGCCGTTTGTTAAAGTGCAAGATGAATTTAGGCTATTTACTACTCTAGGTATACAAGTACTATTACTTATATTTACTAGTTGAGTTTGCTTACAAATCTCAATTTTCTTATAATTATTACATACTTCTTTAATTCCATAGGTATCTTTTGTACCCTTTAATATTTTATCAAATTCAACATTAATTATAATTTTGTTTTGTTTAACAACTGGTCTTATAATCATTTTTTGAAAATTTTCCTTAATAGTTAATGGTATTTTTACCAAGTAAAATATTGTCATATTTTGACTAATTACATTTGTATTTGATATTTCTAGTGCTTCTTCAGCATTTTTGAAAGGTATTTCGTCATTTTCTAAATTTTCTAACGCAATTTCGATTTCATTTTTATTTAACAATAATGTATTTAAAATGTCTTTCTTTGCCCACTGTATGGCGTATTTAATGTTAATAAGCTCTTCTTTTATTAATATTATTCTATTTTGTAGATTTATAATAGTCTCGTTTTCTATATAAGTATCTTTCCTTATGTTATTAAGAAGATTATTTACTATTATGCTAATATTATTAATTTTTTCGTTAAAAATGTTGTTAATTAGTACTTGTTTATTATTATTATTATTAATATCATTAAGATTTTTGGTTATTACATCCAGATCCTCGTGATCGGGGCTTCCGGCTATGAATTTCCAAGCCGTTCCTAAACTATTTATGGATCTTTTCTGTCTTCTTTCGACAGGTTTTATTGTATCTAAAATTTGAAGAGATTGGGTTAATTCGTGTTTACGGATGGGATAAAGGATTGTGTCCTTGGGTATGTCCGAAAAGGTGAATCTGTACATGTCCGTCAGAAATTGTTCGTACTTGTTGAGGTCGATTATGTGTATTAGCCTGAAGTCTCCATTTTGGATTTTTATTAGTCCGTCATTTATCGTAACTATTTGTGCCGTGGAGTAGTCATAAATGTCTATTGATGCGAATGTTGGGTAAATAAGGAGAAGTCTGGAAACAAAAATTTCAATTTTGATTTTTTATATTGCGTTTATGAACTACTTTTCCTGATTCTGTCAGAACGGTGGAATTTTTGTCTTCCTTTACTATCTCTTTTCTAAATCTTGGAGATATTTTAGTTTCTAGTCGTTTTTTTATCCTAACGTAAATTGTTTCTCCAGGATCATATATTTTAATTGGATGACGGGCTTTATTATGGTAGGAAAGATCTTTTAGTTGTCTATTTCTTAGTTCCAAGATAATTTCTTCCCTAGCTCTTTCAAATTGGCTTGGATTTGTGGAGATTCTTCTCCCGAAAAATACCTCTATTGGTTTTTTCTTTGTGGAAGAGTGGACTGAAAAATTGTACTCGTAGACGGAGTTATCGAGGAGTTCGGCGAATGAGGTGAAACTTCGCTCTGCTTTTAAACAGCGCATTATTTCTGTGAGGGTCGAGTGAAATCGCTCTACTTGACCATTTACGGAACTTGCATAAGGTGGTGTTCTATAAATTTGTATATTTAGGGTATCTTCCAATAAAAATCGAATGGAAGCTTAATTCAAGGACGTTTCATTGTCTATAACTACCGTTTCTGGTACGCCAAATTGAAACAGTAGTTCGCGGAGAGGTTCCTTAACGTGTTCTATGGCTCTGGAGCGAAGGATTTTGGTTTGGGCATACTTTGAAAATTTGTCTATGGCTGTAAGGACAAAATTTCGTTCAGTTATGTAAATATTAATATGTAAGATTTGTCCTGGAAACTGTGGAATAGGGGTTTCTCCTAATTTTGGTTTGGTAGGGTGCCGGTCGTACTTATTTTCTTTGCAAACTGAGCATTGCTGAATAATTCTTTTTATTGTTTTGGTCATGGAGGGAAAATAGTAATTTTCTAAAATTTGAAGTTTGTTTTCTCGAGAATTCCTATGTGCTCTTTTATGGGTATTTATGATTATTTCTTCTTGTTGCTGTTCGTCTGTCACATCCTGGACTTGGAGTTGAGAAAACCTAGTTTTATTTCTTGAATTTTACCCATAGTTCTTTTGTCGGTTTTGATGCAATTTATTATGGAGGGGTTTAGGTACCTTTTTAGGAGATTTATTAGATGGAATTCTTTATTGAAGTCAGGGTACGAAAGTATGACGTCGTGAATTTTTAATTTTGTTGAAGGCATCCTTTGCGTCTTCATCCAATTCGATATTGATTTTGCTGGACTTGTTTTTAGATATACGTCCTACTTCCCCTCTTAAGAGTGTGGTTAGAGGTTTAGCCAGCATGGCGTAATCTTTAATAAAGCGACGATAGTAGCCGGAAAGGCCTAAAAATGAGGGAAGTTGCTTAATATTTTTGGGGTAAGGTATTTTAGCTATTGCTTCTACCTGTGAGGGATTCTTTGTTATTCCTTTTGAGGAAATAATAAATCCTAGAAACTGTACTGAGTCCCTGAAAAAATGGCATTTGTCTATTTGTATTTTCATGTTTGCTTCTTCAAGGGTTTTGAAAATTTGGTTTTAGTGGAGAATGCGCTCTTCTTCAGAGTTGCTGAAAACGGCTATAAGTCCGAATGACAGTCTTGTGAATTCGTATTTGCCATTGTTTATTGAGAAAGCTGTTTTCTCAATGTCAGATTCTTTGAGAGGGATTTGATGGAATCCACTCTTTAGATCCAAAACGGAAAAGTATTTGTTTTTTCCAAGCTGGGATAGTACCTCATTAATTTGGGGTATTGGGTAACGGTCTGCTACAGTAATCGAGTTAAGCTTTCTATAGTCAATAACGATTCGGTATTGCTTATTGCCTTGGGGATCGGGTTTTTTTGGCACAACCCAAACGGGTGAATTATAAGGTGATCTTGATGGTCGGATGATGCCATCGTCTAACATTTTGTTGATTTGGGTTTCCACTTCACCTTTTAATGACATTGGGTAAGGGTAATACCTTGTATAAACGGGAGTGTCCTTGTGCGTTCTGATTTCTCCTATGACTTTAGTGGTATAGGTAAGTTTATCGTTTAGTTCCGTAAAGAGATTAGAAAAATTTTCGACTATATTATTAATTTCCTTCTGATGTTTTTGTGACAAGTTATCTTCTTAATATTTATTTTGTTAACAGATCTTGAAGCTAGCTGCTTGATTTTAATTTTGGTATTGCCTTCTAATTCCATGAAGTTATTCTTTACGTGGATGACTGCGTCAAGCTCTTTAAGGCTATCATTCCCAATAATACCATGGAATGATGTCAGAGTTGGTAGGAGGTAGAATTTCAGTTTTTTGTCTGAGTTAAATAGGTTTAGAAAGGTATGCTGTTTGATTTCGATGTCTCCTGCTATGGATTTCGCAAAAAAAATGCTTTCGTTTTTATTGGATTGGGCACGATAGAGGATCGTATATAGTTTTTCGTAGATCCTGTATCTACTAAAATTTTCACAATATCTCCACTCTTCAGCCTGCATTCAACATAGGGCAGCGAAGAGTGACTCATTCTAAAAAATGTAAGTCAGTCGTATCTATGTAGCTATCGTCCTGACCTGCATCATTTCTGTCGCTGTAACATTCGTCATCGTAATGGCTAGAGTTGTCGTTCGTCTGCTCGTCAATTGTCGTGGTAGGGTAGTAAGCTTGGGGTTGTTCGGAATCTATATGGAAATTTCTTTGGATTTTATTGGGGGGCACAGGAGCTGGAGGGTTGCCAGGAGGAGGTCTTTTGTTAATAGGGTCATTATTACGTGGCCTATTCATATAATTAATATTCCTAGTTCGCATTGATGGGTCAATGTCCATTGGTTCTGGACGTGGCTGTGGCTTATGCAAAGGACGTGGTGGTGGATTGTAATGCTGTTGTACATATTGGGGCGCCTGTTGCTGGCATTGAACTTGATAGTTCATTTGCGGTGGTCTATGTAGAGTGGCTGCGTACAACCTTGGTTGGGGCATGTATGCCAATTCGGGGTAAAACTCATTGTTCATCCTTCTGGGAGGTAGTGGTGGACGAAACTCTTGTGGTACGAGTTAGAAGGAGCATGGCTTCTGCGCCGACTTCCATGCATCCCAGTTTGTTCAGAATTAGTGAGAGATGGGAATATACTTTTTGGTAAAATTCTTGAATTGTATTGCTACCCTGTACGAGAGAGGTCATTTGGTACTCAAGGGTACCAAGGTCGCGTTTATCCGCGTAATGCAATGTTAGGCAACTGGAGATCGCCCTCCAATCCAGTGGAGTATTATAGGACTCCAAAGCAATGTCGACATTGCCCACGATTTTGTTTCTAATGACATTGAGGATGCCATAATATTTTGGGGTACCTCTTTGAGGCTCGTATATTTGGAGGATCTGGTCCACGCCTTTCCTCCAAGATGTGAATTCTCCCGGATTTCCGGAGAACTCCCGAAGACATCGTACTACATCTGGTATTTTGTCTAATTTAGAGACATTCCCGGGTAGCCTTGAGTCTATGGTAATGTCCGTGAAATTTGAAAAGTTGGAATTTGGGTTAAGGGCGGCTTGAACCATGTTTCGCCCTTCAGTCCTTAAGACATTGTTCACAATTCCTGTGATTACGGTAGTTAACTCATCCATAGAGAATGAATTAGAAGAGGCAAGAGGCTGACCAGAAGGTGCTGGTGGCCCTTGGGGTGCATTAAGTATTGGTGGCCGAACGAGGTTGGCAGGATTAACTGGCATGTTTGATATATTTCTATTATTCACTTTTTTATTTTAAAAATTTAATTTATCCCTAGCTTATTTTGTTTTGAGGTAAAAGCAACACTGGCACACTCTCCACATCAACCCACCATAACTCTCCACAGCCCAACGAGCAAAAAAGGGCTCGTCCTGAAAGCAGCGGCCTTTTTTTTTTTTTCGATCGCCATTTTCAAGCTACGCACATCGGCGCACGTTTCCGTACACAGCTTTCGTATTTTTTTCATCAGTTTGATATACGCAATTTTCATCAGTTTGATATATACGCAGTTTTCATCAGTTTGATATATACGCAGTTTTCATCAGTGTCGGCCAGCGCTCCACGATTATATATACTCAGTTTTCATCAGTGTCGGCCAGTGCTCCACGATTATATATACTCAGTTTTCATCATTTTCGCTCCACGGTTTTATATACATATCTACCTTTTCATCATCTTCGGCGCGCAGCAGCGGAATCAACACATCATCACCACATCGTTTTATAGAAAACCTGTACACTTCCACTGGTACCCGACCAGGGAGTCCACGAGTTCAATACAGCGATCGTACATCATCTATTTTCATATACATTGTCACCTTCACTGGTATCCGACCAGAAGATCCTTATTATAACATTTTTTATCCTTCAATAAAAGTTGCGATACATTGTGTAGTGAACCAAAAAAAAAGAAAGTATATATTTCGTTCTCAAAGGAGTGGGTACCAAAGTAAGTACTAAAATATATATGGTCCTTCGAGCCCTTCTGAATGGCACTATTGTGAAGCAAAGAAAAGATAATAATAATAAGAATAAAATGGCGAAAATTTGAAACAAAATTATGCAGCCAAAAGTGAAAAAAAAGGCAAAAAATATTAAGTTAAAGTGACAAATAAGGGTGAATAGGTTCGCAAGTGCAAATGCAGATGCAGTGAAATTGACAAAAAACACAAAAAAAAAAAAAAAAAGAAAATAACAAAGAGTGCAAGTGCAGACAGTTTGTGAAATTATATAAAAAAGAAGTACCAGATTCAGTGCCCGAAACTGAAAAAAAAAACAAAAAGTATAAGTGTTAAAAGTGACTACAACACAGTTTGGGTAGTGACAAAACCAGGAAAACAAAGCGATTAAAATCAAACAAGAATACATATACATATACACATACATCACAGTACGGTGAACAAAAACAAAAAAATAAGCAGTTAAAAAAAAAAAACAAAAAACGGGCGCGGTAAAAAGAAAACAAAACCACCTAACTAATAAATAAAAAACAGCGGGCGCGAATATATAATCATATATGTATATAAAAAATACATACATATTAATATAAAACGGGCGCGGTATAAAACAACAGACAAATAACAACAACAACGGACAAATAACAACAAGCCAGCAAACAAGGAACCAACCGAATCATCCCAGGGCAGGATTATAAGGACAAAAGCCGTCCGACCCACAATTTGGCCATCACTAATCCCCAAAATCCCATGACGGATATCAAAGTGAGTCGTATCGATTCCCTTTAGTATTTCATGTTTTCAACTCTCAATGTTGCATATATGTACTATGTATTATTACGGTAAAAATTTGTGACAAATTCATTTCAATTACATAGAATAACTCATCCAGTTATTCTCACTTTATTTATTGGTTTCGCAAAAACAAAAAAAAAAAAAAAAATATACCGGTTATCAAACAGTTATAAGTAACTTTTGATAAAATCGGAAATACCGCAAAGAAACAGTTGGGTTCTAACCGACAATATATATATGTATATATACATATATATATGTATTTATATACAATATATATGAAGCGATTACTTAATTGCAAAACTTAAATAAAACTTCTTATGTCGAGTGGTTAATTTAAAACTTTAATTTATTACGTTTCTCGACTTTGGTTAAGTTGCACGAGTCGTTAAAACACGTGTGTGCTTAGCAACCGCAAAAGGTAGAAGAAAGATATCTTCTGTATGTATTACAGACAAAGCGGGCGCTGACACGAAGGACAGTGGAAACGTCAGTAATGAAGGAAATTTGTCAGGGCTGTAATGTGGTTGCCACCACATGTCTCCCCTTCTTCGTGAAATAAATTAGGTTGCGAAATGAACGTGTTTTTTTTGTTTTTCCCTCGTTTTAGCGTTTTGGCCTGCTGCGTCCGAGTGGTCGAGTGTTCCTTGATCATTCGCTACGATGTACGCCGGTTTCAAACGATCGATAGAAACTGGGATGTCTTTTCCATTGATATGAACGGTGAAATACTTGGCGTATCGGGCCGCGACTTGGTATGGGCCGTCGTATGGATTGCTAAATGAAGGACCAATTTGTCCGCGGCGGACAAAAACGTGGCTAGTGTGATCCAAGTCCCTGAATTTAAAAACGCGATACTTAGCGTGGCGTGACATTTCTGCAGGTGTAAGTCCACGGAAGTGATTTTGCAGAACTTTTATGAGTTCAGTTGCGCTGAGGTCTCGTGAGGATGGTGCGAGAAATTCTCCAGGTAGGCGAACGGTTTCGCCGTAAACTAATTCCGCCGGGGTAGCCCCGATGTCCTCCTTCCAGGCCGATCGAAGCCCCAGCAAGACGGCTGGTAGAGCGTCGTACCACGACTCGTTGTGACATAGTAATGCCACTTTAAGCTGACGATGAAGTCTCTCAACGAGGCCGTTTGCTTGTGGGTGGTAAGCCGTGGTTACGATGTGTTTTGCACCTAGGAGGTTATTGAGTTTATTGAAAAGATCTGATTGGAACTGCATACCTTGATCTGAAGTGATTCTGGCTGGCACGCCATAGCGGGCGATCCAGTTCAGCATGAATGCACATGCCACAGTGTCGGCTCGTGCGTCTTCTAGCGGTATGGCTTCTGGAAATCGGGTAAAGCGATCGACGGCAGTAAGGCAGTATCGATGCCCCTTTGATGGAAGCAAAGTTTTTAAAATCGACGTGAACATGCTGGAAACGTTGGGTTGGTTGTTCAAAGTTTGATATGGGTGAGATGTTATGTCTCGTTATTTTATTTTGCTGGCACGCAATGCAAGTTTTTGCCCAGTTTCGGCAGTCTTTGTTGATAGATGGCCATACGTAGCGCTCTGCGATAAGTTTTCTGGAGCCTCTTTGTCCTGGGTGTGCCAGAGAATGCAACGACTCAAAAACTTGTTTTCTTAATGGTGCTGGCACGTAAGGGCGTAATCTCCCGGTAGAAACGTCGCAATATAGCTCTATATCTGGTTCTTTATATAAAATTCGTTGGAGTTTCAATGATGAGTTGGTATTTTCCATTATGTCTTGAAGCTGATTGTCGTTTTTTTGTTGTGTAGCGAGCTCAGTAAGTGTCACGGCGGTTGAAATTGCGTCTACCCGAGACAGAGTGTCGGCCACGATGTTTTCGTTGCCTGCAACGTGTTTGATTTCAGTGGAGAATTGCGCGATGAGGTCAAGTCTGCGGAACTGCCAAGGGGATGCCTTATCTAAACGCTGTTTAAAAGCGTGAACCAGTGGTTAATGGTCCGTATAAATTGCTACGTGCCGCCCCTCGAAGATGTGTCTGAAATGTTTTGCAGACTCGTATATGGCTTGTAATTCGCGATCGTATGTCGACCGCTCGGACGATTTTTCGTCCAGCTTCTTTCTAAAAAACGCCAGTGGTTGCCATGAGTTATCAATTTTCTGCTGCAAAACAGCGCCGACAGCGTGTTGTGACGCATCTGTGAAAATAGCCCAATCTGCGTCGCTGCTAGGGTGAGCGAGCTGTGTGGCCTTGGCCAGAGCGTTTTTGCAGCATCCGAAGGCGGTCTCCAGTTCTTGGGTCCATGCGACAGGTTGAGAGCTTTTGGTGGTGGATCCTTCCAAAAGTTTGTTAAAAGGCGCTAATAATTGTGCAGCATGTTAAATAAATTTTCTGTAGAAATTGATTGTACCTAAAAAGGAGCGTAAGCTCTTAATTGTTGAAGGTCTGGGGAAGTCCAAAATTGCCGATATTCGTTGAGGCAGTGGTTTGATGCCTGTTTCTGAAATTGTGTGGCCCAAGAATGCGACCTCTCTTTGTGCGAGTTTGGTCTTTGCGGCGTTTATCGTAAGCCCAACGTCTTGTAAGCGTTGAAATAAGGTTCGCAAGTGTTCCATGTGTTGATTTTCGTTGTCTGAAGCGACGAGGATGTCGTCAATGTAGGCGTAGACAAATGGCATATCTCGGGTGATCTCGTCCATGAAACGTTGGAACGTCTGTGCCGCATTCCGAAGCCCGAAGGTCATGAAAGGAAATTCAAATAATCCGAACGGGGTTATAATCGCTGTTTTGGGAATGTCCTTCGGAGCGACCGGGATTTGGTTGAAGGCGCGGACGAGGTCAATAGTAGAGAATATTTTTTTGAGTATAGAGTGGCGGCGAAATCTTCTAAATAACGGACGGGGTATCTGTCGGGTATAGTCCGGTCATTGAGGCGTCTGTAATCCCCACAAGGGCGCCAATCTCCTGATTTCTTTGGCACCAGGTGTAGCGGTGATGCCCATGGGCTGTTGGATCGCCGGGCGAGGCCAATCTTAATCATTTTTTCAAATTCTGCCTTAGCGATGATAAGACGATCAGGTGCAAGTCTTCGTGCTTTGCTTGTGACAAGAGGTCCCTCCGTAGTTTTGATATAATGTCGAGTTTGGTGTTTGGTGAATTTTGGTAGGCCGTCTGGTTTGGTTACGTCAGGGAATTCTGAAAGTAATTCCCAAAATGGTGTTAAATGATCAATTTGTAAAGTTTTGATTGAATACGACTTAACAAAAGGGGTGTTGCCCCCTGAAGATAACTGAGTTTTCTGGTCTATTATGCGTTTATGTTTCAGATCAACGATGAGACCGAAATGGCTGAGAAAATCTGCTCCGATGATAGGTCGTGGAACATCAGCTAAGACAAAACGCCAGGTTAATTCTTTTTGAAGACCAAAATCGGGGGTTTTAAAGGCGCATGTGTATGTGTTGATAATTGTGCCGTTGGCGGCATAGAGTTGGTAATTGAGTGGTTTCTGAAAACGAGTTGATTGATTGTACGGGAAAACTGAGAGGTCGGAGCCTGTGTCGATTAAAAATTGAACGTTTGTGGACAGGTCTTTTACGAAAAGGCGGCATGAGGCTGCAGGGGAGTCGACTGCCGCTACTAACGACTCCTGTTGAAGTTTTCCTCGTATTTGCATCCGGTTGTACATTTTTGCGCGTTGGCGCCAAACTTGGCGTGGTACCAGCAAAGCCCTCCGGATGAAGTTGCTGGTAGCACGCGAGATCTGCTACGTGATCTAGGCCGTTGCTGAACGGTCCGTTCACGTGAGCGCGCTACGATGGCTGAAAGTTCTGCTAGGTGTTCTGCCAAGGCTGCTACTTGCGTCTCCAGGTCTGAAACAGCTGCTATGCCGGCCGGTTTAATCACCTCGTGAAGCTTGTCGGCTGCAGCCCCGAGTTTATTGAGATCAGCCTGTTCCTGTATTACGAGGCATGCGCGCATTTGGGGAGGAAGGTGTGATAGCCATCGCGCCTTGAGAACTTCCTCATCAATGTCCGGGACGAGACTACGGAGATGACGCAGGTGTTGAGATGGAGTTTTGTCACCTAGGATCTCTCCGTCCAATAATTGTATAAGGTTAGCTTCTTTAGATTTTGAGAAGCGTGCAATAAGTGCCTCTTTAAGTTCTCTGTATGGATTGGTAATAGGTGGTGCCAAAATTATATCTTCGACTGTGGAGGCTGATCTAGTGTCAATTAAAGGCACGGCCACGTGGAATTTGTCGACTTCTGTTAGAATGCTCCGCATTCTGAATTGCGACTCGAGTTGCGCAAACCACAACGCAGGTTTTTCGCTGTAAAATGGTGGAGCCTTGATGGAGATTTCCCTAGAAATCTGCATGTTTGATTGCGACGGAGCGCTGATTGAGTCGTCCAGAGACATTTTGCGTTGAAATGTGGTGTTGAAAGTGCGATTGCAGCATTAATTTAGGTTATGGCTGCTTGAAATGTTCCTAACGTGCGGGGTCACCAATTGAAGCGATTACTTAATTGCAAAACTTAAATAAAACTTCTTAAGTCGAGTGGTTAATTTAAAACTTTAATTTATTACGTTTCTCGACTTTGGTTAAGTTGCACGAGTCGTTAAAACACGTGTGTGCTTAGCAAGCGCAAAAGGTAGAAGAAAGATATCTTCTGTATGCATTACAGACAAAGCGGGCGCTGACACGAAGGACAGTGGAAACGTCAGTAATGAAGGAAATTCGTCAGGGCTGTATTTTGGTAATGTGGTTGCCACCACATATATATATATTGAAAATATAAATGTTTTTATTGCCATTTACTGCTTACCTTCGTGTGTCAAAACACAAAATATCCCCAACCAAAAAATAACAAAATTCAAGTATTTACTTGCACAAGTGTCCGGCGATACCCCTTATGCTTGATCAAGCAATAAGCAGGATTGCCTTAAATAAGTAAGCTAAAGTGAAGGCAAACAAACAAACAAAATATATATACGTGTGTATACCAAAAGCGAAAATTACATATTTACATATATGCACTAATTTAATATACATATATACGCTTTAATCTATTTAAAATTTATGATACGTATATATACATACTAATCCGTTGAGAGCAAGAGCACTCCCGGAATATTTGCTCATCTACATGCATACAATACATATGTATGTAGATATACATATATTTCAACTCTTCATCATACTTACATATGTATCTATACTCTTTCGTTGGAGAGCATCTAATTGCGATACCGGAATTTGTGCTCACAATAATAATTACATACATACATATTTACGGGAAATTAAGAGAGTGCACATTTGCGGATCAAAGTGCACAAACGATTTTATTTTACTTTATTTTGATGTTTTTCTATTCCGTCTATGCGCGCACGCTCAAAGGAGAAAAAAAATACTCCTGCTTACAGGTACTCATAGGTGTATGAGTAATTATATACGGAACGTTGATTATACCCTACGAGGGTCAAAATATTTTTATACTTATTAAAGGGTTTCGGTAGGAAAAGTATAAAGTATTACAATATATTTACATATATAAATAATGTAATAATTAATTATTGCGAACAATTTAAATTACATGTTCAAAGTCCAAATTGGCACATTTTCGGCAATACCCCTTGTTCTTTGATAAGCAAAAACAAGCAGGATTGCGTATATACATATGTACAAAAAGCGCTGATCTCTTATACGAGCACTCAGTTGCAAGTACATACAAACGTTTTCGTCTATAGGTATACCCTATAAGACATACAAACAAAAAACAAATAAATTAAATAAATATTGCATATTTTAAAAATAAAATAAAAATAAATAAATTCGGTAATACTTTTATACTTTTTTCGAGATCAATTAAAACAAAAACGCGTTATTTAATTTAATCCGAGCAGCAAAATAAAATAAAACAAAACATTTTACAATTTTACCAATTTTCAAAAAACTTTCGCATTTTCAAAAAATTTGTAATCAGCAATTCCGTTCAAAGTCAATCAGTTTACACTGATAAAAAATTTTTTTTTGGATAAAATTTAATTTGTTATAAATGGACACAGATTCCAAAGAATCTAAATCTTCTCAACTATTGAAAGTTCCAAAAATGGTTTCGGACGAAAAAAGTCCATGTACACCTGCAGAAGCTACACGCTCAAAGCAAGGTGTTACGAAACAAAAAAGGGGGAAAGACATTACATACAGTAAATTTATTGCTGAGAGTGACAGTTTTATTAAATACTGCACTCGATTTTCATCTTCGCCGATTCAAGATAATTCTGAATCGCCATTAGAAATCAAAAAAGAAAATCTGGACAATTTTTGGATACTTTCTCCAAGCTTCTTATGACGCAATAGTAGAATCTGATGATTCAAATCTACCCGAAAATTTCAAATCCTCGGCTTACGCCAAATATGAAAATTGCTTAGAGCAATTTGAAGAAACGAAAGCAATGATTATAGATCAATTGAAACTAATTAAAGTAATTGCACCTACTCCACTTCCGCGAGTAGAGATGCCACAAGTACAAAGTCACGAGGCAAGTTCGGGCATCCACCTCAAGGTGCCCGCATGTGACACAGAAATTTTTCAGGGGGGGTTATAAAACAATGGCCGTCCTTCCGGGACATGTTCACAGCCGTTTACACAAACCACCCAAAATTATCTAATGCACAAAAATTGTATCACCTCCGATACAAAACGAAAGGTCAAGCTGGCGTCATAGTAAAACAGTTCGCATTAAGTGACGACAATTTTAATATGGCTTGGGAAGCTTTAAAATCAATATACGAGAATGAACGAATATTGGTCGATAAGCAGATAACAATTCTAATGAACTTCCCAAAAAATTCAAAAGGAAACCAGTGAAGAATGTATCAAACTTCAATCCACTGTTTCCAATTGTTTGTCGATTTTATCGACCCAAAATATTTCCACAGACAACTGGGACCCTATACTGGTAAATATATGCACAGCAGCATTACCAAAAAGTCTTTATTATTGTGGGAGCAATCGCTCTCATCACGTAAAAAATGCCCAACGTGGCAACAAATGAAAGATTTTCTAACTACCCAGTACGAAATCGCGGGAAAGGGTAGACAAAAAACAAAATACAAGTAAACCAAAAGGTATTCAGCAAGACTTCAATAGAAGCTTCCACAAGCCCCAAGCCAATAACAACAACAATTTAAATAGAAGCTTCTTCAAAATGAATTCGTTCTCATCTGAACAGAATAAATATCGATCATGCGAACTATGTACAGGTAGGCATAAGCTCAAATCTTGCGAGAGATTTAAAAAATTGAATATTATCGACCGCAACAATTTCGTAAAAACTAAAAGACTTTGTACAAACTGTCTGTCACATGCGCATACACTCAAAGAGTGCGAAAGCAAATTTAACTGCGTCTATTGTCATAAACGACACCATTCGATGCTTCATATAAATAATTTTTCCAGCTTACCCCCAAACAGCGCAAATATCAAAAGAGCCGCGGGTTTAGTTGCAACAACAAATCCCGAAGTGCCAAATTCACAAAATTCCCAAGAAGCACCATGCTGCTCACAGGCATTAAAAACTCAAACGCTTCACAGCGAAAATCAAAGTAGGGTACTATTACCCACAGCAGTCGTCTCCATCGAGCATCGAAGAGAACTGTTTAAGCTCAGAGCCCTAATAGACCAAGGATCACAACGATCTTTCATAGCGTCTAGGGCACAAAATAGGCTAAATCTGCCAACAAGACAAGCCAACTTTGAAATTACGGGAATGGGCGGAAGAGTAGTTCAAAACTCCAATAAAATCTCCCCCATTCCCCTTTTTTTCCCCCCCAAGCGGATATAAGAATACAAGCAGAAGCTATAGTCTTACCGCAATTAACCAATATGTTACCAAGCTATCATATAAATAGCAAGCACTGGGAAAAGGTTTCACACCTTAAGTTAGCAGATCACAACTGCAACACCCCCGCTCAAATAGACCTTCTATTAGGCAGCGATCTCATACCTCAAATAATACTCGAAGGGATTGAGAAAATTTAAAACACACTGTTGGCACAAAATACTATTTTCGGTTGGATCCTAAGTGGACTAGTTACGGAACCAGTCACAACAATGACAACTCAAGTTGAGGAAATCTCAAATGAGTACCTCAATTCACAATTGAGAAAATTTTGGGAGATAGAAGAACCCCCCCCCAATTTAAATTTCAAAACCCCAGAAGATCAGTATTGTGAAGACTTTTACAAAGCCACAACTACTAGATCAGATAATGGTCGGTATGTCGTACGACTACCACTAAAACAACAATTTCCCAACACAATCGCCTTAGGTCACTCTCGCACCTCTGCAATACAGCAGTTTCAAAGTATGGAAAGAAACCTACTTAAAAAAGGTGAACTAAAACCAGAATATGATGGTGTGTTGGAAGAATCCCTCCATTTAGATCACATGGAGGAAATAAGTCCATGCGAAAAAATCATCAATGGCAAATACTACTCATTTTACTTGCCACATCATGCAGTAGTAAAGCCAGATAAAAAAACAACTAAAGTAAGAGTTGTCTTCAACGCCTCAAGATCCACTAGCTCGGAGAATTCTCTAAACGATATCCTGTTTACGGGCCCCACGCTCCAACCTGATTTAATGCTGCTTATTCTAAACTGGCGTATATTCAAATATGTATTCAACGGGGACGTCGAAAAAATGTATAGACAAATAGTCGTACATAAAGACGATCAAGATTTTCAGCGAATTATTTTCCGAAAATCCCCCAATAGTCCACTACGCGACTTCAAGCAAAAAAACAGTGACCTTCGGCGTTAACTGTGCCCCATACTTAGCCATTCGAACACTTCATGAATTGGCTGAAAACACCAAGTCAGAATTTCCTCTGGCGACCCAGGTTTTTAAAAACACAAACGTATGTAGACGACATTCTGTCTGGAAGTCACAGTCTTCCGCAAGCATACGAATCATTATCACAAGTAATCCAAGCCCTCAAATCCGCAGGGTTTCCACAAAAAAAGATTACGGCAAATCACCCAACTATATTAAAAAATATCCCAAAAAGGGAAAATTTGTTGCGACACTAATTTCCTTATTTTCGAAAAGGAAAGTACAACAAAAACTTTGGGCATTCCAATGGAATGCGATATCGGACCAGTTTTCATACACAACTGAGTCCATATCCGCACTATCCGCCAGTACAAAACGCCAAATTCTCTCCTCTGTGGCAAAACTTTTTGACCACGCAGGATGGCTATCGCCAATTATAATACAAGCCAAAATCCTGATACAAGAATTATGGCTAGATGGCACCGACTGGGACGAGCAAGAAAAAACCACTTCGTTTAGAAAAGTTGTCCCAGTTCGCGAGCAATCTAAAAGATATCACACAAATACAAATCCCAAGATGGGTTAATTATATCCCAGAGCACAAAGTCGAACTACACGGCTTTTGTGACGCCTCTGAAAAGGCCGCCACTATATATGTTCGCACACAAAGCGACAAGGCGACCACAAGCCACTTACTAGTTGCAAAAGCAAAGGTGGCTCCTCTAAAAACCATAAGTCTACCACGACTAGAACTATGTGGTGCACTACTACTTGCCAAACTAGCATCCATAGTGCAAACGCAACTGAATATGGCAAAAAAAAAATTATATCTCTGGTCCGATACCGAGATTGTATTAGCCGGGTTTGGGAAAAAAACCACCACGTGCATGGAAGACGTATATCTCCAATCGAACGTCTCAAATTCTTGACCTAGTGGGATCAGCCACTTGGCGACACGTAGCCAGTGCTGACAATCCTGCTGATCTAGGTACAAGAGGGTGCAAACCTCTGCACCTTGCCACCACCACCCTCTGGTGGAATGGCCCCCGATGGTTAACAGAATCTCCCGATTCTTGGCCACAATCGCCCATGCGCAACATTATTGCCCCAGAAAGTCGAAAAATCGACTCCTTTCACACAACATTGGATAAATACTGACATCCTTGAGAGATTTTCATCTTACCCCCGAGCCCTCAGGGTAATCGCTTATATGTTCAAATTCATCGAGCGACTCAAACTTAGAATTAAGGGAATACGCACCGTATATCCCCAAGGCGATACAGTGACGCACCTAGATTTACAAAAAGCAAAGGTCGCTCTTATCGCATCTACTCAAGCGCGCTACTTCAGCCAAGAGATATCGTTACTAGGAGAATCGAAGCCAATTGACAAAAAGAGCTCACTCTTAGTACTAAACCCATTCATAGATACGAAGGGTCTACTTCGTGCAAATGGTTGGCTTGCCAATTCAAGCCTAACGTATAACGAACGTCATCCCATTGTTATACCAGAGAGATCGCAACTTGCCACATTATATCTCAATTATGTCCACGTACTATTATTACACGCAGAACACCGCCTCATGCAAAAAATAGTCCGCCAAGAGTTTTATATCCCAAGACTCAAGCCAAAGATAAAGAAATGCATTTGTTCGTGCAAGATCTGCACTATGCATAAACAAAAGATGCGAACACAGATTATGGCAGCACTTCCACCGGAACGCTGCAACTTTGCTCTGCCCTTCACTATCACAGGTGTCGATTTTGCTGGGCCTTTTCAAATAAAGGCGTCCATGCTAAGGTCACCTCGAGCTCTGTAGTAATCTGACAAAAGAGGTTTTCCCCTCGCGGCATTTGCTCGCTTCGTCGGACGACGTGGTTTTCCGTCAAATCTCATGAGCGACAACGGCAAGACATTTATAGGAGCTCAAAGAGCCACTAAAAAAACAGTTCGTGGACTTTATCAACCAAGTTTCTCCTGAGATTGTACAAAAGTACGCTCCCCAAGGCATTAAACTGGCAGTTCATCCCTCCAAGCGCTCCTCATATGGGTGGTTTATGGGAATCAGCGGTAAAAAGCTTTAAATCCCATTTTAAAAAAAAGTAGCTGGAAACTACAAATTTAACTTCGAAGAATTCACAACATTATTAATTCGTATTGAAGCCGTTCTCAATTCACGGCCATTGACGACACTCTCGCAAGATCTTTCAGACCTAACAGCTCTTACACCAGGGCACTTTCTCAAAGGAGCACCCATTCTGGCCATACCTGAGCCAGGCGTAGAGTCGCTATCCTTACTAAACAGATGGGAAAGAATTAAAATTCTCCATCATAATTTCAGCCGCCGATGAAAGAAGGAGTATATAAAGGACCTTCACAAAAGGTACCGCAGGAAAACTCCCGAAAAGGCGCCAAAGCTTGGAGACTTTGTCCTAATACACGATGATTGTCTCCCCCCTACAGAATGGCGGTTTGGGTTTTGCATAGAGAAGCTTCGTCACGGCTCCGACGGTCATATCCGAGTAGTTGACCTCCGTACGAAAAAACGGAACGCTGACCAGACCGCTCGTTAAACTGTGCTTCCTCCCAACCGCAGATAATAGCGAAAATGCGCGTAATGAACAATCCGTACAATCCGTACAATAATACCGACACGCAGAAAATGAAACATCTGTTAATAACTAAAACCGAAATCAATCACGCATATGATAAATCAAAAAGATATTGAAAAATAATGGGTAGATTAGTAAACTCTGACAAACCAAATAAAGTTGGTTACAAATCGCACAATTTCATAATATAAAGAAATGAGCTGCAATTAACACGACTTTCTCTCCATACAGGCAAACATGGATGCAGAAAACACGGCTACTCCAACGCCAACACTGCGATCGGCCATCAGTGTGCCCCGTCCTGGGGTTGTCCCAACAGCGGCGCCCCCTACAGTCACCGCAACCGCACCGTCAACTGCAGCTCGTAATGGCACACGAGCACCAGTACCCACACCGTCACCACCAGCGGAGCCGCATCGCATACGATGCCCCCTTTGTCGCCGCCCCCATCGACTGCAACACTGTGGGCTCTTCACGGGCATGTCACCCATCCAGCGGCAGCAGGGGAGCACAGGCGCAAAGGGCATTGCAACAATTGTCTGGCACACACGCACGCAACTGAGGACTGTGACTCTGGGGCATTGTGCCAAATGTGTGGCCGGCAGCATCACACGCTGCTCCACCGCACCCCAAGACGTGAAGTTGGTCGGCCACCTGCCACTCGCAGACCGCAGGGAACACAGCCGTGTGGCACGACGACGAAGACCGCCACCAGCTCCTGCGTCCAGTCAATGGCGTCCGCGAAACGCAGTACCCATCAGGCGCCATCGTCAAAGACCACACTACCGGCCCACATCCGGGCTTAGCAACGTTGTGGCAACGTTTTCAGCAGCTTCAGCGACTGCTAGGCTGAACATTCGCCTAGGGGGGCCGGGATGGCTAAATGACTCAAAAGCAACACTGGCACACTCTCCACATCAACCCACCATAACTCTCCACAGCCCAACGAGCAAAAAAGGGCTCGTCCTGAAAGCAGCGGCCTTTTTTTTCGATCGCGATTTTCAAGCTACGCACATCGGCGCACGTTTCCGTACACCCGCTTTCGTATTTTTTTCATCAGTTTGATATACGCAGTTTTCATCAGTTTGATATATACGCAGTTTTCATCAGTGTCGGCCAGCGCTCCACGATTATATATACTCAGTTTTCATCAGTGTCGGCCAGTGCTCCACGATTATATATACTCAGTTTTCATCATTTTCGCTCCACGGTTTTATATACATATCTACCTTTTCATCATCTTCGGCGCACAGCAGCGGAATCAACACATCATCACCACATCGTTTTATAGAAAACCTGTACACTTCCACTGGTACCCGACCAGGGAGTCCACGAGTTCAATACAGCGATCGTACATCATCTATTTTCATATACATTGTCACCTTCACTGGTATCCGACCAGAAGATCCTTATTATAACGTTTTTTATCCTCCAATAAAAGTTGCGATACATTGTGAAGTGAACCAAAAAAAAAAGAAAGTATATATTTTGTTCTCAAAGGAGTGGGTACCAAAGTAAGTACTAAAATATATAACGCTCTCTTTCTTAAATTATGTCACTATTCTTAGATTGTGTTCACTTTTGCATTAAAGATTTCTTAATCATAGTTTGTTTCACATTAAACAGTTTCACTTTTTATATTTTAAAAATTCTTTTACATATGTGAATATATTAGTATTGATTCTTAAAATTAATTCTTACTCTAGTAGCAGGAACATTCTCCTGGGCAGGCGGCTAACGTCTAGCGTTTCCCGTTTGCTATTTGGCGACTAGGGGGCCTCTTTTCCTGCACTTCTGTTGAGTCCTAGCCCAAGCCTTCGCCGTCTATGGGGTGGTAAGTATTATCCTTGTATTCTAATAGTTTGCCGCTGAGTATCACGACAGCACAAACTTTTTTAAACCCAAAACTTATGGATACACCCGCGAATTGTATTGATACTTTTTACTAAACGCGAATAGCGAAGGGCCCACGTTGGGCGCCAGTTAAGAAATTTTATGTAAATTGCTTTTTAAAAAAAAATTTTTTTTATTACTTCATGGTTTGGTTACAGAACTAAGACTAAACTGAAAAATTAATTTATTTAAAAGCTAAGCTACGTTGCACTGGCCAACTGCTGACTTGATGTTGTCAATTCTCCGAATTGACTTACTTGGGTTGCGCGTGTTGGATTTCCGCTTCGCTTTACTGTGGGAAATATTGCGCAACCAAAGATGCATTTCCGCTATGCTTTGCTGATTACGCATTATTATTATTTAGCGATTGTTAACATTTGCCATGGGTTTAAAATATATACTTTCATTCAAATGCAGACGTTAAATACCTGAACATTACAGTTTCTCTCTTCCTCTGTTTAATCGTACCGCCAAAATAATAAAAATTTTAGACAAAAAAATAAAAAAAAAAAAAATAAAAAATAAAAAAAAAAAGGTTTACGTACATAAGCCATATATGCATATTATTTATATGTACACATAACACGAAAGCATAAGCACATAAAAACGCACATACGTGCTTATATATAAAACTTATTGACCCATTCCGTCACATACGAGGGAATACCAATAAATCCAGAAGAAAAAAAAAATAAACTCGCAATACATTAACAAAACCAAATTATTATTATTACATAGTATTGTAATAAATTATATAATATAATTTAATATAATAATATAAACATGAACGCAAATAAATACAACGGCGAGTAATAAAAGCTATAAACGCGGATTTTATTAATTTTATCGGAAAGAAAAAACTCTTATTTACGTAAAAGAGTTTAAGTTCTCAGTACACACTGAAATATAATATATACAAATATTTTACAAATTTACATATACTAAATGAATATAGATTCAAAAGAATCTAAAACATCTCAATTCTTGAAAATTCCCAAAGTGATTTCTGACGATAAGAGTCCTTGTACACCCGCAGAAGTTACACGCTCTAAGCAAGGTGCTACAAAACAAAAGAGGGGGAAAGGCATATCATATTCTAAATTAATTTCTGAGAGTGACTGTCTAATAAAAAAACTGCACGCGATTTTCTTTAAGACATGCCTGAATCGGTGCAAGAAATGAAAAGCCAACCGATTAAAATTTTTGGACACGCCTCCAAGCTGCAGATGGGCGCAATTGTAGATACTGACGATTCAGATCTACCAGAAAACTTTAAGTCTTCTGCATACGCCAAATTTGAAAACTGCTTGGGGCCAGTATGAAGGCACAAAAATTATGATCGCAGATCAACTAAAACTTATTACCTCAATCGCACCTATTCCCCATTCGAGAGTAGAGCTGCCACAAATACAAGCCCAAGAAGCAAGTTCTGACATTCACCTCAAAGTGCCAGCATTCGATACAGAAACATTTCATGGAGGTTATGAACAATGGCTGTGTACATAAACCATCCAAAATTATCGCAAGCGCAAAAAATGTATCATCTCCGATACAAAACAAAAGGTCAAACAGGCGTAATAGTAAAACAGTTCGCATTAAATGATGACAATTTCAATTTGCCTTGGGAAGCTCTGAAAGCAAGGCATGAAAACAAAATAATATTGGTCGACAAGCAAGTAACGATACTCATGAACTTGCCGAAAATTCAAAAAGAAACAAGTGAAGAATTCATAAAATTAGAATCCACAGTTTCAAATTGTTTGTCGGTTCTATCAACAGAAAATGTTCCCACAGACTACTGGGACCCTATTCTGGTAAACATATGCACCGCAGCATTACCAGAAAAATCATTACTTTTATGGGAGCAATCGCTTTCATCAAGAAGAGACTGCCCAACGTGGCAGCAAATGAAAGATTTCTTAACTACCCAATATGAAATTGCAGAAAGGGTAGATAAAAAAAAACAATCAGAACTAAGAAGGTTCAACACGACCTGAACAGAAGCTTCAATAGACCCCAAGTCAATAACAACAACAATTTAAATAGAAGCTTTTTCAAAGCGCAATCGTCACATCTGAAAAAGAACAAATATACGTCATGCGAACTATGTACAGGAGGGCATAAACTCAAAACTTGCAAGAAGTTTAAAAAATTAAATATAAACGAAAGGAACAACTTTGTCAGGTCAAAAAGACTCTGTACTAATTGCGAGAGCAAATTCAACTGCTTATATTGTCATAAAAGATGTTACATTACAACATGTCTCCCAATGCACCTCAAAGTAAAGCATTCTCAGGCATAGGAACGGGTATAGTTGCAACAGCAACTCCCAAAACACAAAGTCTTGAAATTTGCCAAGAGACACCATGCTGCTCAAAGGCATTAAAAACTCAAACGCTACACAGCGAGAATCAAAGTAAGGTATTACTACCAACAGCAGTTGTCTCCATTAAACACAGAGGAGAACTGTTTAAACTTAGAGCCTTAATATACCAAGGAATACAACGATCCTTTATAGTGTCGAAGGCAAAAAGTAAATTAAAATTGCCAACAAGGCAAGCAAAATTTGAAAGTACAAAACTCTAACAAAATATGCCCCATTACCCTAATTTCCCCCCAAGCGGATAAGCGCATTCAAGCAAATGCTATTGTCTTACCGCAACTAACAAACATGCTTCCAAGCTATCAAATAAATAGCAAGCATTGAGATAAGATTTCACACCTGATTCTAGCAGATCCCAACTGTAACATCCTAATAGGCAGCGACCGTATACCGCAAATTATTCTAGAAGGTGTTGAAAAAATCTCAAACACCCCCTTTTGGCTCAAAACACTATCTTCGGTTGGATACTAAGTGGACTAGTTATTGAAACAATTTATACCATGACAAGTGAAGTTGAAGAAATATCCAAAGAATACCTTAATTCCCAATTAAGAAAATTTTGGGAGTTAGAAGAGCTCCCCCCATTTCGATCGCAACACCAGAAGATCAGTATTGTGAAGACTTTTATAAAGCCACAACTACTAGATCAGCTAATGGTCGGTATGTCGTCCGACTACCACTAAAACAACAATTTCCAGACACACTCGCTTTAGGTCATTCTCGCACCTCTGCAATACAGCAGTTTTTAAGTATGGAAAAAAAACCCACTTAGAAAAGGTGAGCTCAAACAAGATTATGATGGTGTCTTATAAGAATACCTCCAATTAGACCACTTGGAGGAAGTAAGCCCATGTGAAATAATCATAAGAGGCAAATATTACTGTTGTTGTTGTTTTAAGGGGATACTAATCCCCCTTTGGGTGGTAAGCATCATTTGTGTTGTCGTCGACGTCATCTAACGGTAGGCCCAGGAAACGTGCTGTTTCGACGGGGTCGGACCAGAGGGAGGAGGGTGTTAGAAGTGTAGGGTTTTTAGGGCATGCAAAGAGGTGGTCAGTGTCATGCGGGGGACTCGTTGCATGCAGGACATGCATTAGGTATGTCAGGGTCTATTCTGGATAAGTAGAAGTTTAACCTGCCACAGTATCCAGAACGAAGTTGCGCAAAGGTCACTCGCGTTTCTCGCGGCAGCTGGAGCTCTTCGTATGCTATAGGTGGTGGTTTGACTCCAAGAACGCCATTCACGGGAAGGGAGTCGGTGATGGTGTTGGTGGGTCCACTGTGAATGGCGAACAGTGCCTGTCGAAAGTCCGTTGCATCCGAAGTTTTGACGCCGTCGACTACAATATTAAGTTCAAGCCTATACTCTTTCGCCCAGTTCGTAACTATGGTGGCTGTGGATTTGGTGGGAGAGAGTGTAAAGTTCCGTGCAATGAGGAAACGAGAAAGGTCGGTGAGGTAGTTGTTTACCTTCGAACACATGCCATCGAATCCATTGGCCGCTGTCAATATCGTACAGTCATCAGCGTACGAGGTTATGGAAACCCCTTGAGGAAGTTTCGAGATATAGAAGTTTAAAAAGTAGATTAGAGTAGAGGACACCACCCTGACTGACGACCGTTTACCTCTTAGCCCTGGAGGGAGAGTGGTTTTTTCAATGTCATGCAGTAGCGTTGTGTGATTGACCGTGTCAAAAGCTTTTGACACGTCCAACGCTACGAGGATCGTTCTTTCGTAGGGTGGTTTCTGGTTGAGGCCACGAACTATCTGGGCGTTTATGACGCTAAATGCTGTGGTAGTGCTGTGCACTTTTCGGAATCCATGCTGGTGGCTGCCTAGGCTCAGGTGGTGAGTGAAGGTCGGGAGTAACAAGGCCTCAAGTGTCTTCACTACCATTACGGTAACAACGCTGTCAACCGCTGCACGCAGTGCAACTCGAGCAACTCTGACGTCGCAACATAATGAGCTACCTCGCATCCGATGTCCTTTGTATGTTCCTTCTCACAGGTTGCCACACTGCGGCATATTTAAAGGGATGCCACTTCAGCAACGCCAGCAGATTGCCCGGGCCCATGGCTATTACCTGAGTTGCCTGTCGCCTACTCTCACAACACAAGAGTGTACGTCCGGCTATGTGTGCCAAATGTGTATGCTTCTACACCATACTATGCTGCACCGCATCACCAGCTCCGAGACCGCGCGGCACTCTGCCCCACGCAACTTCGGGGATAAAAGACGTACAAAACGCAGCAACCGCAAAGGCCAATAACTCAGGACGACTCGTGTCCGCGAAACCACCACAACGCAACTCGGCTGCAGCGTGCTAGGCCACAAACCCGCCTTCCAATCGGTCTCAGCAACGTGGTAGCTACGCTGCAACAACTCCAGCGATTACTAGGCTAAAAATTTGCTAGGGGGCCAGGATGGCTAAATGGGTATCAGCCTTCTCACTTCTGCTCGTCAACACCATCCCAAACGTCCTTGTATGCAATATTGGTACGTCACATCCCCCACATTCCCCACACTCATCACATCATCATTTATTACTCACATTATACACCACGCTCTAACACCCACACAATGACATCACATAGTCATCACTCAAAAGAACAGCACACACCATCTCCTACTTTCGCCGAACCAAAGTAACAAAAGGGCAGACAACTTGATCAAAAACCATTCTGACGCTACGACATCGGCCCGATCAACGCGATGCTCTTTTTGGCGAACGTCTACCATTTTTCTGCGAACATCATCGTTAATTTGAAATATTTTTTTACCTTTTGGGAAAATTGAAAGTTTCCCCATTTTATATTTTTTGCGAGCATCTCGTTTAAAAATTAAAGTTTGTATATTACAAGTTTGCGAACCTCTTGGGTTAATTTCAAATACACTTGTGTTTTATACTTTTATAAGAAAATAAATTCAAAAATTGATACTTAATGGTCAGAAGTAGAAGAGTACACAATGATGTTGAATTATATAGTGCGATGGTAACCGTACATGTGCACGTCCATCATTTTTCACTTGAACTTTCTGTTCGGACAATGTTGCTTCCCTATCAGTGAAATTTTCAATTTCCCAAAAACGTTGAAGAATCGAATCGATATTCCATAGATTTAAATTTAGTGTGACATTGAAAATAGATTTGAAAGCTTTTCAAAATTACCCGCTACAATCCAACCTAATTTTGAAGGTGTGATAAACGTTTTCAAAGTGAAATTGTGCCTTCTTGAAGGTTCTCAAAAAATATTTCTGCATTGAGCGATAAATCTATACGTTGCGGTTTGTAGAAGTATGAATCCGCAAGCTGAAGATTTTTAGGAATATTCCATATAGAAGCATTTAAAAAACTACTAAGAATTTGTGTTGTAATATATTTAGTTATAACGAATTCCGACATACGAGTACAAGTAAAATCTCCAATACGAGATTTTATTTTCGCATTTACTGCATACTTTGAACTAGAACGAATATCTGAAATACCTGAGATTTCCTGATATGAGAAAAACCTGTTAAGCTGCAATCGCTTCGCTGTTTCTTCGGTGATGAAATTTAATTCGGAACATGAATCCGATAACTCGCGAGCTGGCTGCATCACTCCAAATTTATCTTGTATGTAAATTAAAGCTGTCGGTAATATCGCTCTTTTACATGTGCATGCGATGAGTGAAACCTATGGATTAGTTGGTGACTGATGCGATAGATTCGGCGAAGTAAATGACACAGATGTGTTGTCTTTCCCTTAAAGTTCTAATGTTTGTGCAAATGGATAATTTGTAGTTCCAACGGTGACGAAATGAAGATGAGAGTGGTGGGATTGATAACATATACGGCAACGAGACAACTGTAGAAATGAAGGACAATTGTTTAGGCTATGCTCTATATTATTGCAATGTATACAAGTCGATATCGCATTAACGAATGAATTTGCATTTTTCTTACCGTGTAGCTTAAAATCTCGCTGTGTTGCCTTTAAGGTTTCACCGTTTGAACAGGTTTCTAAATACTGACAGTGCCGATTCAACCACTTGTGTCAAATTCTTGCTTTTGATTATATGCTGATTTGGAATCGGAATCAATTTTGGTTAAAATGATATGAATTAGCATTGAATTCATTATGTCACTTTCTGAGCCCAACGAGAGTAATGAATCTCGAAGCACTGCAACAGTGCCGATAATATTACGTAGACTTGATGCGTCAATTTTTTTCATAACCGGAGTGCTAAAAAGCGATGTAATATGATCTTTAAAATCAATACGTTATTGTCGTATCTTTCCTTGAGGCGCAGTATAGCCTTTGGGTAATTATCTTCGGTTACCTGAAAGGGTTCGATGACGCTAAGGGCTGGCCCTGAAAGACGGTTTAAAAGATAATTAATTTTGTCCACCTTTGGCATTGTTAGATCATCATGCACCATATCACAAAAAGTGCGAAAAAAAGTTTAAATTCTGACATTTGCCGTCAAATTTAGGCAATTTAAGTGAAAGCAATCCATTATGGTATTTCCAAAAGTTGTTGCGTTGAAAATGCTAGTGTTTAACTCAGAAACGTGGTTTCTGGGGTGATTATCGAAAGATTTTATTGAAATGTACGTTTCTTCAATTTCTGCTCCAGATAGGTCTGACGGAGAAAGACTTCAATATTGTTCTTAATGTCACAAATATGTATGTTGAAACAATTGTAGTCGACATTCGAGAACATGCGTATCACTATCGACTTCTTCACAAGCAGTTCGTTGCTTTATACTATGTAGTTTGCGGAGAACCGTTGAATGCGTTTTAATTAGCGAGGACAAAGGCGATTGTTCCTCATTAGGGCACCCTGAGTGCATGCTGAAAGCCGAGCCGAGCGTAAAACTGATTCCGATCGGTGCTGATCAGTATTTGGTACCGCAGAGTGGATGCGAGAATCAGCGCATAGTTTCGCGCTTACTTTGATTTTCTTATATGTATTAAATTTTAATTTGTGCTCACTTGATACAAGCGTCAGTTAGAGAAATGGATTCGTCAGATGCAGAATATTTAGCATCAAGCTCTGTAGTACATTTTTTTTAAAGAAGAAATTGTTAGGAATTCATCCAATTAATAAAAAATGAAGTGAATTTGGTGAATTTCATCATCTATATGAAGAGTTAAGAAAGGATTCACAAAGGTTTTATGAATATACACGAATGAAATTTGAAACTTTTGATTATATTCTGGAAAGAATTCAATCAAGATTAACTAAAAATTGGAGCAATTTTATAAAAATACCAGTCACACCATGTGAACGCCTTATAGTAACACTGAGATAAGAAAAACACAGTTAATTTTCAATAGATTTTATGTAAGTTTGTTAAAAAATGAAAAGAGCTTATGATTCATATTCGAAAATATGTCTGTATGAATATCAATGAAGCATTGCTAGTTGGGGATGTTGCAACCGAATATTGAGAATTTTCGTTTGATTCTTGTGTTGGAATATACGTACATAGGTATCGAATTTATTCTATTTTTTCCATATACATGCTTGTATACAATATTCTGAATTTCCATTCGACACAAAAATTTAGCTTCAGGTTCCATTTTACGAATATGTGGTGGGAGAGACTCAAAAAATGCCTCATCTTCGTCTCGTTCTTTTTTTCCCGAGTGTTTCTTTTCAAGCAAAAGTAGTTTGCGTTTTTCAACTTCTAGCAGTTGGGAAGTGCTATTTGCATGACATAGACATTTCTTCTTAGCTGGAGGTTGAAAACTCGGTTCAAAATTATCACATGTATCGTCTGTGCTTTCGATGTGTGATGTGTTCAAATTATCGTCATTTTCTCCTTGCAAGCCTTCACTATCATATTTTTCAGCAACTGTTTTTTTTACTTAAATTACCGCTTAGCTCCCGGTATTTCATTTGATCCCTCAAAAATAATAGTTGTTTAAAATACGGCCAGTTCGAATTAAGTTTAGGTTCTATATCACTGCCATCACCAGACCTTGGAACAGGAATTTTGCGTAATTCTGATCGAAATTGATCGCGAAGATACTTCCACTTTTTCTTTACTTCTTCCTCTGAAAGAAAATTAAAATAAAATGAAATTATGACACTATTAATAAATATATATTTTTAATAGGTATTTGGCAACAGGGGCATCGTTTAGTTCATTAAGATTTTCTTTCCAGCTAGGCAATACTACAGTTGGATTAATCGTTAAAGAAACGTGCAAGGCGCTCTGGGAGGAATTATATCCTATACATATGCCTCACCCAACACAGGAATTGTTTAAAAGGGTTGCTGACCAATATTGGAAATTGTGGAACTTTCCAAACTGCATCGGTGCTATTGATGGCAAGCACGTTAGGGTTAAATGCCCAGCAAGCACTGGTACCATGTACTACAATTACAAACATTTTTGGAACGAAGTTCCTTACGGCAGGCTTGAGAAGATAGGGATTTTTCTGCGGGAGCTAACTGAAAAAAAAGTGTTAGTAAAAACCGTAAGATACGTAGAAAAAGACTGTAAGATCGCTAGTTATAGCCTACTTTTAGGTCTTGCAAAATAATTAGGTATGAAAATCTGTAACATTATTGTGTATGCAAATTAGTTTTGAGTGAAGTGCGGAACACATAGAGCCCGGCAGCCTGCAAACTACATCTGTCAAATATTAAAATACAGGCGTTCTTATGGACACTGTTATTTTGACAGCTGCACGACTACATGACTGCAGGCCGACAGTTGTCGTTCCCGCTAACTTGAATATTCCTATATTTGCCAACGGCAGTAGGACGACAGTAGAGTTGACATAGAATGGAAGATAGAAAGAGGAGGTAGAGTGGTGTGATGTTACTAATATGTAAAATGTAAAATTATTCACAGCTCTAACAAACTTGACGTTATTTTACAAATAAAATCATAAAATAGCTCTATTATAGCTCTATTATATCATTTGTAATAACAATTGATAATTTAAAACAAAAAAATATTTACCAATTTTTATTTAGATATAATTTGAATTATTTTTTTATTTTTATTTTACGTAATTCATTATTTCTTAAAATACTAAATTTTCTTAATACTTATCTGTACTTAAATAAAAACTAATCAGCGAAATTTGAGAGAAAAATCAGGACAACCTACATAAAATAAAATTAAGCACAATTTTTTTTGCAAATTGTATCGATTCTACATTATCCGAAGGAACTTCGTTCCTACCTGGTGTCCCACGACAGCACATTTCTTGTTTTTCAATAGTATTTCAAGGCGTAGCCGATGCCAACTGCAAGTTTATAATGATAGAAGTTGGAGGATATGGAAAACAAAGTGATGGTGGTACTTTCAGTTCCTCCCAACTACACCATCTTTTGAAAAAAAAAAACGAATTGTCTGTGCCAAAAAAAGCCAATTTACCCGAAACAAATATCAATTCACCATTTGTGTTGCTAGGTGACGAAGCTTACCCATTATTGGAGTATTTGTTAAGGCCATAAGCCGGAAAGAAATCATTGGAGATCACGAGTACTTTAATATGCGACTTTCGAGAGCAAGAAAATGCATTGAATGTGCATGTGAAATTATTAATGCGAAATTTAGAATACTATGGAAGCCTATTGAAACAGAACCAACACTGGCGGAAATAATTGTTAAAAGTATTTGCGTTCTTCACAATACCATAATTGATAGGGAGGGTTTAATTGATTTCCACTAGTATTCGATTATGATAGCTTTTATTTTTTTGATCCCAAAGAGCAGGGCGAGGAAATACTTCACTAATTAATAAATGAATATCCATAACTTTATTTAAAATCACTGGCAGCCGCTCGGCTTCCACTCTGCGGTATCAGCGTAAGATTGTACGAATTTCTAAGCATTCAGTTCCGAAGCTTATTTCTCGCATTCATCAGCTTTAGGCTCGGCTCGGCTTTCAGCGTTCACTCTGCGGGTGGCCTTAGCCGTATTAGACACATTGGCTATACTGTTGTTAAGCATTTGAAGGCACGAAATAAATATATACATATATACGAGTACCTGAGCAGTGAAGAATGCGATGTTGTTGTTGTAGATGTAGCAAAAGCAGATCTGACATCCGATGAAACTGTTATGTGATGAGTCCCGTAAACTTGCACGGAGACTGCGACGAGTTGATGAACTGCCGGTAGCTTCGACAGATGTTGATGAGAAGATCTCGAACGTACGTTTATAAAACCACGTGTAATCTGGATGTACGATTACAGCGACAAATGCGATGATGTGTGGCAGGAATTGCTATCTGCGCTTACACAGAATGTTTCCTGGGTACAACAATCCAAATGATCCGTTGTTGGATACCGCTACCCAGCTTCTGATGATGAGATGATGAGGGCAAATTCTATGTGGTTGAACAAACGCAGAGCCAGATTTTGCTAGTATTCCACAAAACGAATTATTTAAATTAACTTGGACATTAATCTATTGGCTTTTGTTGATCGAAAATATTAAATGCAGAACACAGGAGCCCAATAATAAATTAAGGGGCCAGTTAATAAAATTGATTTTATTTAATATTTAAATTTTACATTAATTTTATTTCACTCTTAACTATCCTAATGCTATACTAATAATGTCTTAATATTATGCTAGCCCCGGTTTTTATCCCTTCTTGTGCTTAATTTTCTCATTAGCTACATATGTAAGCTTGTGCGGGCCCCTTTCCCTTATAACGGTACCCGTTATAAACTACTAAAAGCGCAATAAATAAATAACTAAATACGCCAGAGATATTACCTGGGTGGTAAATTTTAAAGAACTTTAATTTAAAAAAGTAAGGTGGTTAAAATCACTAATTGGTTTAACACCGCCGGTTTTTAGGTCAATAATTGAATGAAATCTCCAAACATGCTATACCAAATTTTTACCAAATTTTGGGTTTCAAATTGTTCCCCCTTCTAGATTTCAAAAAAATGTTTAACCCGTTTAACCCAATATGGGAAGGAGTGCGACTTTTTTTCATTCTAGTAAAAATAATACGCATGAAAGAAACGTGTAACCTGCCATTAAAAGGTTGCACCCATACTAAACACTCGTTCCCAAAGCGGACCAAAAAATGTAAAAACTAACCTGGTCAAAATAAATTAATTTTAGAAATACGGGTTTGTTTTTTTTTTTTAAAGGTTTTCTTTAAAGCAAATTTTTCACCCTGTTTTTAGATAAGTGAAATTATTCAACAAAGAAGTTCAAAGTTTCTCTGTGTCGTTTCTGATACTGAATCGTTCAGAAAGTTGAAAAAGGCCTTTGGTGATAATTGTTTGTTGCGAGCAAGTGCTTTTGATTGGAAAGCGTTGACGACGAACCGTGTCCAGTGTGGCCATTAACCTCAACTGATGATCAACACGTCAATAGGGATCAGTGATAACCATTTTGAAAGAACATTTAGATCTAAAAAAAGTGAAAGAACGATTGGTTCCAAAATCACTACATTGCTTCGAAGAACGGGGATTTGGGTGTACTCAACTCGGAATTGGAATTGAACATCTCCAAAACATCGATTTATCGCATTTTTACCGAACATTTGGGCTTACGAAAGCTTTGTTCCGCACAAATTGACTGACGACCAAAAATAGCTCAGAATCCAACATTCGGAGGACGCTTATGATCGATTATTTGACCAAAAATCACATTTTAACCATTAACCACTCCCCGTATTCACCTGATATGGCGACTTCTTCCTTTTTGGAAAAATGCATTTGCCCATGAAAGGAAAGCGTTATGCAGACCTAAGACCGTTCAAAAGGCTTGCACCGGCATACTAAAACATTCGTTCAACATGCTTTTGGACCGTGCAAAAACTGTATTGAAGCATAAAGAGCCTGTTTTGATTAAAATAAATTGATTTTGCTGAAAAAACCAGATGTTTTGTTTTTTTGAAAGTTCTTCTTACTCTGGAAAGCTCCTTGTATGCACCCTGTTAAGAAGAGAATTTAGAAATAAAACGAAAATTTTTCTATCATCATCCAAATTTATTTTTATCGGCTTCAAAGTTAAATCCACTTGAAGCGATGTACATGTGCCAACGTTTCTTCTAATCGTTAAAATATTTTTTATAGGACCTTCAGCTCTCGCGCCCAGTTTGTTTTGATGTATTCTATTGAGTCGAAGCGTGATCCCCGAAGTAGATATTTCAGTGTGGAGAATAAGAAAAAGTCACAGGGGGCCATATCACGTGAATACGGTGCTTGCTGATTAATATTTGTTGAGTGTTTGACCAAAATTTCATTCACAAGGATGGCTTTGTGCGATTGTACATTATCATGATGAAGAATCCCCGAATTGTTGGACCACAAACTCGGACGTTTACGACGGATAGTGTCTCGTAAGCGCCTCAAAACACCAAGATAATACTCTTTGTTGACGGTTTGACCAGCTGGAACGTATTCATAGTGAACGACACCACGAATATCAAAGAAAACAATAAGCATTAAGTTCACTTTCGACCGGCTTGGTGTTTTCAGCTTTGGCCGTTCGGATGATTGCTGGTTCGTAAGTGTGTAATATTCGTAGACCCATGTCTCGTCACCAGTACTTATGCGTTCCATGAAGGTGGGGTCCGAATTGGCTCGATTCAGCATGTCTGCAGCTACCTGTTCTAGATACTTTTTTTAAGGAAATTCAGCTTTATCGGAAAAAGTATTGCAGCAACGCGTTGCATGCCCAATTTTTTCATGCACATGGCTATTTTCGGCAACAATTCCCTTCACTTTTTTAACGTTATCATCGGATCGAGACATATCCTAGACGGTCTCCCGACGCTTTTTGAATGCTCTGTACCACTCGTAAGTGAGCGTTTTTGAAACCCTTCTGCAGCATTTTCAATGTATCGGCACAAGAAAACTCGTTCGCAACACAAAATTTAACACAAATACGATGATCAATATATTCGGTCATTGCACAATTCAACAAACACTACTGAGGTCGACTGACATAAACAGGTGGTTGACAGATCGCGCTAATTTTTGGCATCATAATTAAGGACAGTCGTACCAACCTAGGAAAAAATAGTTCCCTGACAGGCTGTATTAATATTATATATGTCTGTTTATATGAACTATTTGGGCTTAAAATAAACTATTCGACTTCGACGCATGTACTTACGATTTCCGTAAATGCTCTGCCTCAAGCCGAAATAAATTGCATTTAAAGCGATATCGTTGATAGATCAGTAGACAGATTAGATGCAACCAGTGCTTGCAGTTGGTTTAGTGATATTAATATGTATGTAGGTTAATATATATTTGCATTACAAATCTTTTAAGTTCAAAAAATGTTTGTAGTTAACTAACTTTTGTTGATTCCTGCATAATTCGAATGTCGAATATACATATGTATGAGTTGTAACAGAAAATTATTCATCAGTTGCAATCTCATATGACCGAAAGACCAAAGAATATTAAAATTGTCCACAAATGCATTTGTTAAAGTTAGTTATTATTCGACTGTTTTCTACAAGTACTTTGTATTATTGTAAGTTACGCATAAGCCGTGGATGACATGGATAGTGCGAATCCCTATATTACGTTAAAGGTTAGTTTGCAGTATACATAAAGCAATATATACTATATATATATATTTGATTTGTAATGCAAATATATATATATATATGTATATAAATGATATTTATAAAAATTGTTTATTCATTATAATGATTTGCACCATAAATGCTGTCGTTAAGTGCAGATGTGAAGAGCATACATTATAAACTATTTAGTAGTTGAAACCTTATGTAAAAAATTCTTTAAATCATTTCTCTCTATGGTGCTGTGCGTGGATAAATGTGTTTTCTTCCTACTATAAACTCGGATGCATAGGGATATGCAAGCAACATTAATATAGTTTTGGATATTTAGATTAATTAATACTAAGTCCTTTTATGAGTACTGTACTCGTAGATGTCATTATCGCATAAGCCCAGTTATCGGTAAGCCATAAAATTTGTTTCTCCTGTGGCCATAGATTACTCGTATCTAAAAATACATGAAATCTATTAATAGTTCTGTTTAAATTCATTTATGAGAAAAGTTAATAGCTGTAGTGTCATTTCATTTTTCAGCACGCCTTAATATATGCAAACCATATGCACTCACTCTAAATGTACATATTTGAGTTGTTGCTTGCTGTTGCACAAATGTTGACTGTATTATGGCAAAATCAGGAGAGAGTTTGGATGCTTTAGGATATGTTATGGGTTTTTGTATTTCTTAATGTATATGCACATGAAATATGACCAACGAGGATACTAAAACCATTATTCTTTATATAAATGAAATATTGGATTTGAGCGTATGCTTCACTTGATCCTTAAGTTTTTTGCTTTCTCTGCTTAACATGACTAGGTTGCTTTGGGATGGTGAGTCCCAAAACTCTCCACAATAAGTATATATTTATACCCTGAACAGGGTATATTAAGTTTGTCACGAAGTTTGTAATACCCAGAAGGAAGCGTCGGAGACCCGATAAAGTGTATATATAAATGTTCAGTATGTTGAGCTGAGTCGATTTAGCCATGTCCGTCTGTCTATCTGTCTGAATACATACGAACTAGTTCCTCCTGTAAACGTCATTTTTCCTTCAAGAAGCTGCTTATTTAACGGAACTGCCGATATCGGACCACTATAACGTATAGCTGCCATACAAACTGTACGATCGGAATCAAGTTCTTGTATAGAATACTTTCACCTTTGATAATGTATCTTCACAAAAGTTGGCAAATTAAAGATAATTAAAGATAGTTTCTATACAATGATCTACGATCTTTGAAAAATATCAAAAATTAACAAAATGGCGTGATTTGAAAAAGAAAAATTGTTTTTTTCAGGTAAAAAATGGTCGTTTTTTGATGCCAAATTGACAATTTCCAACCAATCAAAAAGATCGTAGATCATTGTATTGTATATCTATTCAGCAATACCTAGTTTTAATTTGAAGTCGATCGCTTAATTTCTCGTTGAGTTATGATGATTATACCTGCGAGCGGTAGCTCAGGTTTAGTCGGATATTGCTGTGCGGCTATCACTGAGCATTGTTATCAGCAATTGTATAGCAAATTCATTGACACTGTATCGATTGAAATACCAAAAAAATTAGATATACCTAAAATGGAGAGGCAAACATACAAACCTTCAAAAAAGAGAATATATCCCAATGTTTATTATATTACTCGTCGTCTGACAAGTGGCTAAGTTAATAAAATGAGGCTCAAACATACAAGCGATAGGCGTGCATCAATTACCTACAGAATCACATACATCAAAAATCAGTCTGTAAGATTATGCTAAATTACTGGAAATGTCCACATATTCATAAATAAATACTTATACGCTTTAATAGTGGCACATATTAATTTTACCCCACATCCACTGACTTTCCCTGTGTCACTGATTGTTAACTTGACGTCTTATCAGCAGCAACATCAATAAAATAATTGATAAAGGATGTAGACCTGCCGAGGGTAGCTGGAATAACTCATTTTGATTTTTTAAAGAATGCTCTTGCTGACGATGTGCAATTGCTTGGAAAAGTTGTGATCTCACGACAGAATACAAAAAATTTCTTCGCCAAATTATACTCAAGCAAAAAGTAGCAAGTAATGTAACGTAACGTAACAAGTAAATTAACTTTATGAAGTACGCTCAGATATTTAATCAGCGATTTAATAAAATTTTACTAATAAATTTGTATGTAAATATAAAAGCCATATTTCAGCAATTTAAGCCCCATATAATAGGAATTGGTTAGATTCAAAAAGTATTTATTTTATTATATCTTATATGCTATATAGTTAAGTAAACTTATGATATTTACAACGACTTTACAAAATATAATGAAAGTTCGTTTGGCTATATTAAGATATTTTCAAGGAAAAGATTTATGCGCAATTTAACTATTGTAGTCATTTAGTTTGCAGAAAGCGAATTGGGTTTAATGAAGGTTGAATTGGCGCATTCATAGTTTACTACAACGACGTCTGTTGCAGAAGGTGCTACTTCTTGTCACATACATAAACCTAACTCACATTACATGCTTAACAATTTCATTTCGCGATACTAATTTGTTATTGACTATTTTTTTGTTAAGTTACTTTATGTATTATCTCAATAAAAACTACGAATTGTCCATGGGTCAAACCACGTCAAGTGGTCCAGGGAAATTTCGCAAAATCCCCGATGACGCATATCCCGTGTTATAAATATTTCGTCAAAAAAAATTTTTTTTTGTTCAAGTTATTGAAGGTTGAAATTTAGAGCGCGATATAATTGTAAATTTTTTTCTCAAATAAATATAAAATTTATAATAATATATATTCGTGATGTATTATAGATATCTTTTCACGGCCCTTTTGTTTAAATAATAATATTTTACATAAAATTTTGTTAAACAATTGAAATTTTTTATATGTTCTTCACGCTAAGAAAAATATTATGTGATACAACGCGGAAAATATTCAACTTTAATAATCTGCAATTTTTGTTCATTCATACCATTCCAAAGACATTGAATTTTTGGTCCCCCTTCCGCTCTTAAAACGTACGGAATCGAATTTCTAACATTTCACACGAAATTCGTGATACGAACTATTCGTTCGCGTGAAAATAAAAACACATTTATGGTTTTCATATGGCCTCATAAAGTTATAAGTTATAACGATTCGAAAACATAGCATTGAGAATTGTAAATGTATAAACTCATTTTTGTATGAAATCCACCAACAATTTTTTTTAACAGGTGTAAAAATTTATAATTTTACGATGCTTTACGACGGGTTGCGATCTTTCAAGTTATTAAGCGCCCTAACGCCTATGCAAAGCCATTAAGGTGTTTAATGTTTGATCCCACTAATTCACTTCCTTGTTATTGTCCTACCTCATAGTGTAAGATTCTAAACTTAAGCGTGAACAACTAGAAACTAATACCCGGTTAAAACCTGTAGAACTAGGTAGAGACTAGCCTTACTGAGAGTAAAGAGTTTGCTGGATATTTTGCGATCCACCTAGAACCAAAAAAATCGTGTGATAGCGCAAGAATTAGCCCATCACTGAGCAGGCTCCACGGAAGCCCAGTTATCCATTAATCGAAAGTGGGAACATCCGGTACGTTTTCTTCTATAAAAAGCGAGATGAGATGTCCTTTCTCATCAGCTTTGCAATAACCTGTGACTAGCTGTGGCCTTACCTACTTTTGTATTTAAATCAATTTAATTGTGAAATACTTTTAATGAGGTTGGATTTGATTTGATGAATTTAATGGAAATGTGCCTTAACACTTTTCCCATTTATTTACATATAATTAATAATATTTCTTCAGTTCCTCCAATAATTTTAACACAAAATCAATTTGTTGGTGCTGCCACCAATCAAATGTTGCACTCGAAAGCCAGTAGGACGCGTATCCGAAGCAGACCTGTGTAATACTGAGTAGTAATGGTACTAGTACGTACTTAAATAATTTAATTTTTATCTTGAAGTACTTAGTGTGTACTAAGTACTTTCAGAATTTTCAAGTACAGGTATATGTATAAGTACCAGTAATTGAAAAATACTTGAAATTTTAACATATATTTGAAACTATTTCAAAAGAATTGAAAGTACTTTCAATTACTTACAATTTTGAAACCAATATCTAAAAGAAATAACACAAATAAATGACATTTTTATATTTCTTATATATTGTTCATTATTTTTATTTAACAATATGCAATCATTGTTCAAATTTAAAAATAAATATTGAATAAGTATTTCAAATTAAACACAAATGAATAATTCAATACAAAAAAAATAAACAATAATTCAACATAAAAAAATATATAAAGTAACAGTAATTCACCAAAAAACAAAATTATGAATTAACAATAATTCAACAAAAAACAAAATTATAAATTAACAATAATTCAACAAAAAACACTCATAACCACTTTGACTTTCGCTCCAGTTTTTCTGTCAACCAGTGATACGTATATCCAAAGAAGCTTCGGTTAGTGCACGACCATATGTCAGCGGTTGTACAAAAATAATTAATATTTCCCATCCCTGACTTTATTTTGTCAACCATTCTGCCATACTCACCCTCCAATTTTGTCACCAGGGTTTTTCCTAGTTATTACTTTAAGACCAGGCACATATGAAGTCAATGCCTTCACAAATTTTGGCCTGTCGAGTAATGAGGAAGGTAAACCCGCGTCGACAATCGTGTCTACCAAATTTTTGTCGAACACGTCCTGTAAAGTTCGATTTCCGGGACTACCCGTCTGTAATAACATCAATTATTTTTTATTATGTTTTTAAAGAAGCCAATATATAGTTGGAGGATGGAGTCATGTGTAGAAGTTCACGCAAGTGAGGAAAGTTCTCTGATCGCCATTCACTTGGGAGTGGCCAGAAACGATTCTTTTACATATGACTCAAGCAGCTCACGACTTCCGGTCTTTGATCAAGTATCCTCTGGGTAGCCTAAGAACATCCGTTTGAAGGCGAGCTAAAGTGAGAAGGCGAAACATTCCCTACTTAGGGTTGTGCGCTGGGTTTGGGACCCGCCACGTAAAAAAACACCCCCAGTGAATAGTCATAAACAGCCTCGGATGAGAGACCCCCCTTTTGATGACGACCATGGCAAACGAATTAAGGACTATGATTTGAGGGCATGCACCTGGAATGTCCGGTCCCTTAATTGGGAAGGTGCCGCTGCCCAGCTGGTAGATGACCTCGTAAAGATAAAGGCTGACATCACCGACGTCCAAGAAATGCGATGGACGGGACAAGGACAGAGACGAGTAGGTCCTTGTGACATTTACTGCAGTGGCCATATAAATGAGCGCAAGTTTGGTGTTGGATTCGTGGTGGGAGAGAGACTTCGTCGCCGAGTACTATCATTCACTCCTATGAATGAACGTCTAGCCACAATCCGCATCAAAGCGAGATTCTTCAACATATCGCTAATTTGCGCCCACGCCCCGACGGAAGAGAAGGACGATGTGACCAAAGATGCCTTTTATGAGTGCTTGGAGCGCACTTATGAGAGATGCCCCCGCCACGATGTCAAAATCGTGCTTGGCGACTTCAATGCCAGGGTGGGCAAAGAAGGTATCTTTGGCACTACGGTCGGTAAATTCAGCCTCCACACGGAAACATCCCCAAATGGGCTGAGGCTGATCGACTTCGCCGGGGTCCAAAATATGGTTATCTGTAGTACTAGATTCCAGCATAAGAAGATACATCAAGCTACCTGGCAATGAAAAACCACCAACCAGATCGATCATGTTGTGATGGACGGAAGACACGTCTCCAGTGTTTTAGATGTGCGTGCGCTCCGAGGTCCTAATATCGACTCGGACCACTATATTGTTGCAGCCAAAATTCGCACCCGCCTCAGTGCAGCAAAAAACACACGCCAACAAACACAAGGATGGTTCGACGTCGAGAAGCTGCAATCACAACAGACAGCCGAACGTTTTTCTACTCGGCTTGCACTCCTGCTCTCTGAGAGCACTCGTCAACAACTTGGTATAAGGGAACTGTGGGACGGCATTTCAAACTCCTTACGTACAGCTGCAACCGAAACCATTGGTTTTCGGAAAGTGCAAAAGAACAGCTGGTACGACGAGGAGTGCCGTGTCGCAGCGGAGAGAAAACAGGCTGCCAACCTCGCAACGTACCGAGAGTTGAAGAGGGAAGCGAGACGCATTTGTAGACAGAAAAAGAAAGAGGCCGAAATGCGTGAGTACGAAGAGCTTGATAAGCTGGCCGACAGGGGCAATGCTGGAAAATTCTACGAAAAGATGCGGCGGCTTACAGAAGGTTTCAAGACCGGAGCATACTCTTGTAGAACCCCCAAAGGTGGTCTAGTTACCGATGCCCAGAGCATACTTCAACTATGGAGGGAACACTTCTCCAGCCTACTAAATGGCGGTGAACTCACAACACCAGGAGAAAACGAACCCGATACCCCAATCGATGACGATGGAGCACACATTCCATTGCCCGACCATGAAGAAGTTCGAATAGCAATTGCCCGCCTGAAAAACAACAAAGCGGTAGGGGCTGATGGATTGCCGGCCGAGCTATTAAAACACGGCGGCGAAGAGCTGATAAGGTGCATGCATCAGCTTCTTTGCAAAATATGGTCGGACGAAAGTATGCCCAACGATTGGAATTTAAGTGTGCTATGCCCAATCCATAAAAAAGGAGACCCCGCAATCTGCGCCAACTCTGTCGAGTGTATTTTGTGAAAGATTAAAGCCCACCGTCAACAAACTGATTGGACCTTTTCAGTGTGGCTTTAGACCTGGCAAATCAACAACCGACCAGATATTCACGATGCGCCAAATCTTGGAAAAGACCCGTGAAAGGAGAATCGACACACACCACCTCTTCGTCGATTTCAAAGCTGCTTTCGACAGCACGAAAAGGAGCTGTCTTTATGCCGCGATGTCTGAATTTGGTATCCCCGCAAAACTAATACGGCTGTGTAAGCTGACGTCGAGCAACACGAAAAGCTCCGTCAGAATCGGGAAGGACCTCTCCGAGCCGTTCAATATCAAACGAGGTTTTAGACAAGGCGATTTTCTATCGTGCGACTTTTCCAACCTGCTTCTGGAGAAAATAGTTCGAGCTGCATAACTCAACAGAGAAGGTACCATCTTCTATAAGAGTGTACAACTGCTGGCGTATGCCGATGATATTGATATCATCGGCCTCAACACCCGCGCCGTTAGTTCTGCTTTCTCCAGACTGGACAAGGAAGCAAAAGAAATAGGTCTGACAGTGAACGAGGGCAAGACAAAATATCTCCTGTCATCAAACAAACAGTCGTCGCACTCGCGACTTGGCACTCATGTCACTGTTACCAGTCATAACTTTGAAGTTGTAGATAATTTCGTCTATCTTGGAACCACGTAAACAACACCAACAATGTCAGCCTGAAAATCCAACGCAGGATAACTCTTGCCAACAGGTGCTACTTCGGACTAAGTAGGCAATTGAGAAGCAAAGTCCTCTCTCGACAAACAAAAATCAAACTCTATAAGTCATCTCATAATTCCCGTCCTGCTATATGGTGTAGAGGATTGGACGATGTCAACAACGGATAAGTCGACGTTGCGTGTTTTCGAGAGAAAGGTTCTGCGAATGATTTATGGTACTTTGCGCGTTGGCCACGGCGAATATCGCATTCGATGGAACGATGTGCTTTACGAGATATTCGACGACATTGACATAGTTCAGCGAATTAAAAAACAGCGGCTACGCTGGCTAGGTCATGTTGTCCGGATGGATGAAAACACTCCAGCTCTGAAAGTATTCGACGCAGTACCCGCCGCGGGAAGCAGAGGAAGAGGAAGACCTCCACTCCGTTGGAAGGACCAAGTGGAGAAGGACCTGGACGCGTATCCGAAGCAGACCTGTGTAATACTGAGTAGTAATGGTACTAGTACGTACTTAAATAATTTAATTTTTATCTTGAAGTACTTAGTGTGTACTAAGTACTTTCAGAATTTTCAAGTACAGGTATATGTATAAGTACCAGTAATTGAAAAATACTTGAAATTTTAACATATATTTGAAACTATTTCAAAAGAATTGAAAGTACTTTCAATTACTTACAATTTTGAAACCAATATCTAAAAGAAATAACACAAATAAATGACATTTTTATATTTCTTATATATTGTTCATTATTTTTATTTAACAATATGCAATCATTGTTCAAATTTAAAAATAAATATTGAATAAGTATTTCAAATTAAACACAAATGAATAATTCAATACAAAAAAAATAAACAATAATTCAACATAAAAAAATATATAAAGTAACAGTAATTCACCAAAAAACAAAATTATGAATTAACAATAATTCAACAAAAAACAAAATTATAAATTAACAATAATTCAACAAAAAACACTCATAACCACTTTGACTTTCGCTCCAGTTTTTCTGTCAACCAGTGATACGTATATCCAAAGAAGCTTCGGTTAGTGCACGACCATATGTCAGCGGTTGTACAAAAATAATTTAAAATTTCCCCATCCCTGACTTTATTTTGTCAACCATTCTGCCATACTCACCCTCCAATTTTGTCACCAGGGTTTTTCCTAGTTATTACTTTAAGACCAGGCACATATGAAGTCAATGCCTTCACAAATTTTGGCCTGTCGAGTAATGAGGAAGGTAAACCCGCGTCGACAATCGTGTCTACCAAATTTTTGTCGAACACGGCCTGTAAAGTTCGATTTCCGGGACTACCCGTCTGTAATAACATCAATTATTTTTTATTATGTTTTTAAAGAAGCCAATATATAGTTGGAGGATGGAGTCATGTGTAGAAGTTCACGCAAGTGAGGAAAGTTCTCTGATCGCCATTCACTTGGGAGTGGCCAGAAACGATTCTTTTACATATGACTCAAGCAGCTCACGACTTCCGGTCTTTGATCAAGTATCCTCTGGGTAGCCTAAGAACATCCGTTTGAAGGCGAGCTAAAGTGAGAAGGCGAAACATTCCCTACTTAGGGTTGTGCGCTGGGTTTGGGACCCGCCACGTAAAAAAACACCCCCAGTGAATAGTCATAAACAGCCTCGGATGAGAGACCCCCCTTTTGATGACGACCATGGCAAACGAATTAAGGACTATGATTTGAGGGCATGCACCTGGAATGTCCGGTCCCTTAATTGGGAAGGTGCCGCTGCCCAGCTGGTAGATGTCCTCGTAAAGATAAAGGCTGACATCACCGACGTCCAAGAAATGCGATGGACGGGACAAGGACAGAGACGAGTAGGTCCTTGTGACATTTACTGCAGTGGCCATATAAATGAGCGCAAGTTTGGTGTTGGGTTCGTGGTGGGAGAGAGACTTCGTCGCCGAGTACTATCATTCACTCCTATGAATGAACGTCTAGCCACAATCCGCATCAAAGCGAGATTCTTCAACATATCGCTAATTTGCGCCCACGCCCCGACGGAAGAGAAGGACGATGTGACCAAAGATGCCTTTTATGAGTGCTTGGAGCGCACTTATGAGAGATGCCCCCGCCACGATGTCAAAATCGTGCTTGGCGACTTCAATGCCAGGGTGGGCAAAGAAGGTATCTTTGGCACTACGGTCGGTAAATTCAGCCTCCACACGGAAACATCCCCAAATGGGCTGAGGCTGATCGACTTCGCCGGGGTCCAAAATATGGTTATCTGTAGTACTAGATTCCAGCATAAGAAGATACATCAAGCTACCTGGCAATGAAAAACCACCAACCAGATCGATCATGTTGTGATGGACGGAAGACACGTCTCCAGTGTTTTAGATGTGCGTGCGCTCCGAGGTCCTAATATCGACTCGGACCACTATATTGTTGCAGCCAAAATTCGCACCCGCCTCAGTGCAGCAAAAAACACACGCCAACAAAAACAAGGATGGTTCGACGTCGAGAAGCTGCAATCACAACAGACAGCCGAACGTTTTTCTACTCGGCTTGCACTCCTGCTCTCTGAGAGCACTCGTCAACAACTTGGTATAAGGGAACTGTGGGACGGCATTTCAAACTCCTTACGTACAGCTGCAACCGAAACCATTGGTTTTCGGAAAGTGCAAAAGAACAGCTGGTACGACGAGGAGTGCCGTGTCGCAGCGGAGAGAAAACAGGCTGCCTACCTCGCAACGTACCGAGAGTTGAAGAGGGAGTTGAAGAGGGAAGCGAGACGCATTTGTAGACAGAAAAAGAAAGAGGCCGAAATGCGTGAGTACGAAGAGCTTGATAAGCTGGCCGACAGGGGCAATGCTGGAAAATTCTACGAAAAGATGCGGCGGCTTACAGAAGGTTTCAAGACCGGAGCATACTCTTGTAGAACCCCCAAAGGTGGTCTAGTTACCGATGCCCAGAGCATACTTCAACTATGGAGGGAACACTTCTCCAGCCTACTAAATGGCGGTGAACTCACAACACCAGGAGAAAACGAACCCGATACCCCAATCGATGACGATGGAGCACACATTCCATTGCCCGACCATGAAGAAGTTCGAATAGCAATTGCCCGCCTGAAAAACAACAAAGCGGTAGGGGCTGATGGATTGCCGGCCGAGCTATTAAAACACGGCGGCGAAGAGCTGATAAGGTGCATGCATCAGCTTCTTTGCAAAATATGGTCGGACGAAAGTATGCCCAACGATTGGAATTTAAGTGTGCTATGCCCAATCCATAAAAAAGGAGACCCCGCAATCTGCGCCAACTCTGTCGAGTGTATTTTGTGAAAGATTAAAGCCCACCGTCAACAAACTGATTGGACCTTTTCAGTGTGGCTTTAGACCTGGCAAATCAACAACCGACCAGATATTCACGATGCGCCAAATCTTGGAAAAGACCCGTGAAAGGAGAATCGACACACACCACCTCTTCGTCGATTTCAAAGCTGCTTTCGACAGCACGAAAAGGAGCTGTCTTTATGCCGCGATGTCTGAATTTGGTATCCCCGCAAAACTAATACGGCTGTGTAAGCTGACGTCGAGCAACACGAAAAGCTCCGTCAGAATCGGGAAGGACCTCTCCGAGCCGTTCAATATCAAACGAGGTTTTAGACAAGGCGATTTTCTATCGTGCGACTTTTCCAACCTGCTTCTGGAGAAAATAGTTCGAGCTGCATAACTCAACAGAGAAGGTACCATCTTCTATAAGAGTGTACAACTGCTGGCGTATGCCGATGATATTGATATCATCGGCCTCAACACCCGCGCCGTTAGTTCTGCTTTCTCCAGACTGGACAAGGAAGCAAAAGAAATAGGTCTGACAGTGAACGAGGGCAAGACAAAATATCTCCTGTCATCAAACAAACAGTCGTCGCACTCGCGACTTGGCACTCATGTCACTGTTACCAGTCATAACTTTGAAGTTGTAGATAATTTCGTCTATCTTGGAACCAGCGTAAACAACACCAACAATGTCAGCCTGAAAATCCAACGCAGGATAACTCTTGCCAACAGGTGCTACTTCGGACTAAGTAGGCAATTGAGAAGCAAAGTCCTCTCTCGACAAACAAAAATCAAACTCTATAAGTCATCTCATAATTCCCGTCCTGCTATATGGTGTAGAGGATTGGACGATGTCAACAACGGATAAGTCGACGTTGCGTGTTTTCGAGAGAAAGGTTCTGCGAATGATTTATGGTACTTTGCGCGTTGGCCACGGCGAATATCGCATTCGATGGAACGATGTGCTTTACGAGATATTCGACGACATTGACATAGTTCAGCGAATTAAAAGACAGCGGCTACGCTGGCTAGGTCATGTTGTCCGGATGGATGAAAACACTCCAGCTCTGAAAGTATTCGACGCAGTACCCGCCGCGGGAAGCAGAGGAAGAGGAAGACCTCCACTCCGTTGGAAGGACCAAGTGGAGAAGGACCTGGCCTCGCTTGGAATATCCAATTGGCGCCACGTAGCGAAGAGAAGAAACGAGTGGCGCGCTGTTGTTGACTCGGCTATAATCGCGTAAGCGGTGTCTACGCCAGTAAAGAAGAAGAATATATAGTGAACACCCTATATATTGAACGCCTCGATATAGTGAAAATCTTAATTTTTACGTACAGTACTCTTAATAGTAAACAATCGAAAGCAGGCCTTGCAATAATTAGTTCACTATATCCGGACACGACTGTATATTTAAGTGCAAATACCTTCAGAAATCGGTACTCTTCGTGTATTTCGCGATGACGAACTCGTAAATGCTTTACGAAATTGGAACTAGCTTCTCTGGATCCCTTTATGACGCGACCACATTCAACACACTTCGCGGATAAGTTGACTTTATCCAGACTGAACCTCTGCAATGAAGACAAATATTTAGAAAAAATATCATAAAGCTATTTACTTTCTTACATAACATATTTAACTTTGTTAATGCTTCCAAATATTTTTACATTCTCTATCTACCTATCTACATACAGTGGCGGAAAAATTTATAAAAAATCAGCGTAATTTTTCAGAAAATTCAAAATGCACATTATTATATTTAAATTAAATGGACTAAAAAACTGGATACCACATTTTTTTCTAAAAATTGTAAATAGAAAGTTTGAAATTTAGATGAAACTTTGCAGAATTGTGCTTTATTTTGCAATTTGGATTCTTATGGTTTTTATTAGCAGTTGAGATGTATTAAAAAAAATTAATAAACACTAAACAAGCAAATTTAAAATAAAAGAAAATATTCAAATTTTGTCAAAATGTAGTGTGCCTATACTTTTTTCCGCCACTGTATGTACCTGGAAAAACTAACAAAAACACTGAAAACCAAATGCAAAACAATACCAGACATCACA